>OY744523.1:157663555-157706055 GCA_963556195.1 Sepiola atlantica
ACTGGACTGATATTCTTGGCCTTTTGGCTAAGATCAAAGTGTAGTATCTGTTCCGATGGATACTGCACCCCATAGACTGGTATTGTCTTGGCCTTCGGGGCTTGATTTACGCCGGTCTATGGGTTTGCCTTGTGTAGTTCTAGGAGGGCCACCCTCCCAGGCTTCGCCTCCCCTCTTTGGGGAGGAGTAAGTTTATTGCTTACTGCCTGAGGCGCCCCTACCGGGGAATGCCGATGGGGCTGCCCAGGCAATTTTTAAACCCCACTTTCCCGACCCGACCTTGGGTCACATCTTACTTGTGGGAGTAAGATAAAAACTGGCCTTGTGCCTAACTCCTGGAGAGGAGTAAATTAATACTGGACTGATACTGGACTCATAATATATGACATTTACATCTCTAAACATTTATTATTTCTTTTAAACAGCCAGTGCAAAAAAAATCCATTTTAATTCCATCCACCTTCTTTCTAACAACTTGGCTACACTATTCAGTAATAGCACGTGTACCCGTCCCAGGGTGGGTACATAAGATATAAACATCCTTGCATCATTTAATGTATTCATACAAAATACGTTTTAAAAATGAATACCATACTACAATAATAAAAAGTGTCGGAAAATAGAGATTTGTAATGAGGTTTATTGTGTGGTTAAAGCTTCCATTAAAAAGATCTAAAAATGATTGAACGCTGCTCAAAATATGGAGAGTCTGTACGATTTAATGTGATTTGCCTCGGTTTAAATTTAATCTTTCATATTAACCCTAACCCTAACCCTAACCCTTCCGCTAACTACTTTGAAGCTAGGAATATGAAACTTTATATGAACAACTCTATCAATGCTGATTCGCGTTAGGGTGTTATATTTATCATAGTTTGCTTTATATAAAACGAGGCATGTCGCACCCACTGAGACAAAAATTAAATTATATTTGATTCTTAACTAGATATTTATGATGTATTCATACCAGGACCGAGGAAAATCTTATTTCAAACTGAGGCGTAACATATCGACTGACGAAGCCTCATATAGGGATGCTTGGACGCCTATTAAATAAAAATGAGTCCATTCAATTCGCGCGTTTAATGATAAAGATACTATTTCAAATAGATATACAGAGCATTTCATACAGTTGTTTAGAGCGCATATCAAAAAAAGCAAATGAGATTTTAAATATTTCTTTTATGTAAATTATGCTGTATTGATATATAAAGTATACGGACAATTGCAAGATCAGATTGAAGAGTAATGTCTTTCCGATATTTAAAGCAAAGGAAATACGTCAAAATGTATACAGCTTTGTATTTGAGTCAGATGTACTTGTCTATTGCCAATAAATGGAAAATCTTGGCGCGTGATTTCGTGAGTGGCGACAATTGAAGACAGTGTTGTCGTTTAACATGTCCATTGAGTAGCTATTGACGCACGACAAGATTCAATGGCTTCTTTCCAGACCTCGAGAATCGCACAACTAAAATAGGTTTATTAAAAATTATCTCATTAAATTGGCGATCAGTGATATTAGATAGGTAACTGAGTCGATGGTGTATTGTGTCATATATTAGTATGAAAAAGGAAGTAATCCGACGTAATGGGAAATAAAAAGGAAAAACCAAGAGATATTTTTTATATATTAATCAACGTTTCGTCTTTATTGTAAGACTTCCTCAGGATGATAATTTGAAGAAAAATGTCATGCAAGTACATCGAAATTTTCAACCCAAATTGTCAACCCAAAATTTCGATGTACTTGCATGACATTTTTCTTCAAATTATCATCCTGAGGAAGTTTTACAATAAAGACGAAACGTTGATGAATATATAAAAAAATATCTTTTGGGTTTTTT
The DNA here is from genome assembly GCA_963556195.1 of Sepiola atlantica. Classification (NCBI taxonomy): domain Eukaryota; kingdom Metazoa; phylum Mollusca; class Cephalopoda; order Sepiida; family Sepiolidae; genus Sepiola; species Sepiola atlantica. The sequence goes on from OY744523.1 coordinate 157,665,403, forward strand.
CCTTTTTCATTTCCAATATATTAGTATACATAAATTGTTTGGTATGTACTGATCACAGTAACAAATTAGAATTTTCAAAAACTTTATTTCACCTAAACAAGACATATTGTCACTGAGACATAAGTAGTTACTGTGATAATGGCAAGATTTATAGTGAGCGTCCTAAGTGAGGAGTTGTGCAGCAAGATGTTTGTTCACATTACATTTAAATTTCTAGATATTAGTATAGTTAGGGAAACAGAGAGCAGGGATAGAATTCCAAAGGCAAGCGGTTCGAGAAAATAAGCTATTTGAAGAGAAAATTTTACAGCATCTTAGGACCTTTACAGTAAAGAGGTGATATTTTGCTGTTTGTCGGGTTGGTTGGGGGTATTGACGCTAGGGGCTACAAGTATTGTAAGTTTATCGGGGCACATTATGAAGAAAGTACTTGCAAAACAAACACATACATGCAATATTGCGGCGATATTTTCTCTAGTCTAAGAGAAGGTGTTACGGATATAAACTCCGAGCCCGTGCATATTTTTGTCAGAGTCTTTACGGCAAAGTGGGAGGTACACTGGTATATCAAAACGATTAGTACAATTAGAATATATTATTTGGAAATTCTTTCCCAGTGATCATGTTGCGTTTTCAGCTGGCTTCATCTCGTCATATTGTTTGGTTGCATACAGACTGATGTCTTCAGTATGATCTCGTTCTATGTCGATATACAGCATAATATGTTTGAATTTTTTTTTAGATATTTTATTCTTATTGGTTCAGAAACTCTGCGGACGTATACTGACATGTTCGGTATCGACATTTTTACATACCTCATCAATCCCACGTGTAAATTTTTACATATCTCATCAATCCCACATGTAAATGAGTTGCGAATCGAGAGAGTGCCTTTGTTTCCTGTCTATCTTTGCGAGGCTGACATACGGAAAGGGAAAGTCACATTAACACGTGTCCCTGTAAAATAGCTAACAAATATTACAAGGTGTTATATCTTGTCTCATAACACTCCACGCTGTGACAGCGTCACCCAATTTTCCCTCTTCTTTGTAACTGGATCAGGCCTGGGGTTATTGACGGACAATTTTGAATATTTATTTAATTAATTTATTCAATTCTGAAAAACATCATCTCTAGTTTGGTTGTTTGTTGTCTACATCATGCATTCCAATTGTCATTTCCTTATCTAGGCGGCGATGGGGACGATACAGCACGCGTATGCGCAAGCCATTGCTGCTAAACACTAACTTTGTTTTTACATATTTCACCCCAAACAAGACATGCCGCCACTGTAGTCGTAAAGGTTAACTGAGAATTTGGGTGTGGATTTTGGGTGTCACCCCAAGTTGAGAGCAGTGTAGCAAAATGTATGTCTACATTAGTTTTAAATCTCTGCATGTCGGTACTGTCGGGGAAACAGGGAGCAGGGAGGGAATTCAAAGGGCCAGCAGCACGAGGAAAAAAGCTATTGGAATAGAAGGCTCTCCGGTATCTTGGGACCTCCACAGTGAATGGATCGGATTTAACTGATTGTCGAGTTTGTCTAGTGAATTTACGTTGAGGGGGCACAAGAGTAACCAGTTCATCGGAGCACAATCCATTGAAGAATTTGTAAAACAAGCACAAGGAGGCAACATTGCAGCGATTGGACAGGGGTTGGAGCTTGGTTGACAGTGAAGGGCATATTAAGTTGGCGACTCTTTTTTGGGACCTTATCTAGGAGGAGAGACTAGTGGATGATACACCAGCCCAGATGTGGAAACAATACTCCATGCATGGGCGGATGGTAGCTTTGTAGAGATACAGGATAATGTCAGGTGTGAGGAGTTTACTAGCACAGTAGAGGGAGTCCAATTCATGTTACCTGTGATGAACTCTAAGGTAGGGTGTTATTTGCCATGACAATCGGTGGTTGGAGAGGTTTCTTGTAGTTATTGAAGGAAAGGAGCTTTGTCTTTGCGGCATTAAAAGTTACCAACCATTTATGACCTCAATTCACTACAGCCTGGAGGTCATTTTCTAAGGACTCAGTCATTGCCTTGATATGACCGCGTCCGTTTTACCCACATGGCGAGAGTAAAGCGTGGTGTCGTCAGCATATATACCAATCTCAGACACAATGTCATCAGGGAGATCGTTTATGAAGATCAGGAACAATAAAGGTCCAAGGATAGATCCCTGGGGTACACCAGTATTTATGCCATGTTGCTTAGATGAATGGCCATCGAGGACAACCTAGCACTACCTGCCTTGTCGAGTGTATGATACATGCGTCTAGAGATGATCGTTAGGATGTCTGCAGTAGATCGTGCTTGTCTAAATCAATACTGGCGGTCAGAAAGTAGTTTAGCATTAACTAAGTGCCGGACTATCGTTAGATTGATTCAAAGATTTTAGCAAAGTAGACTGATTGGGCGGTAGTTCTGAAGATCGGTTCTATTCCCAGAATTCTTGTAGACTGGTACACTAGAGACAATTTTCCAGCTATCGGGGAAGCTAGGCATTTGTTGTAGAGTTTGAAGAGGACAGGGGCCAGTTAAGCAGAGTATTTCTTTATTACTATTACAGGTATAAGATCAGACCCACAAGCTTTGGATGTGTCAAGGTTTTTATGATGTCTCTGACCTGAGATGGGGGGTATGGCCAGGTTATCAAGGTTGGCTTCGGTCCGCAATAGGAATCCAGGGAGGGGTAGTTTTCTGAGTTCAAAGTGGAGTTTGGGGCGAAATGCTGGGCATGTAGTTTAGCCTTATCAGTTGCTGTGCAAATGACATCATTGTTGTCTGATAGTGGGGGAATTGTTGATTGGCCATTGTTTACTTAATAATAAAACACGTTCTGATTTCTTACTGCTAGGCGTTCCTTATGCGTAGTGCTTAATTAGAGACTTGGATAGTTGTAGTAAATTAATGTTGCATTGAATAAGGTTATTTTGGGACATGGGCATTTAATATCCGGCCAATAAGGAACCAGTATTGTAGATAGTAGAGTTTATTATAAGGTGTTTGGTACCTGGTACGGAATGAATACAAAAAGAATCCTATATTATTGCGAACACCAACCTCGCGTTATTATCTTTAAACTGAAATACACCCCAAGACCATCTTCTAGAGAATCCTCGCAGAAATTCCACCGTGCTTTTTACATCAATATATACAATTTACTAAGTTGTTAAAGACACGGACTGAAAACCTGCGTGTGCCAGGTTCGAATCCAGTTCATTCCACAGAAACACATTCATCAAACTCACACATGGCCTTGTGTCTAACCTCTTTGAGAGGAGGCAAATTAATACTGTTAATTATAATATTTTTTTGGAAATAATAAATATCTGTCCGAGTCAATACTCTTAAGAATAATGACGTAAATAAATAAAAACGAATATGTTTCTTTTTTATATGTTTATTTTAAATTGTAGCAATTTAATTATTTAAAAACTATAAATATAATCTGCCTACTTACCATAAAAATAATTGTCAGCTAAATATTCTTCAAGTCAATAAAACTAATGTCACTTTTTGAAATGCATTTATGTATAATTTTACCGTTTTAGTCAACGGAACAATCTACTTTGATTTGGAAGCAATTCCTATTGAAATGAGTAAAATTGGATTAATCACCAATCAGTATCTATTTTTATGGTGTGTGAAAGGTGATATCGCGTGTACGAATAATTGTTTTATTGTGTGTGAAAGGTGATATCGCATGTACGAATAATTGTTTATTGTGTGTGAAAAGTGATACCGCGCTTACGAATAATGTTTTATTGTGTGTGAAAGGTGATATCGCGTGTACGAATAATTGTTTATTGTGTGTGAAAAGTGATACCGCGCGTACGAATAATGTTTTATTGTGTGTGAAAGGTGATATCGCATGTACGAATAATTGTTTATTGTGTGTGAAAAGTGATACCGCGCGTACGAATAATGTTTTATTGTGTGTGAAAGGTGATATCGCATGTACGAATAATTGTTTATTGTGTGTGAAAAGTTATACCGCGCGTACGAATAATGTTTTATTGTGTGTGAAAGGTGATATCGCATGTACGAATAATTGTTTATTGTGTGTGAAAAGTGATACCGCGCGTACGAATAATTGTTTAGTGTGTGTGAAAGGTGATATCGCGTGTACGAATAATTGTTTATTGTGTGTGACAAGTGATACCGCGCGTACGAATAATGTTTTATTGTGTGTGAAAGGTGATATCGCATGTACGAATAATTGTTTATTGTGTGTGAAAAGTGATACCGCGCGTACGAATAATGTTTTATTGTGTGTGAAAGGTGATACCACGCTTACGAATAATTGTTTATTGTGTGTGAAAGGTGATACCGCTCATACGAATAATGTTTATTGTGTGTGAAAGGTGATACCGCGCGTACGAATAATTGTTTATTGTGTGTGAAAGGTGATACCGCGCGTACGAATAATGTTTTATTGTGTGTGAAAAGTGATACCGCGTACGAATAATGTTTTATTGTGTGTGAAAGGTGATACCGCGCGTACGAATAATGTTTTATTGTGTGTGAAAGGTGATATCGCATGTACGAATAATTGTTTATTGTGTGTGAAAAGTGATACCGCGCGTACGAATAATGTTTTATTGTGTGTGAAAGGTGATACCGCGTACGAATAATGTTTTATTGTGTTTGAAAGGTGATACCGCGTACGAATAATGTTTTATTGTGTGTGAAAGGTGATACCGCGCGTACGAATCATGTTTTTTGTGTGTGAAAGGTGATACCGCGCATACAAATAATGTTTTATTGTGTGTAAAAAGTGATACCGCGCGTACGAATAATGTTTTATTGTATGTGAACTGTGATACAGCGTACGAATAATGTTTTATTGTGTGTGAAAGGTGACACCGCGTACGAATAATGTTTTATTGTGTGTGAAAGGTGATACCGCGTACGAATAATGTTTTATTGTGTTTGAAAGGTGATACCGCGCGTACGAATAATGTTTTATTGTGTGTGAAAGGTGATACCGCGCGTACGAATAATGTTTTATTGTGTGTGAAAGGTGATACCGCGCGTACGAATAATGTTTTTTGTGTGTGAAAGGTGATACCGCGCATACGAATAATGTTTTATTGTGTGTGAAAGGTGATACCGCGCGTACGAATAATGTTTTATTGTGTTTGAAAGGTGATACCGCGCATACGAATCATGTTTTTTGTGTGTGAAAGGTGATACCGCGTACGAATAATGTTTTATTGTGTTTGAAAGGTGATACCGCGCGTACGAATAATGTTTTATTGTGTGTGAAAGGTGATACCGCGCTTACAAATAATGTTTTATTGTGTGTGAAAGGTGATACCGCGCATACGAATAATGCTTTATTGTGTATGAAAGGTGATACCGCGCGTACGAATAATGTTTTATTGTGTGTGAAAGGTGATACCGCGCATACGAATAATGTTTTATTGTGTGTGAAAGGTGATACCGCGCGTACGAATAATGTTTTATTGTGTGTGAAAGGTGAGACCGCGCGTACGAATCATGTTTTTTGTGTGTGAAAGGTGATACCGCGTACGAATAATGTTTTATTGTGTTTGAAAGGTGATACCGCGCGTACGAATAATGTTTTATTGTGTGTGAAAGGTGATACCGCGCTTACAAATAATGTTTTATTGTGTGTGAAAGGTGATACCGCGCTTACGAATAATGTTTTATTGTGTGTGAAAGGTGATACCGCGCTTACGAATAATGTTTTATTGTGTGTGAAAGGTGATACCGCGCGTACGAATAATGTTTTATTGTGTGTGAAAGGTGATACCGCGCGTACGAATAATGTTTTATTGTGTGTGAAAGGTGATACCGCGCGTACGAATAATGTTTTATTGTGTGTGAAAGGTGATACCGCGTGTACGAATAATTTTTTTCATTGTGTGTGAAATGTGAAACCGCGCGTACGAATATGACATGTCTTAGCGTATTATTATATAGATCTTTCTCTGTATTTTGATTTCATGAAACCGTTTCACTCATAAATGATTTCTTTGTCTCAATTTTGACTTACCTTGACATAGCCTATGACGCTCGCTCGATCAAAACTTTTTCCCATGTCAAATCTGTTTCTATCGGGTCTACAAAACTATAATTCAACTTTACGAATCGCATTTAGAATGCAACTAAAAACTATTAACATAAAATAACATAAATAATACCGTTAAAAGACATTAACTTTTGTTAAACCAATACAAACTTAACTGTTATTTATTTTTCATAGTATCTCCTGTCAATAAGGAAAGAAAAACTATTCATATTATGTTTATACTAAGCAACCTTGAGAGTATTTCTAAAAAAGAATTGTATTTGTGTTCAATAATAATTCTTTATTTTTAGTTTGTCTGGAAAAAGCGAAAATTAAATAGATCGCTAGATAGATGGAAATTTTAGATGTTATATCTGGAGATATTTCCTGGTCTGCTTGTGTCTTAAAATAGATGTTTATGTTACACAAATTGACATCCACTATCTATCCTAATAGGTCGCTTTCATCTAGATTACCCACACATAAACATAAACCTCTAGCGGGATATTACATATCTTTCGTCACTAAGTTGATATAGGTAACTGTCTATAAGATCACGAATTACTACTATGTCTATGTCACGACTAAACCCATCCAATACATTATCTAGTCTTGTATCAGCCAACACTTGAACATGGGGCAAAAATCTCGCAATCTTACAAAATACCTGCATCAACTTTTTATGATTTGGATTACTGGGACTACAATTCTCATCTTTGTTGTTATTTTCATGGCGTTTCGGACGATGTAAAATCCGACCTTTTCAGGTGCATTTTTTTATAACTTAGTAATTTTTATTTTGAACTCAAGAATATATACGAAATTACAAAATTAACCCTTTTCTTTGACACACTAGACGAGATGTTCTCGTTCCGTTGATTGAATAACGGTAAAGTTTGAAATTTTGTATAGATTCCCGAGTTTGACATAAACATATCAGAGTTCTAAAGAAGATGCACCTAAAAAAAGGTCGAAAGTTACAACGGTCGAAACGTTGTAAAAATAACAATGAAAATAAGAACAGTAGTCCGAATGATACAAATAATACAAATTATCAATCCCCATTTAAAAGAATTCCGGAGCATCAATCTATATTTAGCAATAAACGCGTATAAACCATGCAACCCATATAAACAAATTACTATCATCGTCGGCATTGAAGCTCTACTTTTACATACAATTTGACATTCTCAGCCAAGTAGCAGGTTCGAACCCGAACGTTATTATTCACTAATTAATGAAGACCAACAATTTAGAATTTTCTGTGCGGACTGGTCTAAAAAATAGAAAAGACAACCGTGAATCAAAGTTTGGCACATAAGCAGTCGCAGTCTGCCATCTACCCATACCTGCTCATGCCCGTGCCTTCCCCTATGGCATCTGAGATTTCTCATCAGACAAGTGTAGTTCTTGCGGTCCTGCCAGAATCGCGTCACCTCAACCAATCAAACGGCATGAATGACAAAATCCCGCTTGACAGATTAATGAGGAAATTATGAGATTGGCTCTCAATCGGACTGATTAAACATTGCGTGCACAATTTAGTAGTTCTACAGAGAACGGATTAAAACATAAACAATACACTACCCAACAGTTGGCCTTGAGCCATACATAGGTTTGTTTTGTAGAAATATAGTTGAAATACCCGTCTGAAGCGGGGATCTAAAATGTTTGTATTCAACTGAAAACATGTGTATTTTATGCTGAATTATAATTTTTTTAAAACTATTTTTATCAGTAAACAAATTATTATAATTAAATCAGTTGACTCTCTCTCTCTCTTTCTTTCTCTCACCCTCTCTATCTACCTATGTCTGTATCTGTCTTTTTGCTTCTCTTTCTTTCTCTCCCCCTCTCTATCTACCTATGTCTGTATCTGTCTTTTTGCTTCTCTTTCTTTCTCTCCCCCTCTCTATCTACCTATGTCTGTATCTGTCTCTTTGCTTCTCTTTCTTTCTCTCCCCCTCTCTATCTACCTATGTCTGTATCTGTCTCTTTGCTTCTCTTTCTTTCTCTCCCCCTCTCTATCTACCTATGTCTGTATCTATCTCTTTGCTTCTCTTTCTTTCTCCCCCCCTCTCTATCTACTTATGTCTGTATCTGTCTCTTTACTTTTCTTTCTTTCTCTCCCCTTCTCTATCTACTTATGTATGTATCTGTCTCTTTGCTTCTCTTTCTCTCACTAACTTGCCAGAAATTGTTTTCAAGTTGAGTCAATAATAAACTTAATATAGTTTTAAATTAATTCTCATTTCAAAATGAATAATTGGCATTGATAAGTAATTGGTTTCATTCAGAATTTCAAAATAGCAAAAACGGGAGTTTGTAGAAAAAATTGTCTTCAATACTAGTCGACTGGAAGAATGTAAGTATGGGACTGTGAAAGCCTGTATTGCATCGTGTACTTGTTGTCTTTTTTTCAACGCATGTTTTCTCTCTCACCAATATGGTATGAGATATGCTGAAGTTAGGTAAAAAAGCAAAATATTCACAATATGACACACAGAGAATCGTAGCATAATGACCGGGCTACCTTTACGTTAGCTACCCTATATTTTACTAACTATCGGCTAAGACACATCGTATATTGGCACAGGAGTGATGTGTATGTGTTCGTTAAATGTAGTTGTTTTTAATTGACAATCTAATTCAACTATAAATTTGGCACAGGAGTGATGTGTATGTATTTGTTAAATGTAGTTGTTTTTAATTGACAATCTAATTCAACCCTAAATTTGGCACAGGAGTGATGTGTATGTATTTGTTAAATGTAGTTGTTTTTAATTGACAACCTAATTCAACCATAAATTAATTGTACAATTTTTCATATGAAATCAAAAGAATTTGCTGAAGACAAAAGAAACGAAACTTTATTTCTGTTTTCGTGAAATTTAAAACGGAGCGAATTACCTGCCTCATTCTTGTTTGGTTCGAAATTTAGTGTACAGTATTTAGATTAAAAATTGCTCACATCTCACGATCAGAATTGATCTTTTTATCATAGAAACAATCCTTATGGGATTTATAATTGGTAAGTAATTAAATGGGCAAATATGAAAAGCTGATAAACCGGCAATTCGCCTTTTGGCTAAGGACAAAGTGTATTGTCTATTCTGATACTACACCTTTTTTACTGTGCTCCGTTAGTAGATGAGAAATCCGTCTAGACTGGGGTAATTTTTATTTTTGTCTTAATCAATAGTGCCCCTTTTGGGAGTGTAGAATTTTCCCCCACAACAAAAACCGTCTTTGTGTCTCACTCTGCCCTCGTGTGGAGGTAAGTAAATAAGGACAATTTTCGTACGTTACACATAGAGAAATATAACACTTACATTTATCTGCCTCGTGGTTGAGATAGTTAAACAATTGACAGAGAAAGTGGTCGGTGTTCGAATACGAATAACAGCTTTAAACTTGAATTGTATTCGGAACAAACAGCGTTTCCTTTTTTTAAAATAAGTAGTGGCAGATTACTCCGCCATTTTGATGTTGTGCCGTCCTAAGCGAATCAGATGGCGGAAGATATGTGACGTTTGTGAATTGGAACGCTTGCATTTGTTTTATTCAAGTGATATTTAGAAATTCAAGATGCTTTATCTGTACTCCACACGTAGCTCTCTTAAATTGTATTTCTTGTACAGTTTTATAATTGCGATAGTCAGGATATCATACATGTCAGCCAGATTTTTCATTTATTGACAATGAGCGAAAGTATCTAACCACGACCATCGTAATAACCAGGCCAGTTCACTGGAAAATTACGCAATGTTATAAAGTCGCAAACAAGATGTGTCGAACAGTCAGACTATGGTCATTTTGACACAAACCTTCACTTAAAAATTAAGAAATTAACCAATTTTAATTAAATTGTCAGTATTTATTAATTAATGATGACGGAATATAATTAATCAATTCCTTTATTATAAATCTTAGTGCAAATGTATTATTTCGGGTAATTTACGTAGGCTAGACAGCAAACATCAGATAAATACTTAATAATGAAATGGTGTTGTGAATTTTTGCATTTTTAAAACATAAAAATCTTTCTTTTAAAAATAATTTATCTGATTTAATATCCATTCTTTAAATAAGTTAATTCTTTCCTGTCTACATCAAATGACAAGACTAGTATCAGTTATGCTGCATGGAAATATCTTTTTTTTTGTTTATAAACACAAGAAGAAGAAGAAGAAGAAGAAGAAGAAGAAGACAAATTCCTATTCTAAGGTAGTTGTATTCTTCATATAAACATTTCATTATCATTAGTTTCAGATGAATAATTTGATTAGAGCTTCTCTCATTTCCGAAAAAATAAATGATGTTTCTAGATTTTATTTAACTTAAAAGTAAATCAAACATGAAATATTAGAAATTTAGTAAAGTAACACACAATCAATAATTCAAAATAATTAATTAAAAGAACATTTATTGAAATAAATCAAAATGTTGTTGTGCCTTTTTGCAAAATGAACAGTTTATTTACAATATAGTAAAAAAATTTAATAAATAAAAATAGTCATGTTTTGGGGGGAGGAAGGTGTCCAAACGGGCACTTTATTTAAAATATATTATTATTTTAATATCTCGCTCATTTCGTTGAATTTTCGAACACATTTGGGATGAAACTTATTTATTAGTCTAAAATTGTATTTTTTATCCCGAAATAAAATTCTAATTTATTTTTTAAGACTTGAAAATCGAACTTTAATGCAATGCCTTGATCGTTGGAGGCCATCTTGTAATTTCCTCTGATTTTCTTTCGTGCTTGACATTTATAAAAAAGGAAATACGTTTGAAAAAAGAACAATGATTTCCAAGTGAATGAATAATTCTTAAAAAGGTAGCCGTGTTCTTGGCAGGAGAATGAAGTCACAATAGCAAGAACAAGTTAACAATAATTTCTAAGTGAATGAATAATCCTATGGCCGTGAGTCTGCTTATTTCGCTTACTTTCTGAAACCAGATGGACGCATATGCGTGAGCATCTTAGGCACTTCCGGTCATCATGGATATTGGTTCTTACTACTCACTATCAATGACGTCACCAGAAAAATTGACTCAGTTAAAAGGCCTGAGTTATTACAACGATTGTGATATAACCTAAACACAAAAATAGAAAGTAAGATTTCAAAAGCAAATTTTGAAATAATAAGTAAAAACCGAATATGTAAAATGTAAATTAGAAGATGATGATAGTGCATGTATAATTCAGGTAGACGAAAATTCCTGCCAACATTTTTAATGAAAAGTATATACATTATTCGATTACATATCTAATTTTAAGGTGACCTTCTGAAAGCATCGTTCTATAATTGAAGATGATTCCTTAGAAAAGAATAACTTGTCTATGCAAACTCTTTTCTTTTATTACATTTAACTATTCTTGCTAAATATTTTGAGAATTTCGCTTCTGGCACAAAGAAAATCACAGTAAAAGGAATAGAGAAAAGAGAGAAAAATACAATAACAGTTTGGCGATGATGAATAAATAAATGGAACACTGTTTTATAAAATATATAAGTATTTAGTTATTAAATCTATTTGTACGCATACAAAGTAAAATTGTTTAATATTATTAAAGAATTTGTCATCTGACGTCTGCAAATTAATGAATAGGGAAAAGAAATAATTTACAATAACAGTTTGGCGATGATGAATAAATAAACAGAACACAGTTTTATAAAAAATATAAGTATTTAGTTATTAAATGTATTTCTACGCATACACAGTAAAATTGTTTTATATTATTAAAGACTTTGTGATCTGACGTCTGCAACTTAAGATCGGTTAGAGAGTATACAGAGGGAAGTAACTATGTATGTTTGTAAAAGCTAGGTTATAAATCAAACTGTAACGTCCTCTCACACCAAACTTCTGATCATTTTAGTTTGTTCCATATTACCAGTTTTACAATCCGGATTAAGTCATTTTAAAATAAACTATAGCGAAATACGTGATTATATTGCCAATAACATAGTACAACAGAAAAGCATAGTCGAGAACCAAATTACATGATATAAATAGAGAACATAGTATATAATCAGATGATCAGGCCTACATGTACATTAGATTTACCTTACAACATAGCGTTAGTTACTTATATTTCCCCTGCTGTTCTCCTTCAACCTATGACTGCTCGACTATGTCTCTTATAGTATTGATGCAAACCTCTTTTTAGATCCAAGCGCCCTGATACATGTATTCATGTATTTTAATGTTCACCACAGTAATTGATTTGGTTTCTCAAGCTATGCAGGCATAGATGGTACCATAACGCATAGTTTCTCTATTGTCCATTCTCTTTCATAAACAGTCACTTTCCCGACACCCCTCCCAGATCAGGAGGATCAGCAGGCCTCACTTTTTTTTATCTAATCTTGACTACACTACTCGTGGCTTGTGTGACAGATACTCATAGCCCACTTGGGAACACTGATCACCTTGTGATAATGGTTGATATCACCTTAAACTTCCGACCTAAAACTGATGCGCTGTTACTGGAAACGACGAGATACTACCAGCGGGCTGATTGGGAATCCTCCAGAGATCATATCAGAAACGCTCCCTTGAGGAAAACGTTTTCTCTTCCTGGTGAACAGTTCGTAAACGAGGTAACAGAATGGGTCAAAACAGACATAGAATCATATGTCCCCATACGGAAATTCTATAGCAAGCCACATTCTCCTCAATGGTTCACTTCAATGCTATTTCGCATAGGAGCATGCATTCCGCCGATTCAACAGCCATAAGTAAGCTGAAAATAGACTCAAAATAATAGCATCAAGAAACCTTTGTGATAGTGTAATAGTCGCAGCGAAACAGTAAGGATACCGAATAACCAGAAAACGCATTGAGTCGCAGAAATTAGAAACTCGCGATTTCTGGAAAATTTGTAATAGTGTAGTGTATAATGACCAATCAACAATTCTCTACTATCCAACCACAATAATGTCGTATGTACGCAACGGATAGGACTGAATTGCTTGCCCAGCAGTTAGTCTTAACCTCCATTTTGGATCCCACAAACAACTACCTCCCAAAATACTCAATACGGACATAAGCCACACTTGATGACCTGATCATGTTCTGGATATCATAAAAAACCTTGAATCATTCAAATAATGTTGGCCTGATCTTATCCCTGTTAAAGTAATAAAAATGCTTTGCCTCTCCAAACTCTTTAACAAATGCCTTGCCGAATCTTGCTTCTTTGATGTCTGGAAAATAACCTCTTTTGTACCAGTGTTCAAGAATTCTGATGTAAGAACTGACCCGTAAAAGTATCGCCCCATCAGTCTTCTCTCGCTCTTCGCTAAAAGTTTCACCCATTAATGAACCTTGCGATGGTCCACTAGCTCCTAAATGCTAAACTTCTTTCTAAACAACAGTATTGATTTAGGCGATTGTCTACGACTGTGGGTATCTTTACGGTCATCTCTGAACGCATTTACCATACACTGGATGAGGCAAGTAAAGCTAGGCCAGTAGCACTCGATACATCTAAAGTCTTTGACAAGGTCTGGCATTAAGGTATTCTCAGGAAAATTCATTTGTGCGGTATTACTGGACGAATATTTATTTCTTATCCCAAACAAAGATCTAGGTCGTCCTTGATGGTGGTAAATCTAAAAACCATGAAATTTATGCGGGTGTGCCCAGTGGTCGATCCTTGGACCTTTATTATTCTTGCTTTTTATAAACGATCTTTCTGATGGAATTACGTTCGAGATGGGTATATTTGCTGCTGATACTATGCTGTATTTCGGACATGTGCGGAAAATATACAGGCACATATCCAATACAATGAATCATTTCTTAGCCAACCACCTCCAGTCTGCAGTTCAATGGGATGAAAAAGTAGATGGTTACATTTAATGCTACCAAAACATAGCTCCTTACCATTAAGAATTATAAGAAATATTTCCAACCACCGATTGCTATAGCAAATAGCATTCTACCTGAGAGTTCAACATTCAAACTTCTCGATATAACATTTACCGGTAACATGGATTGGAACAAATACATAGAAGATATTGCCAAGTCGGCTGTAAAGAAGGTGGGCTCCCTCTACCGAGCTAGAAAACTTCTTACATTTACAAGTGTCCTACATCTGTACAAAGCCACCATTCGCCAATGCACGGAGCATTGTTGCCACATTTTGACTGGTGCACCACTTGCTAGTCTCGTACTCTTAAACAGGGTACAAAAAGAGCCTCTAATCGAATAGGTCCCACACTGTCTACTAAGGTCCCGCCCCTGTCCTATCGCCGCAGTTTTACAAGTATTTCTACAGAATGTTCTCCGATAAACTTGCTGCACTTGTGCCCCCGACCAACACATCTCTTCACTAGAGTGGTCCCCTTATTTCCTAGAACTTCTTGCCTTTGGAATTCCTTTCCTGCTCACTGTTTCCCTGGCCGTGCCAAAATGCAGATATTTAAATGTAATGCAAACAAACATCTCGCTACACTACTCCCCACTTAGAATGGCCCCTAATAGTTTGGTTCCTAATTCACAATAGTCCTTAACATCTCAATAGCAATATGCCTTGTTTGAGGTGAATATAAGTAAATAAATAAATAAATAAATAACAAGTTAAAATTGGTTTGTCAGAATCAAAATTGATTTGGCAATTTAAATTCTATTCTGGCCCAGATTTTATATATGCAATTTTGCCATTGACTGGAAAGTTGCAGATTCATATATTTGCAAACGGTAATATTGCGTAATTAAAAATTCTAGATCAGATTGAACTCAGTATAGCTGGTTCCATAGTTCGCGAGTGATTTTCACTTTTTGTGAACGTTTAACTAATACTCCTTTTTACTTATATGTAATTTTACGTTCTTAGATAGCCATCATATGTCAACTGACCCGACATTCGGTGACGTCGTTGTCTACGCGTTTTCGTCCAGACACATCAAATTCCCTGCCCTTCTGTCTAGGATAAAAGTGTAGTTTCTGTTCTGTCTTCCATCAGAGGAGAAAAATAATTCTTTACTGCGATAATTTTTATTTCATTCAAAGTACCCCTTTTTGGGGATCAGGGTTTCCGCACCTAAAATACCTATCTTGTGTCTAACTTTGTCCTCGTGGGGAGACAAGTAAGTAGGGACTCTCACACGCCTGTCTGTGACGGCCTATCTACTTATGCCTTTTCTCATATCGATCGTTCCTCAAATTCCACGTATTTTCAGATGACGTCATCTCATGTGAACAGAGCCAGGTAAACATGAACACGGGATTTATATTTTAGAAAATAAAGCAAAAATATTGAGAAGTTAAATAGAGCGACAAATAAACTCATCAATGAAAGCTGAGGGTATACATTGTATTACCTTATCGAAATGAATAAATACGAAAGATGTTTCCCTTCATCCTAACTATATTAGACAGCAACACAGATGGTGCTTATTTAATTCTATGATACAGTACATATCTGTGAAATACCGTATATATAGGAAACTGGATATACCCTCAAACACATGTAGGTTTTGCAATTTGCATGTTTATTATATAAACAGCTTCTAATAAATGAATATTCCGGAATATAGAGTTGTAATTTTACATTTTTAGCTACCCCTATTATTATTACAGAACGTCCAAATAAATAACTCAAAAGGGATCGATTTGTGGTGAAACAGATGCCGGGGGTAAGTTTCGTAATTACTTGTTTTTAAAATGCGATTTAAAGCACGAATGAAAACAAATATCATCGAATGTTAACCAGTTTCTTAGGATTTTCGAAGGACGGGAATGAGATCAAAACACATCTATTCACATTGCAATAATATTTACTAAATTTTTCCATTGGAACTTCCAGCATCTCTGTAAGTTCCCTAGTCATAACTGTTGAGTTTACTTCCGTGGTAATCGACCTGAGCACATTATTTCTTTCTTTAATGAGATATTATTATTATTATTATTATTATTATTATTATTATTATTATTATTATTATCATTATTATTATTATTATTATTGTCGTCGTCGTCGTCGTCATCATTATCATTATCATTAGCATTATCATTATCATTATTATTATCATTATCATTATTATTATCATTATCATTATTATTAGTAGTAGTAGTAGTAGTAGTAGTAGTAGTAGTAGTAGTAGTAGTAGTAGTAGTGTATATTTATTATTTCTTACTAAGAGTTCTCACACGAGTCAGATGGTCTTTCCTGGGATCTGAGTGACAACAAGTCTCACCAGATTTCTAGTACCCTCCGCTTTTTAGTCACAATTGCTAATCGCTTTTCATTCTTTCAATAACAATTTACATTGGATTCATGCTAATAACGTCCAGTGACTTTCTCTGCAATTTGTTTGGCGATAAGTCTCCCCAATAGTCCAGTAGTCTCCGTACCTTAGTCGAGGTCTGGATGGTGCTTTCCTTCCTCGATCTTTTCATTCTTTCAGACACTCCACGCCCATTGTATTGTGATACAAACCGATGTTAAGGACTCTGCGATTTGTTCCGGGGGGGGGGGGTGCAGATTATAGAATTTATATGCTTATATATATATATATATATATATATATATATATATATATATATATATATATATATTAAATTCCCGAAACAGTTTTTCATGGTAAACAACTGATAATCCCTTAAATAAGGTTAGAAGCAAACTAATATAATAACTGTAAAAAATAAATTGACTTACATGAGTGATTTTCCACTGAACGACTTGGGACTAAAAGTTTTTTTGTTTTTTTTTTAGTTTTAATGGTTGAGAAACTTCCGAGATAATATATAAAGAAAACAAACTGCTCTAATCTATAAGATGTTGTTAGATTCCAAAGTTCAGAATTCTATTTATCTTACGAAATATCATTTCAAACGATTATTTTTTTGGTATAAGTTTACTGTTCAGTTTCGTTCAACAGGGGGCCAACAAACATTAGTCAATATCGGATCTTTCCTTTTCGAACTCATCAGAAAAGACAAAAAAAAGTTCTTCATTTGAAAAATCATACTTTATGATGTGACAAAAATAAACGTCCTAAAACCGAAACAAATTCACATTGAATGCCCTTACAGCCATCTCATCGGGCAAGCAACTATTTTTAAACTAGACGTAAAATACGTACAACACTTGACCGAAAATCTCTTCCTAGGAACCAATCTTTAAAACCAGCTAAACGACAATTATAGTTTATTTATAAAATACTTTAATTAACATGTAGATATTTTTTTGTTATTTACATTAGGAGTATTGATTCAAAACAGAATACGAAACTAATGGATATCATATAAAATTGATTCGATATTTTTTTAACTAGATCTATTTTAATTCTTTTTCTAAGTCGCGTGCATTTAACTTTACAGGATCCATGTACGAAACTCATGTCTAAAGGACAGAACTGTTGCCGTAAAAGTAAGCGTATTACCCCCTTTTATCAGAGTTCGAATGATACCATCGGAAACAGCCCTATATTAACCAAATGATAATCTCTCTACTATTGGTATGATGCATGTGACTTGCTTAGCTTATCCCGAACAATTAGGTCTTTTATTTTATTAAATAGTATACGTAAATGAATATTTTTGTCCGCTTATCTAACGTATATAAATACCTGGAACCACAAGTAACCCCCTCCCTGAGTTATTTCCCTCTCCTTGTTAAACTCCTTTTTCTTAGTGTCGGTAGACTATCTAAGGAAACTACAGATTCCGCACAATGTAATCCATTTACGTTATTTTTGTGCATAATATCTAATAGGTTAAAGAAGAGAAAGAAACCTTAAGTTGTCACCCCCGACTAAATTACCAGTCTTAATCTATCTAATATTATACATATTAATACATATTAACCATTGGTTTGCGTCTTATCGGTCCTTATGGTAAGAACCTATATTAAACGAACTAAAAGAATTGCCCCCTCCTCTTGAGTAGAGCAGGTTACCCCCAAATAAGCTGATGTGGTGCTAGATAACATTGCTAGTCCTATATTACAAATTATTCGACTCAGCTGATCATTAAGGTTGAAAGTAATGATGGTAATCTTTCTGAAGCAATCCTATCCTACCTCTGTTTCAGTAACCCTACTACGGTACATATATATATATATATATATATATATATATATATATATATATATATATATATATATATATATATGCTTCAAAAATGTTAATTTCCTTACTTTTTATATATATAAAACTAGTACTTCAAAAAATGGCCTTAAAATACTTATAAGTCACCTGATTAAAGAAAGTTATTTTAAAATAGGAAATAATACACTAATACAAACAATAGGTATTCCTATGGGTTTGGACCCTGCCCCCTTTTGGGCAAATCTCTATTTACATAGATATGAATACATATATATGTCAGCATTAATAAAAAATGATATATCTAGAACGTATAGTTACCACGGCTGCAGGAGGTTTATTGATGACCTGGTCTGTATAAATGATAGAGAGGAGTTTGAAAATACTAAACATTTAATATATCCTAGGGAATTAAAATTAAATTGTGAACATACAGGAATACATGCTACATTTCTAGATTTAGATATAAAAATTGAGGATGGTAGATTTATTTATAAAATGTTTGATAAAAGAAATTCTTTTCCCTTTCATATCGTTCGTATGCCGCATAAAAGTAGTACCTGTCCTATGTATATATTTTATGGGAGTACAATGTCCGAATTTCTAAGAATAGCCCGCGTTACTTTAAGGTTAATGGATTTTATACCTCCAGTCACTTCATTAGTAATAAGAATGCTTAAACAAGGTGGAGATAAAAATAAAATATTTAGACAGTTAAATAAGGCAATAACACGCTATCCTGACGCTTTTAAATTATATGAAATAAATCAAAAGAAATTGATAAAAGAAATCCAAAACTCTACTATAAAAATGTATAACATATGTAAATAGTCCATGATAAAATAAATAAATAAATGTATATATATATATATGTATATATGAAATATTTTTATAAATATATATTTTTAATTTTAAAACATTTGTAGACAAAGAAAATAACCAAGGGAAAAAAGGGGGGTTATTATAATGGAATCATCTAACTCTATAAAATAGATGTTCTGTAAAATAGTAAATACCCACTTTGAAAGGAACAACACAGGTAAGGAAACTATATTTTAATACTTTAGAAAAACAAATCTGGAGGCAAAACTAAATTAAATATTTGTAAACTTTTTAAATTAAAAAATAATTATTAAATAGGGAGGTGGTGTCTGATCAACACTGCCGGGATGCTATGATAAAGAAATACTGTTTTGTTTTTAAAATCCCGAAACAGTTTTCATGTTAAACAACTGACGATCCCTTATATATAAAAACATATATAAAAATATATTTATATTAGAGTATATTCTTGGAAGTAAACTAAAATAGTGATTGCAGTAAATTGATTGACTTACTAGACTAAAATCTTTCAACAAATTTTTTTTTTTTTTTTTTTCTTCCCAGTTTTGAAGGTTAAAAGAACTTCCGAGACTATATATATATATATATATATATATATTAATTATGTTCAATTTTCTCTAACACTCCCCTAACTACAGCAACTTATATATAGCGTCAACAGCAGATTATATTTGTTTTATGGTTTTTAAATTAGCAATTATATCTTCTATTTACCTTACTTATTGGTCAGTCTATATTCCACTGAAGCGACAAAGTAACTTCTAGTCTTCCTCTTCCTATCTTGAACAAAAAATCTTCCCCCTCACCTAAGGTATTAGATGTGATTTCACTCATAACTTTACCTCTAGTCAAACTATAGATGATATCATCTGGTTATATTAACTATGTATTCAGTAAAACCGTACGAATTCATTTTCCTGAGATGACCTTCATGCAATAGCTTGTCAAAGGCTCTGAATATATCAAGCGCTACCACCATAACTTTACCTGACTTATCCAGCGTATCTTCTTCTTTCGTGTGAATCAGATGATTCAGGTGTTGGCATTAGTTTCCCCGAAGGACGAGAAGGTTGCCAACATCCCTAAGTGAAAGTAGTATTGTGGAACCGACTGGATTCGAACTTGGAACACCCAGGTCTTCAGTCCGTGTCGATATCCACTTAACCACCGTCACCTATGGGTTTAAAATGACCGTTAGGATATCTGCAATAGAACAGAATTGCCTAAATCCATACTATCAGTCTGAAAGAAGTTTAGCATGTTCTTAGGTAGGTGACTATCGCTAGATTGCTTAATAATTGAAAGATTTTAGCGAAGGACTGAAAGAGACTGCTGGGCAATAATTTTATAGGTCATTTCATTCGCCAGAGTTCTTGAAAACTGGTACAATTTTCAAGTTTTTCGGGAAGCAAGATTCGACAAGGCATTTTTCATAAGTGTGGAGAGGGAAGGGGCAAGCTTAGTAAAGTATTTATTTATTACATTAGCAGGATAAGATCAGGTCCACATGTTTTGGAGATGTTAAGTTTTTTTTATGATATCCAGGACATTGAAAAGGGTAATGATCAGATTATCAAGCGTGGTTTCTGTCTGTAGTAGGAAATTCGGTAGGTATTGGTTTTGAATTGCAAGGTTAAATATAAGGCGACCAGCTTAGCAAGCAGTACAAGCGACATTACGGTGGTCGGATAGCGGGGCAATTGTTGATTGTCCATTATTTACAACACTATTATAGATCTTTAAAAAGTCGCGCGTTCCTAATTTCTGCGACTCGGTGCGTTTTCTGGTTATATCGGTATACATATTCTTAGCTGCGGCTATTACACACTTACATTGGTTTCTTGATGCTATAAATGTTTTTCTTAATTATTATTGCAAGACTGTTTTTACACACTACTATGGCAACTGGCTAATTCATTTTTTCTTTCTTTTCTTTTCTTTACGGTCATATTTAAAAGCTTTTATTTATCTACCTCCCACAAGGTAAGATGTGACACAAGGTCGGGAAAGTGGGATTAGATAAGCCAGCTCTCGAGAGGTGAGCACTCTGGCCATTTAAAAATTGCCTGGGCAGCCCCGTCGGCATTCCCCGGTAGAGGCGCCTCAGACAGTAAGCAATAAACTTACTCCTCTCCAAAGAAGGGAGGCAAAGCTTGGGAGGGTGCGGCTCCTAGAACTGCACAAGACCGGCAACCCCCAATAGACCGGTGTAAATCCAGACCCAAAGGCCTGGACGATACCGGTTTATTAGGCGGGGTAAAAAACCCTAAAAGCTAAAAACAAATATTTTAAAATAACAAAAATGTTAATGTTTATCTAACTACATGAATAAATGTGAAAATGTTTATCATTTGAAAGTTTCGTTTCAAGTATTTTAAGTAGTGAACTTTTCGAAGCGAGCTAGCGAAGCCATCGACTATATATATTTTTAGCCTGACGATTCCCTCCGGGGACGAAACGCGGAAGCCTCTGTGTAGCCTTATTAGAAATGTTAACTTAAGATATGTGAGGACATCATCTCTGTCGACTTCAACTATCCGTCTTGTCTATGTGTGTACACCCTTCTACTCCTACTTATCTCTGTCTTTCTTTCTCTCTCTCTCTCTCTCTCTCTCTCTCTCTCTCTCTCTCTCTTTCTCTAATTCACTTTTTTAGATGTAAAAAATTCCATCTGATGACATACCAAAATTAATGACGATGACAACTATGCGAACACAAGTGTATTATTAAAAGTTTCTGAATTTACTTTCATTACATTTCTATTCGAATTTCCTTGTTTTTTAATGTTTCTCATGACAATTTTGATACAAAAAATACAAGAAAATCAAAGATTTACAATAAAAAAAAACATATTTCCATGAAGATTTGCTTTTAAAAATCATTCACATTCATCCATTTAATCTGCGCATTTAGCGATGAAAATTCGATTTCAGACTCAAGCGTGACAGACCAACAAAAATGCTATTTTGAACTTAAGGATGACAGACCGACAAAAATGCTATTTTGAACTTAAGGATGACAGACCGACAAAAATGCTATTTATTACTAGAGTGTAAAAGAACAACTGAAATGCTATTTTTATAAACTTAAGTGTGACAGACCGACGGTGTGTACATTGCAGCTCTTTGCATTTTTGTGTATAGACCGTCGGTGTGTCACACTTAACTTTATCAAATAACATTTCAGTTGTTTTTTAACGCGCCAGCAAGAAATGGCATTTTTTGTGCATACTTTCCTCAGATCAGCTAAAGTAGAACCATATTTGCTGGTCATAAGAACCAGATTTGCTGGTCATTATAAGAATGAAATCGTCAGAACCAGGATATAATTCCGTGGGGACATTGCCCACAGTTTACTTCATAATGTACCTATGAAGACCTACATGGCTAGATGGATGGCGGAGGGAGATAGCGTGATGGAGTCAAGAAAATCTGTTACACTGGCATTAGTAGATGATGATGATGATGATGATGCTGATGCTGATGCTGATGCTGCTGCTGCTGCTCATGATGATGATGATGATGATGATGAGTCTGCTGCTGCTGCTGCTGATGATGATTATGATGATGATGATGATGATGATGCTGATGCTGATGCTGATGCTGATGATGATGATGATGATGCTGATGATGATGATGATGATGATGATGATGATGATGATGATGATGATGATGATGATGATGATGATGATGATGATGGATCGACCGACAGACACATCTAAACTAAAATTCGCCCGTTCAATCTGCGCATTGAGATATAGAAATACTATTTAAAACTGAAGTGTGATCAGATTAAAGAAGAAACCTTCTCGCAGAGATGCGCGTAGCAATACAAACAAAAAACACTATGATCTCAGTACGGTTATAAATAAAACCCAACCTTTGTTATCATCGCCTAAAAAAAAGTCTGTCAACAACTGCTCGTCTATCGCCTCTTCACGAGACGCACTGGAATTTTTCTATGACAACGTCACGAAAATGTTTCCGTCTACTTTTTGACGCAGTCTATTGTCTACTTTCATCATTTCGTAGAACTATCACCTCCTAAAAAATTAAGTCATTTTATTTTTTGTGATCTTGGTCGCCTCGGCGGGAGAACAAGTTTAACATAAGGTCAGTTTAATGTGCGATACCTGACACTGTGACCACTGTGACCCGATATTTCGTTGAGGGAGCGTAAAGACAGGTGAAAAAATTAGGTAGAGTGGAATTTTTTTAATTAGAATTTGAGTAAGGCTATGTGCGTCACATAGACAGGAAGTCTCTAGTCTAACGTGGCAAATTGGCAGGGGAGCTCTTTCTTCTTTGATTGAACGAGCAGAAGGAGAAACGGTTATAAATAGCTGCTACCATGGAGGAGAGTGTTGGGTCTTTTATGCGTTTACATGTATTCTGTGAAGAGAAATAATATCCCAAACAAATTTCACAACGGCAATTGCATGGGTCGATGTTTCTTTATTGATAAGGTTTATGAACGTTGTTATTGAAAAGACAACCACAGAGATAAAATGAGAACCTTATTATGTCGGCGACGAAGTGAACGATCCGTGGGGATCGTGAATGGCACGGTGTGGGGATCGTCGAATACGCCAGCTATGGCATACTTACAAAGAAGACTACAACAAATAAGTTTAACGTTTTTGAGATGTAGGGACGCCAATATACATAAAGAATGTAACCTGCAGCTCCCTCTGTTTATGCAATAGAGGGGCTGCTTTCTGAGTGATTTTTAAATATTACCAATATCGCAATGATACACATACATTCTTGAGGACTGACCTCGATGCATCTACACAATATAGATATTGATTTAGTATTAAGCATACCACAATTCTCTATATACCCTCTCTCCCCATACCTGCCTATAAGTCTGTCTGTTTCTTTAGTCACTAACAACATTTAGGCTATACGACATCTGAACATAAAATTCGGTACGTATTATTTTCCGCCTGAAAGGATAAAATACGGTAAAATCACTTACTTCTAGTTTTAATGAGATTAAAACCACAGTTCGATGACATCGGTTAATTATCGATTAATTATCCAATCAACTCACACTAAAATAGCAGAATTAAACAGCTATGTAAAAGACACTTAGAAGATATGTACATCTGCAGTCTGAATGTTTGTCCAGGGCCACTTTAAACCTGGATATGGTAGGCATCATCACGACAACCTCTGCTAGTTTGTTCCACTGGTCAGAAACACGGGCAGAAAATGTTGTCTTTCTTCTATTGAGACGAAAGTTATAATGGCACATATTTTGCGGGTTACCATGGAGACCGCAACTTGATGCTGGGGTGAAAAACTGATCGAAAAGTAAATATAAATTTCCGTTGTTCATGTTGTTCGCCAGACTCGGATCCCCTCACATCTGTCGCTGCTCAAGTGAGTTGGAATTTTTAAGCTTACTCGTTACATATATCCAGTCATGGACACATGTCCGTATGTCTAAACCGCCATCTTTGTTTTCTCAGCTCATAACCTACAACAACAACAAGCAAGGGAGATCACTCTAAACACTTATCACAGAGGAATGGAAGTCTTATATCTCAATACAAGGGAGATAACTTAACATGCTGGTGTATTCTTGTGAAGATTACAATTCCATATAAAACAACGGTAAAACAACAAAAATAAACAAGTCTTTCAGAATTTTAGTCGACGCTCCTATCTCCCTCAGACAATCTACGACCTGTCTACGACAACTGGACCATTCAGTTAGGATCTCATCATTTACCATCATTTCCTTCACGTTGGCCACATAAACTCTCCGAGGTCGATAACTCACAAGATTTGATGACTTTAAAGTCTCTACCAGAAGTCCGTTGTACAAAGAACTTCAGGCAAACTAGGTCGTCTGAATATCTCTTAGAAGCATGGTGAGTATCAATATGCCAGCATCGGCTACTTCACTAAACGCAAGAGTCTCTGAGGCTAATGGACTTTTGTTACACGGTCAACCTTTTATGATGACCAGCATATAGAAGCCATTCTGTTCATCTTTCAACAAACAAAAATGATAAAATCACCCTGTGAAGATCTATCTTCCAAACTAGCATATGGGCATCTGAATAACAAAACATATTCAGATCCGAAGGTTCCCCAAGCTGAGGAAACGATACGAGACTTGTCTTTCATTTGAACCTTATTAGGGCCATGTTTACCTCGAAGAGTAACTTTCCTTTGGGATATTTTCCAATATTACTTCTTCTACACACATCAAATGATACATCTGGTCGCGTCTGCGTTTGACCTGCCAATCTCTTTAGCTCTATCTGCTTCTCTTGACTCAAGTCATCATTTTTCCTTAATGATCTTCCTTTCTTTATGTCTATTGGGGATATAGCTGAACCATATACATTTTCATCTATAATGGTCCGATTTTCTGTTTGGTTAATGTTCGACCCCCGAAATTTAAATGTTCTACTTTCATGCCTTCCAATTTTTAACATCTGTTTTTGATTCTGCGATCACATTTTTCTGAAATAGATCATTTCCACATAATATGAAATCATATACATGTATTGCCAGAATGCGTATCAAGTCACAAGTGGAATCATGCAAAATAAACAGTGCATTGTCGTATGCACTCACCATTCCTTTCAAGCGAGTTAACTCATGATTAACTCACTTATACCATGAACGAGGTGCATCATTTAATCCATAAATGCATCTTTTCAGCTTCCACATCTGTGATTCTGGACACATATCAGATGATGATCTAAGAAATACCTCTTTCTCCAGCATATTACCTTACAGAAATGCTTAGGTAAAGTCAAGAGTCTCAAGCTGCCACATAAAAAACCGATGCCGTTAACAATACGAGGCGCATAGCCTCACGGCTGCATGTGGAAGAATCTGTTTTTAGGTAATCTGAATCTTCTTCATAACTACGTGCAACAAGATGAGCCTTGATTATCTTTTTGTCATTCACAAATTTTTCTGTCATCATCCATCTTGTTGATATACATTTTACTCCATGACAGGCACACATTCATATACATTCATATACATTCATACACATTCATATACATTTTTTCATAATGAATTTCTATATTTTCCAATTCTTTTTTCCTTGCATTACATCTCTTCTTATTCTTGTTCAGAAGTAAGCAAAACTGCATGTTCTTGATAACTTACCCCTCTGTTACTTTTTTTAACATAGTTCACCCCAAACAAGGCAGGCCGCCACTGTAGACGTAAGGGGCTACTGAGAAAAAAGAAAAGGGAGAGAAGGTAGGGGCGGTCAACCTAGATTGGGATCTGCGCAGCGAGATGTCTGTTTACATTAGTTTTAAATTTCTGCATGTCTGTACTGTTGGGGAAACGGGGGGCAAGGAGGGAGTTCCAGAGGCCAGCAGCACGAGGAAAAAAGCTATTTGAGTAGAAAGCTCTCCGACATCTGGGGGCCTCCACAGTGAATGAATTAGATTTAGTTGATTGTCGAGTTAGTCTAGGAAATTTACGTCGAGAGGGCACCAGAGTAGCCAGTTCATCGGAGCATAATCCATTGAAGTATTTATAAAACAAGCACAAGGATGCTACATTTCGGCGATGGGACAGAGGCTGGAGCTTGGTTGACTATGAGGGTCCTATTAGGTTGGCGATTCTTTTTGGGGCCTTGTCAAGGAGGGGGAGACTAGTAGACGATGCACCAGCCCAGATGTGATAACAATACTCCATGCATGGGCGGATGGTGGCTTTGTAGAGATACAGGATAATGCCAGGTGTGAGAAGTTTACTAGCACGGTAGAGGGAGCCAACCTTCTTTGCGGCAGCCTTGGCAATGTCTTCAATGTATTTGTTCCAATTCATGTTACCTGTGAAGGTTAGGCCGAGGAGTTTAAATGATGGACTCTCAGGTAGGGTGTTATTTGCCATGACAATCGGTGGCTGCAAAGGTTCCTTGTAGTTATTGAAGGAAAGGAGCTTTGTCTTTGCGGCATTAAAAGTTACTAACCATTCATGACCCCAATCCACTACAGCCTGGAGGTCATTTTCTAAAGATTCAGCCATTGTCTCGGATATGGTCGCGTCGGTTTTGCCAACATGGCGAGAGTAAAGGGTGATGTCATCAGCAAATAAACCAATCTCAGACTCTATGTCATCAGGGATATCGTTTATATAGATCAGGAACAACAAGGGTCCAAGGATAGATCCCTGGGGTACACCAGCATTTATGTCATGTTGCATAGATGAGCGGCCATCGAGTACAACCTGGATTTTTCTTTTGTCTACGAAGGATCTAATTATATTAAGTAATTGCCCAGTAATACCGTATGAGCGTATTTTCAGGAGGAGCCCTTTATGCCATACCTTGTCAAAGGCCTTGGATATATCAAGCGCTACTGCCCTAGCTTCTCCTGCCTTGTCGAGTGTATGATACATGCGTTCAGAGATGACCGTTAGGATGTCTGCAGTAGATCGTGCTTGTCTAAATGCATACTGGTGGTCGGAAAGAAGTTTAGCATTAACTAAGTGCCGTACTATCGCTAGATTGATTAGGGATTCAGAGATGTTAGCAAAGATCGGCAGCAGACTGATTAGGCGATAGGTCTGAAGGTCGGTTCTAATCACAGAATTATTGTAGACTGGTACCACAGAGGCAATTTTTCAGCTATCGGGGAAGCAAGATTCAGCTAGACATTTATTGTAGAGTTTGGAGAGGACAAGGGCCAGTTCAGCAGAGCATTTCTCTATTACTATTACATGTATAAGATCAGGCACACAAGCTTTAGAGGTGTCAAAGTTTTTTTATGATGTCTCTGACCTGGGATTGGGTGATGACCAGGTTATCAAGTGTGGCTTCGGTCAGCAAAGGGAATCTGGGGAGGGGGTGGTTATCTGAGTTCAAAGTAGAGTTAGAAGCGAAGCGCTGGGCAAATAGTTCAGCCTTATCAGTGGCCGTGCAAGCGACATCATTGTGGTTTGATAGTGGGGGAATCGTTTATTGACCATTATTCACTACACTATTGTAGATTTTCCAGAAATCACGAGTACCTAGTTTCTGTGACTGAATGCGTTTTTTTGTTAATTCATTATACCTTCTCTTCGCTTCACCTATCACTGCCTTGCAATTATTTCTTGACTCTATGAACTTATTTCTATTAGTAGCTGACTTATGACGGCCGAATTTACGGAATGCTTGTTGCCTCTCAGAAATGGCAGCTGCACAATCCGAGGAGAACCATTGAGGAGAGTGAGGCTTCCTAAAGAATTTTTGCATGGGGACATAGGCTTCAATGCCTGCTTTGACCCATTCAGTTAATTCGTTTGCACACTGGTTGGCAGGCAGTGAGAAGGTTTCCCTCCATGGGGCATCACTGATGTGATCTCTGATTGACTCAAAATCAGCCCGCTTGTAGTATCTTGTTGTTTTAAGCAACGGTTTATCAGCTTTTGGACGACTTCTTAAGGTAATATGTATCATTAGAACAATGTGATCAGCATTCCCGAGTGGGCTATGAGCTTTCGTCACACAAGCCTCGGGCATTGAGGTCAAGAAAAGGTATAGAAGTGAGGCTTGTTGGTCTACTCGATCGGGGATGCAGGTCGAGAAATCGACAGTCTGAGAGAGGGAGTGAGCTAAGGAGAAATTATACGTAGAGTGGCCGACTGCGTCAGTAAGGCTGGAGAATTCCAACCAGTCACGGTGGTAGGCATTAAGATCCCCAAATACATGTATCTGGGCATTCAAGTCAGTTAGGAGTGCTCTATCTATGCTTACAGAGACAGAGTTTAGCAGAGTACAGTCTTGGGTCGCCGGGGAGCGGTATAAGAAATATAAGTAACTGACGCTGTGATGTATAGTCAATCTAAAGCACATGTAGTCATAGTCATCTGATTCTAGCTTATGTTCTCTAGTCAGGGGGAGGGTGTTCCGAACATAAACTCCTAGCCCGTGCATATGTTTGTCAGAGTCTTTACGGTAGAGTGGGAGGTAGTCAGTCATGTCAAAGTGGTGAGAGGAGATTGAGGATTGGAGGTTAGTTTCACTTAGAGCTAGGATATCCGGAGAGTTTGTCAGGAGAATGGTTTCTACGTCGTTGATATTGGTTCTAAGTCCCCGGATATTTGTGAATGCGAGCCTCAAGGGCGGAGGCGAAAGTGTTTTTTGTTGGGTGTCTGGTTTAGGTTTGCTTTTATTTTTTTGTAATGAATTTGTTTTTATTATTATAGAGTGGGTTGGCCAAGGTGGGTACTTGTTTGGGCTCCTTACTGTCAGTCGGAAACAGCAGCCAGACAAGCTGTCTAACCTTTACCCTCAACCTGTCGGAACAAGAGAGACCCAGATTGGCAATGTAAGACTTAGTGACGAAAAAATTTTCCCCAAGTTGCCCAAATAGAGAGAAAGAGAATGGCGTTACTTGACCTAGTAAGGAAACAAGGCTAGGCACTGGGTGTTTACAGCGCTGTTACCTCTGCGCCTGACTAATAGTCAAGGAAGGAGTGCAAGGGCCGGCGATAGGCAGAACCTGAGGATATTCTCTCAATTAATCAACATGATCCGAGTTCATACAAAGAGGATTTTCCTACTTTGTTTCTGGTTTTATATTTAGCCAATGGCTATATTTTCCCGTTGACTTCGGTTGTGTGCTCATAACTATTCCTTTTTTCACTCATTACTCCCTTTCAATTTATATTCTACAACTTCGTTTCCACTTGGTGTTATACTGTTATCTTTCACTCCCTTCTTATTGCTATTAGAATTGTTATTATATTCTCCTTCATCTTACTCCTCCATGAATTCATTCATCTCATTTGAAGAATGTGTACTTTCTTCATTCCTTTGACATCGCAATTCCTTGTCTACCTTCATCGAGTGACACGGATGCATCCTGGAAAAGGATCTTCCATGTTTCATCCATAGACATTGACCTTTTCTAACCAAAACTTTAGCAGGACCACGCCATCTTTTTGTAGCTTTGTCTTCTTTAGTAGACACGGTCACCTGTCACAAGTCCTTACATTGGATCTCAAAGCTCTCCGAATTCTATCGATGGATTCGACTTCTAAGAAGCTTTTTTCTCGCTGCATGTAAGGCATTTAAATTTATTCTAACCATATCACTGATTGTCGCAGTTTCCAATGCAGGTAACCGATTATTCAAACTTTTGGGTAGTTAATATTTGTCACTAACACAAGCTCATTTAGACTATATCTAGAATGATTCTGAATTACAATTTTGGCACTAATAGCCCAAGTTATTATTATAGCGCACATTTTTAATCAACTAATTTATTTCTTATTGCTTCCGCAAGTATAATATTGTGACGTTCCACAGTACCAATGTTGAATGCACTTTCTGCAGCTGTCGTGCATACTTCAATATTCATCTTTTCGTTCATCTGTCGGTAACTCTAATTATTAAACTCTCCTCCATTGTCACTTAAAAGCTGTTTGGGAGCTACAAAATAAGATATCCACATTAAAAATATGTTGGGAATAATTTCTTCGCTTAGTTTGGTCTTAATCAATCTGGCAGCAGAGTACCTAGTGGGTGTATCAATTAGGTGCTGAATTGGTTATGGCGACGTTCCTTTAAATCCAAACATACGGTGTCATTAAACCTGTCACCAAGAGCCAATGCTAAAACTGATCGAAGAAGGGTTTTTTTTTAAACCTCTGGCAAACTGAACAAAAATCACATACATCTTTGATCTGATTCAAAGATTATTTATCATGAAATGCCTCTAACCAAAACTATTAATTTCTCTTTAGATGCATGCGCAAACTGTTGATGTAATTTCTCAGCCTTTCCCTTTTTTCCACCCTAGAGAAACTTTTTAAAGTCTCACAATGTAACACTAGGCTTGGTGAATTTTTAACCTCAAAAACCATATTACTGAGTCGAAGTCTATGAATCCAGATATCGTTATTTGCAATTTAATATATCTGCCAAACATGTGACAGCCGTCGTTTTTTTATTAGTATTCTTGCAGTTTGTATTGATGTATGACTTGATAACGAGGTTAAAAAATGTTGATGATGTCAGCCTCAATATAACCCTAACACTTTTTATACCTCCTATTGTTACTGGAAATTCAACTGTTTTAATAGCGTTTACCGCCAATCACTTTCGACCGTCATTTAATGTATCAAAAATACATTAAACTAAAGTTTTCGAGCAAGCAGAGTTCAACACTGCAAAACTCAATTTCTCTTTCACAAGGCTGTGACATATTTACATTAGAATAATAATAATTTATCAATGTTCGGTGACATCAAACAAAGTAAACTGCACCTGGTGTGAATCCACAACAGTGTTAATATTGTTTGCAGAATAAAGACGCGTACAATTCCGGGCAAAATGCTTCGTCGGATTACATTTAAAACGACACATTATCTTACCCTGTCTGTCCGTAAGTTAGATTGTATATCTCCTGTAATGTCTTCGTTCCTTGATACTTCTGTATCTATTGTAATTTACTGTTTCAACTCATTCTGTGGATTAAATATCAGAAAACTCTTTCTTCAGTGTATATTTTATTGTTGTATATGCCAAGCTTGAACACGTTGTTTTTGATAATGTTTTCCCTCCGATACATTTGCCGCATTCAGAACAAAAAGGCATAGACTCCTTATGGCAGGGTGATTTCAAATTTCCCTCTTTGTTATACAGAAATTCATATCGTACCAAAACTTCATCTATATTTACTCCTTTGTAGGAATTCAACTCTTTAAATGTCATATATTCCATCGTGTTTTCATCCTGTTTTTGTCTGATTTGTCGACAATTATA
Source organism: Sepiola atlantica (assembly GCA_963556195.1). Classification (NCBI taxonomy): domain Eukaryota; kingdom Metazoa; phylum Mollusca; class Cephalopoda; order Sepiida; family Sepiolidae; genus Sepiola; species Sepiola atlantica. The sequence goes on from OY744523.1 coordinate 157,697,091, forward strand.
TTCAATCCAATTCTTCACCGATACTCGATATTGCCAAGTGTCAAAAATATTCTATTATATTTTGTGGTAGCAACAAAAATACTGCTGGGTCCTGTTTCCTTTTCGATAAATCTGTAAATTTAGACCATATGCCTCTATCTGGCTTCCATTCAGAATTTAGCAAAATGTGTGGGTGTTTTGTAAAGAAAAGCGTATTTCTTTTAAATGTGTTTCAACGTTTGCTGAGCAAGATAACTTCTGATCACACGAAATGTTAGTTTGTTCGTAACATAAATCCAGTCATACACACGTCCGTTTATTCAAACCGCCATCTTTGTTTTCCCAGCCAATAACAACAAGCAAATGAGATCACTCTAGAAATTTATCACAAAGTAATAAAAACCTGTATATCTCAATACAAGGGTCATAACTTAGCAGATTTATTCAAAGATCATCGGCAATGATTCATCCAGCGCCGCCTTAAACTGTTTGGATGTCTGCGGGCTGACCGCGGCTTTCTTTTCACCGCGGCTTTCTTTTTATCGCCGCTTTCTTTTTACCCTGGCTTACTTTTTATCGCCGCTTTCTTTTTACCCTGGCTTTCTTTTTACCGCCGCTTTCTTTTTACCGCTGCTTTCTTATTACCGCCGCTTTCTTTTACCGCCTCTTTTTTTTAACGCTACTTTATTTTTACCACCTCTTTCTTTTTACCGCCGCTTTCTTTTTACCGTGGCTTTCTTTTTACCGTCGCTTTCTTTTTACCGCCGCTTTCTTTTTACCGTGGCTTTCTTTTTACCATCGCTTTCTTTTTACCGTGGCTTTCTTTTTACCGCCGCTTTCTTGTTACCGTGGCTTTCTTTTTACCGCCGCTTTTTTTTTTACCGCTGCTTTCTTTTTACCACCTCGGTCTTTTTACCGTAGCTTACTTTTTACCGCCACTTTCTTTTCACCGCGACTTTCTTTTTACCACCTCTTTCTTTTTACCACCGCTTTCTTTTGTTATCTGTCGAAACAATCAAATGACGGGATAAAATACTTGGCCTCTTTGTATTAGGTTTATCTAGTTGTTTCTAAACGTTCACAAACTACACTCTCTTCAACATCTCCAAATCAGCCGTCTCAAACACGTAACCTTTTTCTGACAATCAAAACATAACATTTTGGTTGATTCCTATGTAACCTATTCATTTCGTTCCTGATATAAATGTTCGCTTACCATGAGGACATCTTTATGCAGAATATCTTGCAATGTTTTTAATAGTAATATTATTTTCCATTCACTATTTGTTGAAATACAAATAAATTTTACGGTGAGTTGTATCAATTTCTTTAGTATTCTTACTAAAATTATTTCTAATTTTTTTTGTTTTCTCTTCATTATTTTAGTCAATATTTCTATCCTATATCTCCAAAAAATTATCTCTTTTTATTATGAATTGAAAATAGAAGCCTTTATCAATGCAAGATTTATTTATTTTTACTTTAATCTTATTAATTTCGGAATAAAATTATATCAGAGGTGAACAGTATTGTGTCATTTTTTTTTCATCAGAAAACACAAAAACAAAAATAAACAAACTTTTTTTTTCTGTTTTTTGATGAAATATCCTTGTTATGATGTATCTACGCCGATGATGTCGTTGGCGGTGATGAATTCAAATTCTGGTTGTCGAACGAAGAAATCATTGGCGTGCTCGTAGTTTAATAAAATGGGTCGTTCAGTTTTAAAGCATTGCTGGGTCAGTATTATAAATTGAAAATAGCTAAATGTTTTTTCACATTAGTTTTAAATTTCTGGATGTCGGTACAGTCGGGGAACCAGGGGGTAGGGAGAAAGTTCCAAAGGCCAGCAGATCTAGAAAATAAGCAATTGGATTAAAAGGCTCTCCGGCATCTGGGGACCTCCACAGTGAATGGGTGGGATTTAGCTGGTTGTAGGGTTCGTCGAGTGTATTTACATCGGGGGGGGGGGGCGAAACACTAGAGCAGCAAGTTCATCGGAGCACATTCCATTGAAGTACTTGTAAAACAAGCACAGGGAGGCAACATTGCGGCAATGGAACCGGGGCTAGAGCTTGGTGGATAATGAGGGACTTATCAGATTAGAAACTATTTCTTTGGACCTTGTCTAAAGGAGATTCTAGTGGATGGTGCACTAGCCCAGATGTGACAACAATATTCCATGCATGGGCGGATAGTGGCTTTGGAGAGATATAGGATACTGTCAGGTGTAAGAAACTGTCTAGCAGGTTTGTCTTCTATGTATGTTTTCCAATTCATGCTACCTGTGAATGTTAGGCCGAGGAGTTGGAACGTTGGACTCTCAGGTAGGGTATTATTTACCATGGCAATCGGTGGTTGGAGAGGTTTCTTGTAGTTGTTGAAGGAAAGGAGTTTTGTCTTAGCAGCATTAAATGTTACTATTTATTTTTTACTCCATTTCACTACAGACTGGAGGTCACTTTCTAAGGATTAAGACATGTGCAAATTCTTTTTACCCACATAACGAGAGTAGAATGTAGTGTCGTCAGCAAATATGCCCATCTTAGACACAATGTCATCATGGGGATTGTTTATGAAAATCAGGAGCAATAAAGGTCCAAAGAACGATCTCTGGGCACACATGCATTTATGTCATGTTGTTTTGATGAACGGCTTTCGAGGGCGACTTAGATCTTTCTGTTTGATAGGAAGGATCTAATTATATTAAATATTCGTCCAGTAATGCAATATGAATTATTTTTTATGAGAAGCCCTTTAGGCCATACCGTGTCAAAGACTTTGAATATATCAAGCGCTACCACCCTAGCTTCACCTGCCTTGTCCGGTGTATGGTATATGCGTTCGGAGATGACCGTTAGGATATCTGCAGTAGACCTTGCCTAAATCTATACTGATGTTCAGATAAAGAGTTTAGCATTAACAAGGTGCCGGACTATTTTTTGATTGATTAAGGGTTCAAATATTTCAGCGAAGAGCGGGAGTAAACTGATGACGGAATAATTCTAAGAGTCAGTTCTATATCCAGAATTATATAAAACTGGTTCCACAGAGGCAATTTTGCAGCTATCGGGGAAGCAAGATTCAGCAAGGCATTTGTTGTAAAGTTTGGAGAGGACAGGGCCAGTTCAGCAAAGCATTTCCTTAGTGTCATGGTGTTTTATGTTGTTCCGGATATTAAATGGTGTGATGACCAGGTCATCAAGTGAGGCTTCAGTCCGCAATGGGAAATTTGGGAGAGAGTGGTTTGTGGAATCTGAATTGAAGTTTAAGGCGAAACGCTGGGCAAGTAGTTCAGCCTTGTAAGTTTCCGTGCAAACGACATCATTGTGGTTGGATAGCGAGGGGATTGTTAGTTGTCCATTGTTCATCATACTATTGTAGATGTTACAGAAATCACGATATAATTTATTTTCATTATTCACTTTGATATTTTTCTTCCTTTTTACTTATTTATAATATATATATATATATATATATATATATATATATATATATATATATATATATATATATATATATATATATATATATATATAAATCTAATGTATCCCATTGACTAAGCGCAAGATTGACTAAAGCGGTAATAGCAATGTTTCTGTTTTCTTTATTTATTGTCAGAGTAAAGACCTGATCGACTATTTTTTTTCGTCACATATTTCCTTCAAGCACAAGGAAAACAGAAATATATTGTGACAAGACATAAAAAATGTATCTATTTCTAAATTGCTACTATTTACATTTTCAGACATGTTCGGACTGCTGTCCTCACACTAACGACGTTTCGGTAGCTGTACTCTCCACCATTTATTAAGAGTCGAATTGTGTAACTGTACTCTATATAAACTTCACGTCAGTAAACTGTTCCCCCTTTCCATACTTGTGATTTAGTATATTGAATTGTCGTTTAAGCTGGACACAAGGATTGAACTCGCAGTCTCTTTTATTCACTCATAATACATTTGCAACTAACCCTTTTAATATACTAAGTATCTACGGGAAATAATTTAAACTCAAGTAAGAGGGTGTATAAACCTAATCTATCTATATAGGCTCTAATATATGTTTACTTTTTATTTTAATTATTTGCTAAACGAATTTGACTGTGCGTTAATATTATCTAATCCATAATGTGACCTCTATTTAGGACAATGTCGATAGGCAAGACGCTCATTCCACATTTCACGTCCATAGGTTAAATGAAATAAAATTAACGGATACATATACATACATACGTCACATAATATAGATAAATGATACGTATTATTATAATAGTGAACTATTTCATTTTATATAATGAAGTACATTTTTCGTTGACCATGCCTGCGAGAAATGACACATCTTGGGCTACGAGGAAAGTGTGTTTTCTGTTTTATACAGCACTTCATTTTTTTCTGTACTCAGACAGTGAAGGCAGACTCTTTATAGAGCGAGACAATTTTTATTTTTGTCCCAATCAAGAGTTTCACTTCTAGGGGAGCAGGGTTTTGGCCTTGTGCCACATCGAAAATTGTATTTTACTATTGTATATACTTTTTGATAAATAAAATCAATAAATAATAAATCAAAATTTTGGCTAAGATCAAAGTGTAGTATCTGTTCCGATAGATACTGCACTCCATAAACTGGTATCGTCTTGGCATTCGGGGCTTGATTTACGCCGGTCTATGGGTCGGTCCTGTACAGTTCTAGAAGGTGCACCCTCCCAGGCTTTGCCTCCCCTCTTTGGGGAGGAGTAAATTTATTGCTTACTCCCTGAGGCGCCCCTACCGGGGAATGCCGACGGGGCTGCCCAGGCAATTTTTAATGGCCAGAGTGCTCACCTTCTCGGGCGCTGGCTTTTCAAACCCCACTTTCCCGACCCGAGCTTGGGTCACATCTTACTTGTGGGAGTAAGATAAACCTGGCCTTGTGCCTAACCTCCTGGGGAGGTAAATAAAAAAAAAAAAATTAAAAAAAAAGACAAATCACATGTAACCCCCTTCACTATAGACTCTGGCTCCCGTTTACGACTTCTGCAGTTTCTAAATCAGCATCACTAATCTCTACATTCTCAGGCACTTTCCATGATAAAACCTGATATTTGTGTCATTGTTGTCGGGGGAGAGGAAGGCGAAGAGTTATCGTTCTTTTTTTGCATTTCATCAGACTTTACGTCAATAAATTACCGTTCTTTTGGGTTTGTCTTCATATGTTTTACGTTTTCTTCGATGTGCTGGGATTCATTAATGTTAAGTAAATCTATGCATATTAACCTTTACGCAAACGTATTCAGTGCCGAATGCGTCTTGATGTATTCTAAAAACACGCAAAAAAACAGAATGTTTAAATGAAAGTAAAAGAAAGAATGAATTCCAAACCAATTTGTTTAAAACCAATCGAAATGTGTTTTCTGGTTCAGCACAATATCAGACATTTCAAGTAGGTAACTGACGACATGGGTGGGCTAAGTTCGAATTCATTCGGTTCCATAGTATCACTTTCACTTAAGGATGTTGGCAACCTTCACGTAGTCCATCCTACAAGAATGCCAACAACAGAATTAAACCGGTCACCAACTGATTTGTGCGACTTAACTTTTTACATATTTCACAATTATACAGCCAATATAAAAATGTTCAAATGAATAAAAAAAAATCCCACAAAAATATGTTTAAATTAAAAACAACCGATTTAGATTTCCTGTTGTCCATGCGATAAATTTGATTAAAGAATTGTACTAAACTACCCGTGACCCATCTGGTCAGCATTTGTTATATATGTTATTAAATATATAATTTATTGGCTTTGAACTTCATTGATGATCATGTTTTGACAGGGAAACTGATAACAAAACAGCGAACAAAAATAGCGTTCAGATCAGCAAAAGCAACTCTTTTGCAGTTGAGAACGGGTGTTATTCCTGGTCCAAACCTTTCGAGCCCTCGAAATATATCGAGACAGACGAGTTATATAACAATAAATAATGTGAGAAAAGTATTTTTTCGGCTGCGTAAACATGATACCGTCCTGATGCCTATCTCAAAATTAAAGTCTTTTATGTCTTCAAATTAGTTGTTCTTAAAACCGAATTCCCATATGCAATTACGAATCTCGATTATATTAGCACGATAACAAGCAAGATAATTAAAAACATTCTCAGTTTTAGTGATTTATTTATCCTATTTATTTCGACTGTATACTTTTGAAGGGTCTTGAATTAAAAAAATCTTTCTTAATTGTAAATTATAAAGACGCTGATATATATATATATATATATATATATATATATATATATATATATATATATATATATATATATATATATATATATCATGATTTTTCGTCAGTACAGAAAATTTAATTACTATGAAGGGAAGATATAATTACCCGTTCATGATTGGTTTAAATGGAGATGAAGGAAAACTGTATATATTTAAAATTAAAAAAAGTGTTATATTATATATATGCAATTGGGGATGTGTCTTAGAAACTAATAGCACCCAATACTAACAAACACTCTCTCTGTTTTTTCGGATAGAAATATCGAGTGAGCACGACTAAAAATGGTAAATGAGTCAATGCTGAAATTCATTGCACACGTCGGGTGTTTATGATGAATCCAGTGAGACTCGCCGGTACTATCCGTCTACGTCTATATAGATTGCCTAAAACTGACAAGGCGGATATCACATAGAGACCCATATTCCTTATTGTAGGGGCATCACAAATTGCAAAATTGACCTTTGATATTTTACAGCCAGTATTGGAACACTATAGTAAATATTGCTTAAAAGATTAATTTTATTTTGCAAATTACATTTAAGTTTAATAAATTTATGTGTTGTTAAAATATAAGAAACCTAATTACTTGGAAAACATAGACAACTGTGTCGATTCTTTATATTCGAGCCAATAATGGCCCCCTTCTATTCCTTATAGTATTTTCGTTGAAATGATGACATTTGTCATTTCATCCTTTGAATTTACTTTTTTAACGATGTAATCTATAGGCATATAGACGGTGTCTGAATAAGCTTAGTTCTGCGACCAGCAATGACAAATATTTTTGTGGGTTTTTATGAGAAATAATTATTATCGGAACCCATGAAACCTGTAGTCTACTTTTTATATGTTGACGACACATTTTGCTTCTTCAAAAATAAAACAAATACAAATAAATTATTTCCCTTGTTAAATAACATGCATCCACATTTAAATATACTTATGGAGGAGAATATAATTCCGCTCTGGCTTTCCTTGATATATTGGTAACAAAAACATCATTGTGTTACCTTACATCAATTTAGCGTAATCTTATGTTTACAGGATTATATACTCGCTGGGATTCATCTTGTCCTAGCAAACGAAAGTTAAACTGAATTTGGACCCTAACGCACAGAGTCCGTATGATTTGTTTACAACAGAAACTGGACGAAGAAATACGAACTATTACTAATACTTTGTCCAATAATGGCCACCCTCCTTTTGGCTAAGATCAAAGTGTAGTATCTGTTACTGGAGAGGAGTAAATCAATACCCTCTTAATGTGATTAGGCCAGTCATCAAAAGAAAAATATCTATTTTTCTGAAATAAAACACAATACGGTATCCAAATGTCCAATTCGTTTGCCTTGGTTAGGTACAGTAACTGAAGAATTCGCCAAGCACATTAACTCAACAGGTGAAGATTGCTATTTTGCTTCGAACGTGCGTGTTGTGTTCTATACAAAACCTCTTTTGGCGTCCTCTTGAAAAGACGTTAAACTCCTCACCATAATAATAATGTGATTTAGACAGGACGACGTTGAGATTGGAAAACAAAATTCAACAAAACATACCTAGTAAAATTGGAATGGAACCTTCCGTTCAACGGACGTTCTAAAAATACATCCGGGTCTTGCATCCATCACGGAACATTTGATTAAAACCCAGACGTAAACAATCAATTTCAGCATTGGCTCATTTACCATCTTGAGTCGTGCTCAGTCGATATTTCATTTGAAAATCGTGGTTGCATTAATAGTAGTAGCAATCATAAGATTATATTTAAACCTTCTTATTGTACACATGTTATGTTAAGAGTTCGACATGCCAAATTCTGTTGAATTCGGATCAATTGTTTTAACAAGTTGTTTAGTATTACTATAATAATAGTAGTAGTAAATAAATTTTACCATTCTCTGACAGATCTGCCAAGGCAAAGGTCTTCATGCTTAATTTGGTGCAATTCTACGGAATAATTTTTGCACATATAATTAGTCATTGTCTTGTTATTTTAAACCAACGTGTTTTAGTTTTTTGACTAAATAAATATTTACCTTTTGGAAATAAGATGCAAGAAAATGTCTACAGATGATTAATTAAATTTAAAATGTGTATCTTTTATTAATTTAATAGTTTTAATTATTTAAAGAAATCTGTTTTTAAGTCATGCATTGATCTTTGAGATATATTATTCTTTCCTACAAAACTTACGACATTTGACCAATAAAGTAATGAACGTTCTGTTACCGACGATATCACTAAACATCTACGAAGTGTAGAATGTAATAAAAAATACCAGGTAAAGTCTCGTATTCTCTCAATTAAAATCAAAGTTGGTTTTATTGCCATTTATTTGTTTTGGGTTTTCTTCTCGCCTTTTAATTAAACATAGAACAAAATATCGCTTTTTAACATCTTCGATATTTTTCCTGATCTCCCGACTTTACTCTACGCGTAATCATTTTCAATGATTTAATTAAACCCTTGGGTGGGTCAATTTAATCAGTCATCACATCTACATATGCAAAGCGTGTCTTTGCTTACATGTTAACATACGATGGCGAATCTAATTACGCGAACTTAAAACTCATTTATAAACTGAAACGGTTAAGATTCCATTTTATTTAATTCAATTTATTTCATGGTTCTCTTCAACAAGCGAATATTTTCCATGCTTTCTTTTTATTTTGATGACTTGAATTTTGTCAAACTTCCTGCCAAAACTGATTTATCTAATTTG
>OY744523.1:157711055-157741055 GCA_963556195.1 Sepiola atlantica
TAAACACGCAGCTATAAGCAGGATTTAGTGGACATGTTGACAACTTTGTCACATATTGAACTGCCAATTTTTCTCTTCTTGGATGTTAGGGACCTTCATTTGCTTAAATATATAAGCTCTCCACTGGAGACGTGCGAAAAGCTCCCAATGTGAGTTTTAGTCCCTGGTTATGAATAGTTTCCAATTGATTCTAGTATGAGGGTCTTGCATCATAATCAAGTTTCGATCTCACAATTGTTCGATACAGCTTGAGTAGGGATTGCTTATTAGCTCCTCAATTAGTGTAAGCTACCACTCGGAGTAGGTTAATTGCCTCGTTGCATTTCTGTCGGAAATACTAATATAAAAGAAAAAAGGCGATTTTTTAATGCCAAAGGAACTTATATTCGCCTGCCATTTGTATCTCTTTGCCATTTAGTTTCAGACATCATTATGCATGTGTGAACAGGTTGCAAAATAGACACACTTAGTCTTAATTCCAGAGAATCTGAAACCGTTTTATTCAGTCTATTTGCTGATTTAATTTAAGGCTAGTTGTAATTTGCGTTCTGCCAGATGCATATGTTTTTCTCGACAACAAATTAAGAAGTAATCTACGTACAGCAAGACATTCCCTGCAGTGGCAATGTTTCGAACAACGTTATTCATGTTGACATTAAAGAGTGTCACTGATACTTTCTTGAGGTAGTTCGTTTTTCTGTTCTTTTACGTCGAAAAGTGTAGTTCTGTCTCTCACTTCAAAACTTCTGTTTTACAATACGTTTTCGATAAAAAGGGGGCATTTCTGAGGTTTATAATGTTTTTCATGATACCGTACTTTCAGGTTATGCAATACTCCTTTTCAAGATCAAAAAAGATTGAAACAAAGTGCATCTTTTTAATAAATGCCTCTCTAAAAAAGTCTTCAATCTTATCAAATGGTCAGTAGCACTTCTTTTTTTTATAAACCAGAAGATCTGACATCAGATCGTTTGACTCCAGGTACAATGTTAATCTGCCATTTATTATCTTTTCTATTACTTTACAGAGACAACTAGTTAATGCTATTGTTCTATAGTTTGAAAGATTATCAGGTCCAAATTCTCCCTACTAGGGTTCGAATTGAATCTTCTCAGAGCAAAACGGCCTTTAGGGTTTGTGTTTGTTTTGGTATGTAGATGACTTCAGCTATTTTTACTAGTGTATTTGTAGATTTTGAATATCTCCCAATTGGCGTTCTGCAAATTCTATCGTGGTAATCTTTCCTCAGGTTGAGGGTCTGCACTTTACAGAATAATTGGAAAGTGATCACTCCCATATGTCTCATCGTGCACCTTCCATTTGTAGTCCATGAATATTGTCGGATAGTTAGATCCAGTGCTGAATACTTTCCCATTTCTGGGTGCTGTTATGTGTATGTTTTATTGTTGTAGAGGTTTTTATCATCTATACTTTTTCCAATGATCTGTCTTTTTTATTTGTTCTTTTACTGCCTCATATTACATTATGACTATTAAAGTCATCCAACAGAATAAATAGTTTGTGGAGCTGTTTTATTAAGTTACTCAGTGTAGATTCCACTATGATCTGACCTGATGGTATATAGATGAAGCAGATTGTAATAGTCGTGTGCAATGGTACCGATACAGCAACCGCCTGTATATCTGTGTCAAATAGTAACTGGTTTTGCAGAGTTTTATTATTTACAAGTACAGATGTTTCATCAGACGCTCTATCAGCTTCTTTATTCTTTATGGGACGTAATTTTTCATCTGAATATTGCTATTTTCTCAGATAAATGTTTCTTGCAAGCAAACGACCGCTGGACACGTTCTCATAAGGAGAACCACCTCCTAACCCTAACCCTAACCCTAACCATAACACCTCTCACATTCTACTTGATGATTTTATTCAGCATGTTGTTTTTTTAATTTAATCTGGCTCTTGTGATTCTGTGTTCTTGACTTCCATCTTTTCTAAACGCTTGAATTGGTTTGTCAATTCAACAGATATAAATGTTTTACTTGGTCGGTTCTTTTATAGTTAGTGTTTTTTTTTTCTTTTAGCCTCAACAGTATCTCTCATTGGTCTCGATGGACGCACTGGGAATCTTTGATGTTTCTTGCATGTAATTCCAACGAGCGGGGTCGGCTCCATTATCATTTTTGTTTCTAGCTGCTCTGGAATGCGCTTCACCTCCGAACTTACACCAACCCTAACCCTAACACTAACCCTAACACTAACCCTAACCCCGTAAGCATATCTGAAATCCCGGCTACTCGTCCGAACTAAGTTTCAGCAACTTTTCTACCAGTTTAATGTACCTAGATTCCTTCTCAACTTTGATGTCTTTTTTCAGTGGGGGCTTAAAAAGCAGTTACATAGGATTGAACCCTAGTATAAGCCTCGACAATCCTTCCATCCTCGGGGAAGGCTATATTTCTCGTGTTAGACTGTCATAATCCCATTCTCCTGTTTTTAAAAAAAGATTTCACGATATTGAAAACGCGTGGTGATCTCCATGATAGTGTAAGCATCTATTTTTCCTTTTGGCACTTGTCCTCAATGTGGGACGGATTCCTTTCGCCACATTTACCACATACCTGCTGTCCACTACATACGTCCTTACGGTGGCCAATCTTCTGGCATTTTAAACACATAATGGTTTAGCATGTAGGGTTTGACTCTTTCAGCAGTATAGCCAATGTTCACCTCCTTTGTGAGTGTTTCGAAATTAAAAGTTAGTGTGTATGTGTCTGTAATTATTTTCTCTGCACCTCTTTATATTGATATTCTTACGCAGTGCCATCTCGATCTACTTCATCAGAACAGGGTCCTGACTTCGGATTACTCCTCTAGACGTATTATATTTTTCATATGCATAAGCCTTATACCTGATATTGTAATTTTTTTTGCTTTTAATAAATGTATTGCTTGTTTAATTTCAGTAACCCTAACCCTAATCCCCACGAGACGGTTACAGTTTGGGATCTTTTTTACACTCTTGAGGTTTGTCCTGCTGCTTATCGCCTTTAAATCATAAAAAGGTGATGGTTTAGCCAGAGGTAGATTCTCCAATTATAATAAATCTTGGAAAGTCACTGTTTGATTCATTGTCAGAAGACTCTGACTCTGATAAAGGTCGCTTGCTTTTTTCTTACTTGTATTTTCCATTTGGTTTGGTTTTCAATGGTCCTGAGCTCCATTACCCACCACGACGTCAAATTCAAGTTGGGACTTTACCAGAGGATAACCACATTCCCTGGTTGAGACGGGATACTTTATACTCGCATGGAGTAGGAATAAATTAGCCTCGGCTATTTCTTTTCCAGTACCCATAAACTGAAAGTATACAAACTTTGCAGTGGTATTCTTCTTTGTTCTCAACACAATCGAACATCAGCCACCGTCTTCTAGAATCTATTTGGGTGGGAAAGTAAAAAGGAGACTAAGTTTTTGATTTTTAAAAGAATCAGATTGAATAATTGAATAATACGGTTGTGTGTGAACTTATATATAGTGCGGCATAACGTGAGCAGCCGACTGATCGAATCGGGTCTCTCCGACCTCCCGTCTAGACAAAATAAGAGTCGAAGTTACGTGACCATTGATGCAACCAGGTCATAGACTGCTTAGCTACTAAGATGCCGTCCTAAGACATCACAGATCGCCACCCACACCTTACTAGTGGCCCCGTTTTCGAGAGGAGGAAGATACTTTTTTGCATGGGGTTGCAGTCGGCGAATTCGTTACCCCACCGACAGGACAATCACTTGAGTTTGGCTACAAAACCAAAAAATATACATTATATATACGTATGTATTTTTGACGATTTCAATCAGTTTGATCTAATATTCTAAATAAAGAACATACACAAATGTATTACAGTTTTTTACAGCTGTTTGAAAAAAAATATGTTTATTTTAAGTCATATGACAATAATTAAAATTGTAAACACTGGATCTTCTTCAGAATAGAATTTGTCGTAGGTGCCAAGCGGTAATATAAATCAACAACAATGCCCTAAAAATGTACAATTTTCACCAAAACAAAGAAAACCCAATAAGAATATATTCATTGTCAAATTCATAGGTAAAATTTATTAATCATTAAATGAACTCCACATAAAAATGCATATTATTATAAACCAAAAGTTGGGATTAAATGATTCGAAGATCCACCATTTTGTTTTAATAAAAAAAGGTTTGCCATACAAAGGGGTTATTCTAAATTACTCTTATTCAAGGAAAGGAAACATTTTGATTTTGAAATCTTATATATATATATATATATATATATATATATATATATATATATATTTATATATATATTTATATATATATTATATATGTATATATATATTATATATATATATATATATATTATATATATACATATATATATATATATATATATATATATATATATATATATATATATATATATATATATATATATATATATATATACATACATACATACATACATACATACATACATACATACACACGGCACAATCACGTTGACACACCGGTTCCCGTTAGATCACCGAAGTTAAGCGGCGTCGAACCTGGCCAGTACTAAATGGGTGACCATTTGGGAATACCAGGTGCTGTATGTGCTCTCTGCTTATCTCGGCATTGTTTCCAGTCGTCCTGTATTACTACTTTCCATTGGAATCAAGTAGTGTCGACTCAGGAGAGGTGTTGTTTGGGATTGTGCAATTACAATTACATGCGCGGGCAGCCCCTGGTGGGGCACTCATACGTCGAAATCGACGGGAGAGGCCATCATATATATATATATATATATATATATATATAAATGCGAAAGTGTTCTCTGTTATTTAAGTAAATAATACAAGAGTTCGCTAGGAAATACCACATAAAGTTAGAATCTAGATGTTTCTGTACGCCTAATAATTTTTTTAACGATAATGAATGATAAAATACTATTTTGTGTAATATATTTCCAATTTTAGTGCGCTATTTTCCTTATGTATATATGCAATAGTTTTGTCGATATTAACAGTAATTAATTGAAGTGATTTGATAATAAAAAGAAAAAAATACCACAACGTTTCTTAAAGTATTTTGAATTATTTTCAAATGACGTAATTTGAATGACAACTTTTTATAGCAATTATCTTTGTTAACAGTAAAACAATAAATAAAAAATGCTCACATTAATATTTTCTGGTGACGTCTAGAAATGGAAAAATGTCAACTTTTCTTATTGTAAACTTAAAATTTGTCGACTAATTTGCAAATTAACATTCATTTGTTTGTTATTTATTTATTTTGTTAAATTTCTGTACGTTTTCAGCGTTCTAAATTATCTGCAAAAGACACTCATTCTATGTGATTATTCGAGGTGTAGTTTTAAAATTACATTGCAATTTAAGATGTAGTAACAAAGTAAAATAATTCATAGAGATTTAATTTGATATCGATTCTATTTTTAAGAGATATCTTTTCCTGCATGTGATTTTAAGAGTTTTCTTTTCCTTAATATAAAAGTTAGAAAAACAAAATACTTAATTCTCTCAAAAAGAGAATCGATATTAAATCAAATCTTTATTAAGATGTGTTACTACACCTTAAATTGTAAAGTAATTTTGAAACTAGAAATCGAATAATCGTATCGAATGTCGACTTTTTGAAAACAGAATTTCGGACGCTGGAAAACGTACACAACGTAAAAAAGAATACTGCCCCTATAACTGATATTTCTATTTAGTTGCTTCCCCACGAAGGCAAAGTTAGGCACAAGGTCGATTTTAATGTGGGGTAATCAAGACCCCCTTAAATGAGGCCCAAATTAAAAATTACTCAGTCTAGAAGGACTTCTCATTCACTGACTGACGACATAAAAGACAAAGTGTAACATCAGAACATATACTACACCTTGTTCTAAATAGTTTTTATATTTTTATTCAGTGAGCACAACACAGTTTTCAAAAGGAAGTTTAGGTTGATTTGACTTTAAACGTTTCGCCATCTTTTAGCTTAGGTTTATTTCTAAAAGAATTGATTTTTAAAAAATGACTCCATTCTAACAAAATATATATTTTTAAAACAAACTGTATTTGAAATGAAGTTAGCTTTTCCCTCTCCTAGATGGAATTGAATTGGAAACTTTCTTATTTAATTTTTTTCTACTAAAAATGATGTATTTCTTCATTTTTTTTAAATATTGCTTGATGTATTATTGTTGTAGACCCGTGATAGGGGGTCACAAAGAAATAAACTACAAATAGTGACAGGGTTAAAATATAACAATGTATTTATCATAAAGCAATACAGAACGCCACTAATGTGGTAGGAGATGAACGGGTTCATAACATGCGGTGAAACATGGTAGGAAAGTCGTTATTTAACGCCTACCCACAATATGAGTATGTGACACAAGGTCGGAAAGTGGGATTTGAAAAGCCAGCGCCCGAGAAGGTGAGCGCTCTGGCCATTAAAAACTGCCTGGGCAGCCCCGTCGGCATTCCCCGGTAGGGGCGCCTCAAGCAGTAAGCTATAAACTCACTCCTCCCCAAAGAAGGGGGCAAAACCTGGGAGGGTGGACCTCTTAGAACTGCACAGGACAGACCCACAGACCGGCGGAATCATGCCCCGAAGGCCAAGACAATACCGGTCTGTAGGGTGTAGTATCCATCGGAACAGATACTACACGTGGTATGTAGACTCTCACATGGTATGAAAGTCTCTTCCTGAGTCTCTGCAACCAGTGGTATTTATTATACTTGGTTGATACCATCAGTTCTCCAATAGGGGTGATTTGTACCCCACAACAATTATATTTCTGTATCCCTAAATTACACAAGCTTCTTTTTTCAAATCCAGCCTTTCTAACAATGAAAAAAACCTTTAAAATTTCAATCTAAAATTAATATTTTTTTAATATTTTGCCTACTTTGTCTCTGTTATAAATAAAATTATCAGACGAGATCGCATGTGCCCGTGTTTCTCGTTTATATATAACTTTTATAAATTCACGTATAATCATTATATTTTAGTTTACTATAAATAAAGTATTGAAATCAAAAATAAAATTAGAGAACAAATTTACAAATGTAAACATGACTATATATTTTTAACTAGACGTCCCTGCCCCTATCCTTGATTAATCGTTGTCCGGAAAGTGGATAGGTTTGGCTAGTATATATATATATATATATATATATATATATATATATATATATATATATATATATAAGATAAATGAAGGAAGACAGATAAAGATGTATAGATGACAAATCTATTTCATCTTCGCTTGTTCAATGCAAGGTGACTTGATAAAAACATGTTTATTTTTCTTTCCTTAAGCCAGGCTTTTCAATAATTAAAATCTTATTATCAGAGCAATTACATAGATGGATAAGTTAGCAGTAGAATAGCCAAAGTTACAAATTTGAAAAATTTAAGAAACAATATAAATTCATGCAAAGTAAGAGTGTGTGTGTAAAAAGGTTATAAAAATATGGCGTCTGTCCGGTTGGTGGATGTCCGTTGATCAGATGTCCGATGAAGAAAGATTTAAAGATGGAAAAGGGATTTCGTAGAGACAGCGTTACAAATTTTCTAAAATGAAGTAAATCCAATAGAAAGATGTTTAGTTCAACCGTAGATGGGAAGCACTTATTCACATGTAATTTGTAGAATTAGGGCCATTTTAAAATACTTCCGTGGACCGAAAATGAAAATAGTTTTTTATTTATTTTATATATATATATATGTGTGTGTGTGTGTGTGTGTGTGTGTGTGTGTGTGTGTGTGTGTGTGTGTGTGTGTGTGTGTGTGTGTGTGTGGGTGGGTGTGTGTGTGGGTGGGTGTGTGTGTGTGTGTGAAAAAGAAAAGGATAAACAAATTAAACACAGGAATAAATCATTAAAAACGAGAGGTTTAACCGGTTTGGTTCGCTTTAAGTGAATATTTTAAATGTATTATGATCACGGCAGACACATACCAAATAAGAAAAGAAGCCGCACAAACGGGATGTTTATGGCGCGTGCGTAACTATTTGAAAAATAAAAAGAATTATGCAGCGTGTGCAACAAACCCGCTAAAATTATAAAGTAGAGTGAGATGTCCCCATGGCAGGTATAGTTTTCAAACCAAAGACTAAATATGAAAAGGTAGCTTCAGCAGCGATTTATTGGTACGTGTATTCAGAAACTATAAATCGTCGATTTTTATATTTAGTCCTGATCAATACATTTATATGAATTGTCTTACATACACGATATCGAAGGAGTTTTCACTCTTACACTCAGCACTACTACTACTTCCCCCATATACACCGGTAAGACCTTTTTTATAAAAAACATGCTTTTGTAGCTCCGTAATTATTATTTGAGTTTTCAATCTTATAATTGTATATTAGATGTTCTATATTTTCAAATTAAACAAAGGATGCTTATCGATTATCGAACACTATGTGCAACGAGACATTTCAAACAAAGTTGATCTTTCTTAAATGCGAACACAGTGGACACCATTGGTTTTCGTGTAGATTTCACTCGTGCATTTACAAAGAAACTTATTGCATTATTCTAATCGATGACCTAGTATTTCTAATATAGCAAGAGAATCATTATAGTAGCAGTGCTTTGCGTTGCGCTCGTAAATTCGTCTGTAGAATTTCTATAGTAATTCAACAGGTCCGATGTTGTGATGGTAACTGGGCTGAGCGTACCTACGCAGACAATATTTTTGCTAAACTCATTTAATAAAACTACCGCATTTTCTTATATATAAATTCTCTCGTGCAATAATAAAATGAAATGTCTGTCTTTATAAAGATTGCAGAAGTCAATATTTTCAATGTCTCTGATTAGCTTCTTTTTTTTCAATATTCATTCTTGAACACAATATTCACTTGCTTATTATCATTTGTTAAACAAGAGTTCTATAAAAATGTCTTCATCCGAACAACACTACTATGAGTTTTCTTTTTTAAACATTACGACATTTTAATACATACATTGATTGTTATGCGAAATACGATAATTTATTAGTAAGTTTTATTCACGGTTTTATTCTTTGCCGGTCATTATGTCTTCAGTCAATTTGGGTGAAATAGGTGAGGTATTTCACTGGTCCTATAATACAATGAAACCGTTTTTAAAGAATGTTTTGAATAAGTTAGAAGATTCCCGTTTAACACCGGGTCAAGAGAGTTAGTGTTTGATAAGGCTGTGTAGTGTTGGTTTCTTCGCTATCAACAATCTAAGTATTTAACAATATGTGTGTTGTGCGTTGAAAGAAAATATTCATGTAATGTTAACATCGTTCAAATTCAATTCAGTGTTTATCAACCAGACGGAGAAAAGAAGGGAGAATATTTTTCACAGGTTGTTAAACTATTAGTACACAGAATGTTCCATTTGAAATGAGAATTTAAATGAAATCATTCATCAAGTTATATCGGCTGTCAAATATCGTTTGTCCACAAATAAGATTAATTTCTGACATTATTCACATATTTCTAACTCTTGTTCTGTTCTTATTTTGTTCGCAACATTTCGACCGCTTGTATTATTTGAATTTTTCGAACTACTATACTCACCTTGCTTGTTATATTGACAACGTTTCAGCCGAGGTAACGTCCATTTTCTCGAACTTGAAAATCGTTTCATTTTGACATTTTTATGTGGAACTCGGAAACCTGCACGGAATTTAGAACTGAACTCTTGCTTGTTTAGTAGATTGTGTTCATTCCGTCAACCATGATAAGTTGAAGTGTTAATTCTGTAGTAACGTTGATTATCCGTCTCAGGAGTACCGGACATTACACCTGGCCGAAGAGGAATATCCGGCTAATTAACGCAGAGACACCTAATCTGACCGAAAGAATAACGACCGACTGTTTAAACAGAGACACCAGTAAGGACACCTGCAGACTCATTGAACGAAATGCATCTGTTTGCCAAATAGCTGGCTGGTAGGAAGTGTGGTTACATTGAGTGTTCGGCCGAAATTCTGGAATGAGCGTTGCAGTTAAGGTTGCGTTCGTGTCCAAAAATGTTGACATTAACCGACTCAAAGACACTGGCTAGCGAATTCGAGAGATCAGCTTTCGTACGACTCTGGTGCACTCTCTGCCCTTCACGACTTTCACTGAATCTATTCGTTTGCTGCACCGAACAATCAAGCTATACTACTATATTGTTATACATAAATATTTGTCGTCATTGTTTTAAGAATCGCAGCCATATATAATAGACTACTATCACTCAAAATTGATTCATTACCAACGCTATTATCTTTGATGAGAATTTTAGTGTGAGTTTTAAGAGCCTTAACTAAATATGTCTCGATGTGTATTATTATTATTATTATTATTAATCACTATCAGTTCTTATACAAATCATTGTCAGTGATTACACTGATAATAACCGGTGTTGTTACCTAGGGTCTGGGTGACAACGAATCATCACAGATTTCCAATACTCTCCACCTCTATTGATAACTATTGTAAATGCCTTTGCGTTATCGCAACAGCCGTATATCATTGCTTTCTCAATAGTAACGACCATTGGTTCTGTTTGGAATTTGGGTGGCAATAAGCCCCTACCATGTCCCAGTACTCTCCGCATTCTTTCAATGGAGATCTGGTTGGTGAACTCCCTCCTCGGTCTTTCAATCCTCCTCGACCCTTCACGAATATTTTGTGTGGTATCAGCCTTTCTCGCAGTTTCAGTTTCCTTAGTTTCATCTGGTGTCTCTTCCATCTTTTTGTTTTACTTCTGTTGCCATTTCCACATTCGAGGATGTTCATTAAGATTTCGGTTGTTTTCATCGTTGCCGTCTGTTGTATAGCCCAGTCTTCCCTTTGATTCCAATTTCTCCTAATCTTTTTCCAATTTCTTCAGGACTGTTCCTAGTGCTCATACGATTATTTGTATTATATTGACTTTCTTCATGTTCCATATTCCTTTTAGTTTTCTTACAAGCTCCGTGTATTTGCTTCGTTTTTCTGTCTGTTTGATTTTTACCCTCTGGGCTGCTGGGACCGAAAAATCTACAATTTAGCAGTTTCTGTCCTTCTTGGTAACCATTACGACGCTAGTCTCCTTGCTTGGGTGAGTTTATCTGTTTGTACCTCCATGTCCCACAGGATTTTGTGATTTTCGTTTTTCAGTTGTATTTCCGGTTTGTGACAGTACCATTTGTCTGCGTGTTCAAAATGCAGTCGCTTGCATAGTTCCAAGTTTACTGCTTTTATCACACTCTCGTGTCTGTCCTTCGATTTATTTTGGGTTAGTTTGCCACATTCACTTATTATGTGATTTACCGCTTTGTCCAAAGAGTCTAAATTTACTGTTTTCCTGGGTGTTATCTATTTTAGCTTTAATGTAGTTAGTTTTAATCGCATTGTTCTGTGCAGTTGTCAGTGGCGATTCCGTTTCTCGGTTCAAGTGTCTTTTTCTTAGCCATGTCCAGGTGTTTTCGTGATTCTCTTCTTTTGTAATTCTTATGGATCGACTTTGTAGCTGTTTCTCTTCTCACTTTTCTGTTCTTGTCTTTTTGTTTCTTGTTTCGCTGCTTCCTGTATTGTTCATTTTGGCGGTTTCTGTTGCTGCGGTGACTAGTCATTATGTTTTCTGAGATGTATTTTTCCAAATCTATTTTTGTGTCTTTCATACAGTCTTCAATACTTACCAGTCCTCTTCTGCCTTCGGCCCTTTTAACGTAGAGTCGGTCAGTATTATCGTTAAGGTGTAGTGCATTGTGCATGGTAATTATTTACCTCGTCTTCTGGTCAAGTGTTTAAGTACTCATTTTGTCTAGCCTATGAATGGTCCAGAGTATCTGCCCAGATGTTTAATTCTTTAACTAGATTTCTAATATATAGTTTTGTCCTAAGAGTGTCCTTGTTCTTTTGAGCTATCCTTTTCCAATATTCTCTTTCATTTCTGTAGATTTGATGGTGCCTGCTTCAAGAACTTTTGAAATATGTGTAGGTATCATGATCGCCAAGCTCCCTCATCTCGTCATGGTTGGGCAGTTCCATGCTCTCCGATGTTTCTAGTTTTCCACTTTTCATCTCTAACAGTGCACACTTTACGATTTAAATTCCATTCTTTTCCATGTACGTTTTGCTTTTTGCAAATAGGTTTAGGTCGTCCTTATACATGAGGTAAATTATTCTTTGTTCTGTGTCTGTAAACTTGTACCCATCATCACATTTCCTGAGTATGTTGTTGACTAGCATCATCCAGGTGATAAATAGAAATGGTGATAAGGATTCTGCTTGGCAAATGCATCTATGTATTTTATCTCAGTTCCGTGTTCTTCTGCATTTATCAGTTACAGTCTCCATGTTCC
Source organism: Sepiola atlantica (assembly GCA_963556195.1). NCBI lineage: Eukaryota > Metazoa > Mollusca > Cephalopoda > Sepiida > Sepiolidae > Sepiola > Sepiola atlantica. The sequence goes on from OY744523.1 coordinate 157,723,376, forward strand.
CATTGCTTTCTTAATAAGATTAATAATCTTGTTGCATATCTTGTACAATCGAATTATTAATGCTTGAGGGATTCTCTCGTAGGCTTTTTGTAGTCATTGTAAAACAGGTCGTGCGTCCCTCTTTTTCTTTTCCGGTGTCCTCTTTGTTCCTCGGGAAGTAGTCTACGATTATTATGTTAGCGGTAGATCTATTTGCTCAGTTATGCCGTAAATATTTTCCACATTTGTAAACAGGTTATTGGTCTGTAGTTGCTTGGGATCATTCCCTTTTTGGCGTATTTTTGTATCAACGTAGTTCTTCCTTTGATCTTCACTTCTGGTACATCTCTTGTGTGGATATATACTCTCAGTTTTTGCGTTAGTCTTTCATGTTGGGTCGGAAATTTTTTAAACCAGTATGCATGTATTCCATCGTTGCTTGGCGCTTTCCAGTTTTCCATTTTCCCTAGGGGTGTCTTGAGTCTTTCTTCATTAATTTATGTTTCTGCTTCTGTCCCTGCTTCAATTTACTGAAGTTCTTCGTTCATGTTGTTCAGCCATTTGGCTTTCTGTTGTGGTCTTGAGGTTGCCCCCATATCTATCTACAGAAGTGTTTTGTTTCTGTCGGGTCCGGTTGTTCTGATCTTCCTTCGTTTACGTTTTGATCAAACTATTATTTATTACTCATATGGTCGACTATTGTGATATTCGGACTTATGTTGTAGTTTGGTAACTATCTGTGAATTTCAAAATGAACGCTTATTTAATCCACTGACGTAGACTGCTCTCGTAAAGACCGGAGAGTATAACGGTCGAAAATGTTATGAAAAAGACAATAACCAAGCTGAGGAACACAGTGTGAAAACGTGAATAATTTAAATATAAAAAACGTCGCAACGCAGAAATCCTTATTTTGTTTTGCTGAAAGAAAATCATTTGTCCATATTTTGTCGAAAAATGCAACTGGAACTAATGCTACCCGTGGAAAAGCAGGATTTGATATAAACATTTACTCATATATCAGGTTGGAAAAGAAGGAATGTCGTATTTTTACTTCATCACTTTGCAGCCTCCTAAGTTGTACACAGTTCTGGATTTTTGGTGGAATGGTGTCTTAAGATCTTGCTTTGCCTTTCAGATATAGTAATTGGTTGGAACATATTAAGTTGAACGGTCTCAGCCGTCAGAAAATGGATATTAGTGAAGAGCATTTGACACATTGCATGATCTATGAATTCAAAAAAAAAATCAGCTGCAGAAGCTACAAGGAATATTGGAACTGTCTATGGGATAAATGTTCTGAATGATCGAAAATGTCATCCGTGGTTTGCAAAATTTTCTTCTGGAGACTTTAACCTGTCAGATCGGTGACATTGATAAAGACGCTATTAAAGACACTGTGGAGGCCAATCCAAAGTTAACCAGCAGAGAATTAGCTCAACAATTCAATACAACCCATACCATAATAATTTATGCCTTCACAAGTTAGGAAAAGTTTCAAAACTTGGACTCTGGATTCCCCACGATTTGACAGACGCTAAACGATATCAAAGATTGACTGTTTGCACAGGAATCATCGAGAACCATTTTTGCAAAGAATTGTGACTGGAGATGAAAAGTGGATTCTTTACAAGAATACCCAACGCAAAAGACAAAGTCCACAGCCTGTTCCAAAACAAGGACTACCCCCAAAGAAGGTTATGCTCTCTTTATGGTGGGGCATGAGAGGACTAATTCATTATGAGTTACTAGAGCCTAATCAAACAATTACAGCAGTAAAATATTGTTCGCAACTGGATGGTCTAAGAATTGTTCTATCAAAAAAACGACCAGCATTACTCAATAGGAAGGGTGTAGTGCTTCAGCATGATAACGCGAAACCTCACACAGCAAAACTCATTCTGGAAAAGGTCATGAGTTTCAATTCGGAAGTTTTGCCTCATCCGCCTTATTCACCTAACATTGCTCTATCCGACTACCATCTTTTCCAGTCATTGCAGCATCACTTAACCAATAACATTTATGAAAATGACAACCAACTCAAAAATGACCTAAATTTGTTTTTCTCTCAAAAATCAGAGAAATTCTTTGAAGAAGGCATCAAGAAGCTAGTTGACCGTTTGACAGAAGTCATAGGAAATGAGGGGAATTATTGTAAATATTAAAAGATGCCCTAATGTGAATGTTTCAGATGTAATAAATGTGTTGGACAAAAACGGCATTACTTTCTTGTCATCCTGATAGATCCGCAGTGTCTTGTCTATGCCCTTTATTAACAGGGTAACCTCCTGAAGGATGTGACTCCTCGCCACGCACAGACTATTATTTATTATTGAGAGGCTGTACTTTGCGCATCGTATAATGCTGGGATGCATGGAACCCTCTTTTACCTGAAGAATTCAAGGCAGCAAAATGATTTAATGCACTATGGGAAAATAGTTTGGCAAAAACTTAAACAACTAAATGTTGGGTCAGAGAAGAGTGTTCCTTGTGTTGCGCTAAGCACCATTTACTTTACAAGTACGTCCACGGAATGTGCTCCGATGAACTTAATGAACTTGTACTCCCTCAACGTAAATACGTCTTTGATCAATCTGACTAGCAGCAAAATCCCACCCCTTCACTATAGCTATCCACAGATGCCGGAAAACTTTCTACTCTAATCGCTTCTTTCCTCGGATCGCTTGGCTGTAGAATTTTCTCCCTGTCCCCTGTTTCTCCGACTGTAACAACCTGCAGACATTTAAATGTAATCTTAAAAACACATCTTGTTGTCAACCATCTTACTTATGATGCCTCATATAAATCTGACCAGTAATCACATTAGCTCTTTTTTTTGGGTAAATAAAAAAAATTTTAAATAAAATAAAAAATGGTGAACACGCACTTTTCATGCGTGATCTAATCGTGTGCGTAGAAGTTTTTTTTTAATTGTGTAAAACCCGCTCACCCCACCCATCCCAATGGGCAGAAAACTTGTTTTACCTCTTATTTGAATAGAATGTGCTGTAATGCAATTAAATAGGATTTTGTTGATTCCGAAAATTTGGAAACAGGAACACAATACTGAGACACCCTTTAATCGGCGCACAAGTTCAGAGCCCAAAAAAACTTCGATACACTATTTTAATATTGCTATGGAGCAAATTAAGTGGCAATGAAACTTAGACGACTGAAATTTTGGCTGAGAGTAGTTTTCACTTTCTAGTGGGAAACCTTATTTAGTCGGTGTTCAAAGAATCAATCTAATCTTGTGTAACGTTTAAAATCTCATTAAAATCACAGATAAAGACATTTGAGTAGGAGGTCTACAGCTCTATCAAGCACACTTTTCTACCAACCATTAGATGCCTCGTATGAAGTTACATTTGATTAACTAGCTTAAACGGTATTTTCTACAGCAATGTTCATTTCTATAGAGAAAAAGCAAACACATAGAAAAACAAACTTTTTCTTTAATACCTTAAAAGCATTTAGCATTTTGACATATATATATATATATATATATATATATATATATATATATATATATAAATATCTATATATATATAAGATATTTTTTTATAAAATATTTAGAAAACCTTGCACAACACAGATTATTTGTTTTTTAAAATAAATTATTTATTCATCTTAAAAACGTTTTTTTTTTATATAAACTTGAGTACTTTCGGTAAATCTACCATCTTCAGAAGAATATTTCTTCTTTTTCTTTTTTTTCTTTTTTTTCTCTTGGTTGAGACATTCTCGTGGCCAAGTTGAAAATCCGTCTAGGTGTTTTGACGAAGAAAGTAAAGTGTTGATATGGCTGTGTGTCACGTGGTCGGCGTGGAAGGATACTTTGAAAAGTATCCTTCGTTATTATTGCCACCCACCCAGCGCTTCAAATTGTGTGACTTTTCAAAGTATATATATATATATATATATATATATATATATATATATATATATATATATATATATATATATATATATATATATATGGTACGTGTACTGTATTACTTTTTGTAGATGTAAATCGGTTAAAACTGTTTACAAAAAGTTCTGAATAACAAGTAGAGCTGTTCTTTAGTATGAATTATAATGTATGCAAACATTATTGGTTACATATGTGCATACATGTTTCGGTTGTACTCTTCACAGAGAGTCCACCTCTTCAGACTAAAGAAAACAAGGAAGTGAGATGATTAAAATCATTAAAATAAACCGAAACATGTATGCACATATGTAACCATAATGTTTGTATAAATAAAAAAAATTATTCAAGCCCTCCGTTCAGTCTAGATAGACTATGGATACCCCTATAAGGGGCTGGCTGCGCGTGTAATTATGAAGCAAGGGGTGCGCAATCTCTAACAACACCTCTCCTGAGTCGGCACTGCTTGATTCCAATGGCAAGCAGTTCAAGACGACTGGAAACAATGCCGAGATAAACAGAGAGCACATACAGCGCCTGGTAGTCCCAAATGGTCACCCATTTAATACTGGCCAGGCTCGACGTCGCTTAACTTCGGTGATCTAACGGGAACCGGTGTGTCAACGTGAAATTATACTATATATATAGAGAGAGAGAGAAGAGAGAAATAATTAAAAAATATATAACAATTTTTAAATAATTAAAGTTAAATTTAAATTCGTACAAGGAAAATCTTTTTTGAGCTTACTAAACAAATCTATTCCACTTGCAATGTGAAAAATAGAATGTTAATAGTATGCTTTAATATCATTAAAACCAAGTTTCAGAATAAAAGTCCCAACAACCATTACTTATGTACGACTCATTCAATAAATTCTCTCTCAAAACGTACGTAAATTTTGGTTGCTGAAACTTTAACTTTCAAATTATGAATGAGTATTATCTCTATACTTATAGAGTTATGTATATTTAGATGTTTATTTATTTGTATGTACAGAATACACTGCTAAACTAATTAACCGATCATTATAAATTGTTGAACACAGCTGCTAAGCGAAAAGGTCGAAATGTGGGCTATATTTTGTTTAATTTAGACGTATGCAAAGGAGGCAAAGTGGGAGAGTCCATCGTGAAAATTCATATACCTCCGATGTTCATTAAATTTTAACAATATGTGTTAGACATAAATTACTAAATGGTTTCCAAAATTCGGTGGTTAAAGTATTTTAAAAGTTTGTGAGAGTGCATAATATAGACACAACCTCCCATTTGTAAAATTCAAATATTTCCGATTCACATGAAAACTTATTTATAGTTATTGCTGACAATTAAGCCAGATTCACTAAATTGTATTTTATCCTTGAAGCCCCTTAAACTTAAGCAAAGTTTTAGACATTTTTCAAGCTTAATAGATTGTGATAAAATTTAAGCTAAAATGTTGTTTAAAAGTAGATCTTGATTTTAATCTTGGTAAGTGAATTAAAAAATGGTGCAAAACAGTTTCGTTAATAAATGTTATTACTAATTACCAGAATTATTGCATTCGGAATAGTATTTTGCTATATATATATATATATATATATATATATATATATATATATAGAGAGAGAGAGAGAGAGAGAGAGAGAGAGAGAGAAAGAGAGAGAAAGCAGAATAGTATTCTATACTAGAATATAAATATATATATTATATATATATAAATATATATATATGAATTATATATATATAATATATATATAAATTATATATATATATATATATTATATATAATATATAATACATATATATATAATATATATAATATATATATAATAAATATATATATAATATATATAATATATATATAATAAATACATACATATAATATATATGATATATAATATATATATAATATATAATATATATATAATATATATAATATAGATATAATATATATAATATATATATATAATATATAAATATAATATATATATAATAAATATATATATAATATATAAATATAATATATATAATAAATATATATATAATATATATAATATATATAATATATATATAATATATATAATATATGTAGTATAGATATAATATATATATAATATATATAATATATATATAATATATATAATTATATATATATATCATATATATATAAATTATATATATATGATATATAATATATATATACATATATATAATATATATATAATATATATATAATAAATATATATATATAATATATATGATATATATATATATAATAAATATATACATATAATATATATAATATATATATAACATACATATAATGTATATATAATATAGATATAATATATATATAATATATATATACTATATATATAATATATATATATGATAAATATAAATATAATATATATAATATATATATAATATATATATGATATATATATAATATATATAATATTCATATAATATATATATAATATATATATAATATACATATTATATATATATATATAATATATATAATTATATATATAATATATATTATTTATTTATATAATATATATAATTTATATATATAATATATATTTATATATACGTTTGGGACATTTTTGGGGTTGGAATGAAATTGAAAAAGTATAAAAACGAGAGTAAATAATTTTTAAAAATCATGAATATACTGAGCCGGCGTTCGTCCACACTCATCAGAGTATTAACGTGGAAGTAATTCAATACGACTAAAAACTTGAGTATAATGAAAACCAGTGGCAAGTTTAGGAGAGAAAAAATAAGGGGGGGTCACAAGTTGATCACATTGAGTCCTAGAAGCCACTCCTTTTGTTTACAAAGCGAGGGTTTATCTTAATATATATAGCTTTAAATTATTTAGTTGGCCCCGGCGTATGGCAGGGGCCGACTAAATAATTTTAATAATTTTGTCAACACACCCGGGTCATCTTATAAATAGCGCCGAATGTGCGTCGACTTACACTAGTGACTGGTTTTCTGTCATAAGTAGATCACATTCTTTATCCCACCTCAAAATCGTGGAAGCTATATATATTAAGTCAGTCAAACCCTCCCTTTTTAAACAAAACTGGGTGACTTCTAGGACTCAATGTGATCAACTTGTGACCCCTCCACCCCCCCCCCCCCATTTTTTGTCTTTTTCTCCTAAACTTGTCACTGGTTTTCATTAAACTTTTTAAAGTGTTTAGTCGTATTGAATTACTTCCACGTAGATACTGTGATGGGTGTTATACGTTTTTTTTACTTATCCAATTGTATTCCACTCCCAAAAATGTCCCAAACGTCTGTATTCCTTGCCGTAATTAAATTTTGTACCACAAAAAGATTATTTAGGTATTTATATATATATAATATGTATATATATATAATATATATTTATATATAATATATATCAATATATATTTATATATATATATATATATAATATTTATATATATATATATATATAATATTTATATATATATAATATATATTTATATATAATATATATATTAATATATATTTATCTATGTAGATAGATAGATAGATAGAGACAGACCGTCAGACAGACAGACAGACAGACAGACAGACATGTATGAAGAGTGTGATATATAATTATTAATATTAGTCAATTTCTGGACCACAAAGACTCAAGCAGTAACACTCGGATAGGCATCTCTTAGCTAGACAGTAATAGTAAAGAAACGATTTTGTCTTAGAGACAAGAAGTCTATTTGTCAGATAATTCTAATCCATAAACATAGCTGTAGTTCTTAAAATCTGTCCCAGAAATCAAAATGTCTTGCAATGACGCATAAAGGTTAAACAGAGATGGACAAGCAGAGGGCTAAAGGGATGGATAGAGAGCATACATGAAACGGACGTTGCACTTATATTAACGCATGGCCGCTTAAGTTCAGGTCAACATGTGACGTCAAAATAGAGAATAGTGGAATTATATGATTATATTTTAAAGTGTATAGCACTAATACATTTTTTTGTAATTTAATCTTATCCGAACTTGGATAACCAAGTCGGTCTTTATAAGATAACAGGGATAAGACACGTTTTACGGTCATATATATATATATATATATATATATATATATATATATATATATATATATATATATATATATATATGATTACTTTTATTTACACAGACATGTACAAAATCTGCGACACTGGCATGTCGATGTTATCGATCAACAGCTATTATAAACTGAGATCTCATGAGGCAGAGTTAAAATTCAGAGTTATTTCCAAATATGATATAAGGTTAAGATCGGATTCTAACTCTGCCTCATGAGATCTCAGTTAATAATAGCTGTTGATCGATAACATCAGCATGCCAGTGTCGCAGATTTTGTACATGTCTGTGTAAATGAAAATAATCATATATAAAAGCTCTATTTTATATTGAGCACTTTTTATAAATACAGTTGAAATTCTTTCGATCACTACTATGTGGTTTTTTACTTGGATTTATATATATATATATATATATATATATATATATATATATATATATATATATATATTCAAATAACAATTATTACGTTAAAATCTTCAAAATAATAGCTCTACGTTATTCTTACAGGGCAGAGCTTTCATTGCTAATCTGAAATATTTGCATCATAAAATGGGTTGTTGTGTCCATATTCGGTCCCTTAAACCACCTTTAAAATACCCAAAAGAAACTAATATAGCCTTTAGCTAATCCAAAAATAATGCTACACCAATAATATTCTTAAGATTATTTCAAATTTCATTATATTTTTCTTCGTAAGAAAATTCCAAACGATTAAAAAACAAATAAAACTTCTCCACAGAAAATCCATAAAACATTCCAACAAAACATAGACAAATAAATTATTTTCACACGTTAAATGCGCCAAATATTGTTTTAAAGCTGTTTATATCTTTATAGAGTCTAAACGAGTCATTCTCATTTCAAGCAGAAAAATTATCGTTAAATTAAAAAAAGAACTCCAAAACTAATGGCGGTTGCTATAGTGTGCTCATAAGTAAACTTTCTACCTACTAAAGATAGTGTGTGTTAATAAATTGAAAATATCTAAAAAAATAATAATTATAGATTATAGATTAATTATAGATTAATAATTATAGTGTGCTAATTTATCTGAACTCATAAGTAAACTTTCTACCTACAAAAAAGATAGAGTGTGTTCATAAATTGAAAATGGCTAAAAAATTAATAAACTCTAATAAAGTGCTCTCCCTTAGAGATAGAACCCTTTTAGAGACTTACTATGTTCGTAAGAGATAAATATGATTTATTTCTCTCCCGTTTCCTATGGTTGCCATGGTGGCCACATCGATTAGAGCGTTGGGTTCTGACACTGAATGGTGACTGAGGTCAGAGGTTCAATTCATGCGACCGACAGAACAGTTGTATATAGCCACACTGATGATTGTCAGTTAACATGAAACATATTTCTGTAAATACTAAAAGTCATATTAATAAAAAAGAAAGAAAGAATTATATGTATGCGTGTATATATAACGGGTGTCCAAAAATAGTGTATACCCTTTTGAATCGTTATAATTCGTTCAATTTACTGATGTTTGCTTGGGAACAATTCAAACACGTGTTTGCCTATCCTTAGCGGCACTACTCGAAACTCATCCTGGCGTCTTTTTATTCACCAAAGCCTTTATCGCCTTCTAGATGCTACATGAGTTCCTTTTGTTTGGCAAAAACACTTATCCTCAGAACAGGTAATCTTTTGTTTTTAACCATTGTAATTCACATGCGTGTATATATACTAAATACTCTTTTGTAATAACATGCTTTCACACTCTTCATTTTACGTATGACGTTTCCCCCTCTATCGCTGTCACACTCGTCCTCGAAATATCTTTAAAATCAGTAGATGTAACGATGAGTGTCTTTAAAGGAATTATGATGCAATGCTAGTTTGCAGTAATAAATTTTCCTGTTGTCATTATTTGCAAAATTCCGCGCTATGCAAAGAAACATAGCCAGACTTCGAGGCTTCAACTCCTACAGTGTTCCGCCATGATGTAACATGAGGTCTAATGTCTAACTTATTTATTTGCTTACAAAGTTTCAAGCTTATTCATTTGCTTACAAAGTTTCAAGCTTATTTATTTGTTTACAAAATTGCATACTTATTTATTTGTTTACAAAATTGCATACTTATTTATTTACTAACAAAATTTCAAGCTTATCCATTAGTTTACAACATTTCAAGCTTATTAATTTGCTTACACAATGTCAAGCTTATTCATTTGCTAACAGAATTTACAGCTTATTCATTTGCTAACAGAATTTCAAGCTTATTCATTTGCTTACAAAATTTCAAGCTTATTCATTTGCTTACAAAATGTTAAACTTATTCATTTGCTTACAAAATGTCTAGCTTATTCATTTGCTTACAAAATTTCAAGCTTATTTATTTTCTCACAAAATTTCAAGCTTATTCATTTGCTTATAAAATTTTATACTTATAATTTGCTTACAATATTTCAAGCTTATTTATTTGCTTACAAAATTTCAAGCTTATTCGTTTGCTTATAAAAGTTAAAGCTTATTCATTTGCTTACAAAATTTCATACTTATAATTTGCTTACAATATTTCAAGCTTATTTGTTTGCTTACAAATTTTCAAGCTTATTCGTTTGCTTATAAAAGTTAATAATTATTCATTTGCTTACAAAATTTCAAGCTTATTCATTTGCTTACAAAATTTCAAGCTTATTCGTTTGCTTATAAAAGTTAAAGCTTACTCGTATTCTTTCAAAATTTCAAGCTTATTTATTTGCTTACAAAATTTCAAGCTTTTTTATTTGCTTACAAAATTTCAAGCTTATTCGTTTGCTTATAAAAGTTAAAGCTTACTCGTATTCTTGCAAAATTTCAAGCTTATTCATTTGCTTACAAAATGTTAACCTTATTTATTTGCATATAAGATTTCATACTTATTCATTTGCTTATAAAATGTAATACTTATTCATTTGCTTACAAATGTTCAAGCTTATTCATTTGCTTACCAAAATTCAAGCTTTTTCATTGGCTTACAAAATTTCAAGCTTTTTTATTTGGTTGCAAAATGTCAAGCTCATTTATTTGCTTACAAAATTTGAAGCTTATACATTTGTTTACAAAACTTTGTAAAAATGATTTCTCAGATAAATATTTTCTAATCTTTATTTTAATTGATACGGCAGTCGAATGATGGTATTTCTCCCCGATATATATCTACTGAGATTAGAAGTCACAGGCTTAGTAATGCATTGACCATCACAAGTGCGTGTCTATTAACGTTTCATATCAACAATTGTATTACTCTAATTATGTACGTTCACTACACATATACACTATCTCTCAGCGAACACATATTGACACAAGTTATTCTTTAATAAGTTTAGTTTCTTGTTTCTTGGTATAATGATTAGAATTCTAGCTAAAAACTAAAAACAATGTACTTAATGCTCTTTTGCTAAACATTCAGCATTATAAGGTAAGGATCAATGGAAGGTGTATTAATCAAGGAAAATAGTTGATCCGTCCCTTACATCTGGGTGTAGTAGTCAATGTGTCGCCCTTGACTACTGTCGGCTACTTATTTTTGACGTTCGATAACAATTCACTTTTATGGAATAAATGTAGGGTATTCCTAATGTAGAGTTTTTAAAACAAAAATACACGTAATTCCTAAACATTTGAAAACGTGTTAGCTAGTTCTTTCTATTAACTAGTATCTTCTTTTTCTTCTTCTTTTTCTTCTTCTTTTTCTTCTTCTTCTTCTTCTTCTTTTTGCGTGTCTTTGAAGCATGTGGTCATATGACAATTTCCCATATTTTTATATAGTTTTTATATAGTCGTTTGTAATAGTGTTGTACTCTGCAAGATATTTCAAGCTACACCGGTTGGGCAGTCGGGGGCAGACCAGGCAATGTTGCATTGTATGGTCCTCCTCTCCACATTCACAGATGGTTGGGTTCAGTTTTGTAGCCCCATCTACTCATAGCAACTTTTGATCGCCCCATTCCTGTTCTCAGGGGGTTTAGTGTTTTCCACTGGAGTCAGGGTGTCTCTGATCAGAAAAAGACTTTCTCAGAAGCAGAAATTCACATGTCATTATGAGTGGGACCATTTTATAAACTTGCTAATGTCAGAATTTTCTTTTCAAATAAAAAATGTTTAAATCAAACGGGGGTTATGAAATTTTTATTCATTTTCAGTGTTCAAAACTTCTTTAAATATTGTGAATGCATAAGTTATTTTATTTTTTTAAATATATATATGAATAACATCGAGGTCAAATTATTGACCTCCACGTTATTTATTGGTATTCTACTCACATATGAATCTTGTCCGTTGCTTTTAAGATAGTGAAATTAAGGATTTTAATGATATAATATAAAAAATATTAGCTTTGAAGGTTTGAGAGATCCACAATGACTGAAATTACAAATATACAAATTAAAAATTAAATCAAAGAAATAAGAATAAAAGTAAGAAGGGGCAAATTTTTTTTTAAATTCAAAATACCAATTTATTAAATTATTACTATATATTAACTTTTAACATAGTTCACCCCAAACAAGGCAGGCCGCCACTGTAGACGTAAGGGCTACCGAGAAAAAGGATGACAGTTTTTTTTTGGGGGGGGGTCAACCTAAATTAGGAGCTGCGCAGCGAGATGTCTGTTTACATTAGTTTTAAATTTCTGCATGTCAGGAAAACAGGTGTTGCATATCCCTACTCTTGGGCCGCGGCAGTACTCATTTCGTATGCTGGTCCCCACTACGTGCCGTGGCTTTACTCATTTCGTATACTACTCATTCTCAAAAGGCTTTCTACATTTAATACTCGTCATTTTTAAAACATCATAAATCACATAGTTCATATATTGTTTGCATACCTTTAGTTTTCTCCCTCGCCGTGTAGAGGGTCGTGTCGTCTAGTGGTTGAATTCTTTCTTCTCTTCCGCACTGCCGTGGTTCCTCGCCGCTGCAACAAAACACCATGATCGGGTTGGACTCCGAAGACAAACAATCCCTTTAACTTTCAACTTCAGTTTTTATTTCAAGCGTTAGTTATCAAATCAGATGGGAGATATTCACTACGTCGAGAGAGAGAGAGCAAATTACTATTTTATCGTAGTTACCTAACAATTATTTCCCTAATCACTCATGGGGCGAAGATCTCTCGCTTGTATTTTCTTAGAGAAATATTTCCCTTGTCCGTTGTAAATTACATTTTAACAATCACGTCTCATCGGTTTGCTTCCAAAACCCAGACTGACGAAACTCGCTTCTCACGAAGAACGAGTGACGTCACGGGTCCCTCTGTTTCCCACGCAAGGCCTGTGTCGTCACAGAGCCTCTCGCAGGTGCACACCGACCCTTGATCAGGGGTCTCGTCACACGGCGACCCTGTCACGTCTGTTATTTCCGCCTGTGAGAACAGGCCCTATTCTGCACTCAATTGCCGGTCCACACCGCGTTAGTTCGCGCAAGTCAAACCAACAATTTCCAACGGATACTTCCATTCCCATAGGGTCATTATCCAACACAGGGATGAGGGAAGGAGTTCCAGAGTCCAGCAGCACGAGTAAAGAAGTTTTCGGAGTAGAAAACTCTTCGGCATCTGGGGACCTTCACAGTAAATGGATGGGATTTGGCAGATTTTCAGGTTGGTCTAGTGAATTTACGTCGTGGGTACCAGAGCAGCAAACTCATCAGAGCACAATCCATTGAAGGCACAAGGATGCAACATTGCGGCGATGGGACAGGGGCTGGAGCTTGGTGGATAGTGAAGGACCTATCAAGTTGGCAACTCTTTTTTGGACATGTCTAAGAGGGAGAGACTAGCGGATGATGCACCAGCCCAGATGTGGCAACAATACTCCATGCATGGGCTTTGTAGAGATATAGGATAATTTTAGATGTGAGAAGTTTACTTGCACAGTAGAGAGAGTCCACCTTCTTTGCAGCAGCCCTGGCAATGTTTCTAATGTATTTATTCCAATTCATGTTATCTGTGAAAGTTAAGCCGAGGAGTTTGAATGATGAACTCTCGGTAGGGTGCTATTTGCCATGACAATTGATGGTTGAAGAGGTTTCTTGTAGTTATTGAAGGAAAGTAGCTTTGTTTTTGCGACATTAAAAGTTACCATCTATTTTTTACACCATTCCACTACAGACTGGAGGTCATTTTCTAAGGATTTAGCCATTGCTTCAGATATGTGCGCGTCGGTTTTTCCCACATGACGAGAGTAGAGCGTGGTATCGTCAGCAAATATTCCTATCTCAGTCGCAATGGCATCAGGAAGGTCATTTATGAAAATCAGGAACAGCAGAGGTCCAAGACTAGATCCCTAAGGTACAGCAGCATTTATGCCATGTTGCTACTGCCCTAGCTTCACCTTCCTTTTCTAGTGTCTGGTATATGCGTTCACTATGCCTGACTATCGCTAGATTGATTAATGATTCAAAGATTTTAGCAAAAATCGGGAGTAGACTGATTGGGCGGTGGTTTAGAGGATCAGTTCTATCTCCAGAATTCTTGAAGACTGGTACCACAGAGGCAATTTTCCAACTATCAGGGAGACAAGATTCAGTAAGGCATTTGTTGTATAGTTTGGAGAGGACAGGGGTCAGCTCAACAGAGCATTTCGTTATTACTATTACTGGTATAAGATCAAGCCCACAGGCTTTGGAGGTGTCAAGGTTTTTTATGATGTCTCTCACCTGAGACGGGGTGATGACCAGGTTCTCAAGTGTGACTTCAGTCCGCAATGGGAATTTAGGGAGGGGTTGTTTGCCGAGTCCAGAGTTGAGTTTAAGGCGAAACGCGGATCAAGTAGTTCAGCCTTATCAGTTGCCGTGCAAACAACATCGTTGTGATTGGATAGCGGGGGAATTGTCCATTGTCCATTGTCCATTGTTCATCACACTATTGTAGATTTTCCAGAAATCACGAGTACCTAGTTTCTGTGACTGAATGCGTTTTTTGATTATCTCTGTATACATTCTCTTTGCTTCATCTATCACTACTTTGCAATCATTTCTTGCTTCTACAAATTTTTGTCTGTTCGCAGTTGACTTATGGCGGTCGAATTTTCGGAATGCCTTCTGCCTCTCAGCAATAGGAGCTGCACATTCTGAGGTGAACCATTGAGGAGAGTAAGGTTTGCTGAAGAATTTTCGCTTGAGGACATAAGCATCAATGCCTGCTTTGACCCATTCAATTAGCTCATTTTCACACTTATAAACAGGGAGTGAGAAGGTTTCACCCCATGGGGCGTCGCTGATGTGATCCCTGAGGCATTCAAAATCCGCCTGCTCATAGTTTCGCGTCGTTTTAAGCAACGACTATTCAGTTTTTGGACGAGTTTTTGAGGTGATATTATCATTACCACAACGTGATCAGAGTTTCCGAACGAGCTATGGGCATTCGCCGCACAAGGCTCAGGTAGTAAGGTCAAGAACAGATCGAGAAGTGAGGCTTGCTGGTCCGCGCGATCCGGAAGGCGGGTCGGAAAAGTTACAGCCTGTGAAAGGTCGTGAGCTGAGGAGAAATTAAAGGTAGAGTTCCCAGTTGCATCCGTAACGCTGGAGAATCCCAACCAGTCACGGTGGTGGCCATTAAAATCCCCAAATACATGTATTTTGGCATTCGAGTCGAGTGAGAGTGCTCTATCTAAGCTTTCAGAGACAGAGTCAAGTAGTGAACAGTCCTGGGTCGAAGGAGAACGATATAAGAAATATAAGTAACTAACTCTGTGGTGTAAGGTCAATCTAAAACACATGTAGGCTTGGTCATCTGATTCTAACCTATGTTATCTAGTCATGGGTAGGATGTTCCGAACATAAACTCCTAGCCTATGCATATGTTTGTCAGAGTTCTTAAATTGACTTAATTGTACATATAAGCGTGCTTATTTATTATTTTTACGGTAAAATACTCAAAATAAAGTAGTATATTTCCTATATATAAAATAACATGTTTCGGTATGTCTGTGAATAAACGTTTTCGGTGCCAAAATGACCCAATTTAATTTACAAAGATAACTGACATGTTTTGAATTTAAGATTATATTCAGAATTTAGTGAATAACATTTGACTTGTACTGGTTTGTAAATGACTTAAATGACTAAATTTATTTTAGTTTTAATTTCACAAGTTTTTAGAATTTTAAATAAGACCATTTCACATGCGTAATAATGAGCTTATGTGAAGTTGCAAGGTCGCAAACATTTTTAATGAATGCAAATATTTAAAATATATTCATTGGCGCCCATTCAGTCTCGAGAAACAATGTAATTATGAAGTAAGGGTTGCGCAATCCACGACCACACTGGGTCTGCACTGCTTGATTCCAGTGGTAATGAGAAGTCGAGGACAACTGGAAATAATTCCGAGATGAGCGGACAGCACTTACAGGATCTGCTACTTCCAAATCGTCCGCCATTTTAATCAGGCTCAACGTCGCTTAACTTCGGTGATCTAACATGAACCGGTGTGTCAATGTGATTATGCCGTAAATGTATTAATATTTAATTAATATTTAATTAATATTTAATTAATATTTAATCAATATGTAATACTATTTTTTTATTTCATAATTAATTTACTATTCTTCAATAAAAACTTAAACTTTAACTTTTACTTTAATAATAGATGTGACCATTCTTTTTGATCTTGCGGTAAAATGAGTGCAAATATATGTCCGAACAAAAAGTTCAATTAAGTAAAAAAAAACAAAGAAAGGTCCGGCTTCGCAAATCCATATTCAGGAACGCAAAACGGCAAAACATAAGTAAAAGATGGTGAGTGAACATTCCAAAAAGAAAAATCAATACAGAAAATTGGAAATGTCTAGCTGTATAATTGTCATAGGATGAAGCAACGCTTGCTCACGAACCAATAAGCTAGTCCGTAAAAACAGGCAAAAGCATTTATTGAAAAATACTTTTTTCGATTGCTCAGAGAAGTCGTAGCGAATAAAAATTACCATAAGGTGGTAAATATCGAGTATTCATTCTCTTTTTTCTGTAGCAGACCATGTATGTCACAGAATCCGTTTTTAAGGTCGGTCATTTCCTCCTCATTTGTTACTCGATTTAAGTACAAAATTGTACATAAAAACTTCGTTATCTAATTTCTACGACATACAATTTTTCACAAGTTTTTAGTGATAGTTTTTCTATGGAAATAGCTCCAGACAAGACATGAAGCCACTTGATGTAAGGAGCTAACAAGAACGAAATATGATTATCGTGAAGAGGAAATGCTTATTCGCCTTTGTCTTGAAAAGACCAAGGCTATAGGTAGGAGGAAAACAGTAAGCATGAAGAGAGTTCCACAAGTCTGCAGTTCTTGAAAAGAAGTTACTGGAATAGGAAGCTGTATTACACTGAGGTATCAAAACAGCGAATTTATAGAGACCACTAGACCAACGAGTCAAACGAGCTGGAACAAAAGAAGCAGAGAATAGATCACACAATTCCGAAGAACACATGCCATAATAGTACTTATAGACATTACTGAAACTAGCAACATCACATCTTTGAGAGAGAGAGAGAGGGTGCAGAGAAGGAGAAAGGCTGGGAGCCAATCAATTTACAGATACGTTTCTACACCTAATCAATAATCCTCAAATGGGACAGAAATTCACCGGCCCAAATATAACAAAAATACTCCATACATCGTCTGATAGCAGATTTGTAGATATAGAGAATAGCCTAAGGCGTGAGAAAGAGAGAACCCACGAAAAGCAAATAGAGTAATGGATCTTA
>OY744523.1:157751055-157756055 GCA_963556195.1 Sepiola atlantica
AGACACTGATATGTCGATGTTATAGATCAACAGCTGTTATAAACTGAGATTTCATTAGGCAGAGTTAGAATCCGATATTACCCTTAGATCATATTTGGAAATTTCTATCCAGATATAATCTTAAGTTAAGATCGGATTTTAACTCTGCCTAATGAGATCTGAGTTTGTAACAGCTGTTGATCGATTACATCGACATGCCAGTGTCGCAGATTTTGTATGTGTATATATATATATATATATATATATATATATATATATATATATATATATATAGAGAGAGAGAGAGAGAGAGAGAGAGAGAGAGAGAGAGAGATAGATAGATAGATAGATAGATAGATATATAGATAGATAGATAGATAGATAATTTATTTAAAAACTAAACGTTACATATTTCAGAAACGTACAGCGGTTTAATCCAGATGTGCTGACTTTTTAAATTAAAAAAAAATCTATACCCAAAGGGGAGTCGTCAGCGTACTTAAATGAGATTTAAAAATAAGCACGGACCAAATGGCGTTTGGGTTCATCGTTAATAAACAATCTATTACTGAAGTGTGTTTTTTGAAGAAGGAATACTGGTTGATATTCAGTGAGTTTTATTTTATTTATTATTTATGTATTTATACTTTTGCGTTTTAAAAAAGGTTTTTATTCTATTCTATTAAGAGTTTTGTTTAATTATTTATTCATTTCTAGTTCTGTATTTTTATTTTAAAAGGGTTATATTTTGAAGATCGTCTATAGACCGTAGTAGGTTTTCGGCGTCTCGAAAAATGAAAACAACGGAGATTTAAATGATATAGTATATACTTTTTTATTTAAAAAAGTCAGTTAATCTGGATGAAACCGCTGTAAGATTCTGAAATATGTAACATGTAGTCTTTTAATAAATTATTTGTATTTAGCTCCTACTCTTATGCGATCGAACACTTTTCTATATAACTTGACACATTATACATACTAGCAAAATAAATGCTCCCTCCGGTCGCATATTTTTGTTAGGCTGCCGCGTCAGAAATGAACGCTCACGCGTAAACCGATGGAGCCCCAGTCATATTTCTTGGGTGGTTAGACATTGATTTTCTTTGTTTATGACCAAAAATATTTTTAGTTGAAAATAAAGACAAAAAGAAATTCGACCCTACCCAGATTTTTGTTTTACCCTCCCCCATAAATAGAAATATTTTTAGTTTGAAAAGAAAGAAAAAAAGATTTTTGCACCCCCCTCAATTTTTGTTATTTTACCCTTCCCCATACATAGAAATATTTTTAGTTAAGAAAAGAAAAAAACATTTTTTGACCGCCTTCCCTCCAATTTTTTATCCTCCCCTCATACATATAAATATTAACCCTAACCCTAACCCTAACCTCCAGTTTGACCTTGACCCTAACCCTAACGACGGGGTCAAAGTTAGCGCGGATCCTAAAGTGAAAAAGCACCAAAAAATCAAATACAGTGAACACGATGTGTGTGTGTTTGTGTGTGTATGTGTGTTCGTTTAATGACCTTGTTTTAATTAAACAATTTGATTCTAAAATCAGTTGTATAGTTTTCCAGTATAATGTGTTGGTTTTTTGTTGACAGTAAAAAAAAATCACATATTTTTTTTAATAATTAAAACATGGAATAATAGCGTATAAGGTGTAATCATAAATTCTCGGAAAGAAAAAGTTTACTAAATTCGTTATAATGTGTGTGTGCGTGTTTTTAAATAGTAATTTTTAAATAAATTATTATTTTTATTAAACAATTTGATTCAATGTATGTGTGTTTTAAAACATAATGGCTAATAAGATTAAGAAAATAAACAAACTCAGAAAGTGTTAATGAAAAAAAGTAACACGGTTAATGCCAGCATTTTGTTTACAAACGCGCCGTCTTGCGTCCATACTCAATTAACGGAGGGAGAGAAGCAATTCAATGGATTAACCCTGGCTGTTTAATCAGTTCTGTCATAGTTATATTAACTACTTATAATTTATAAGTAAGATTATTAGCGAGCAAAATAGTGTAAATACATGTGGAAATCTGAAGAAAACAATCATGAGTGTATATTTGCGAATACTAATTTATTAGAAGTTCAAAAGCAATTGATTATGTAAATTGAGAAACGCGCATAGTGTTTACGGCGGTTTTTGTCATAGTATATAATGAAGCTGGCGGACTTATTAAATAGTCATACTACTCTGATGGAGTTTCGGCTTCAGACAGCCAGACAGACAGACAGATACATAAACTCTATCATTAATATATATATATATATATATATATATATATATATATATATATATATATATAGAGAGAGAGAGAGAGAGAGAGAGAGAGAGAGAGAGAGATAAAAACAAATATTTATAATTATTTGTCACCCTCAAATCTAGGCTGGCCATTGTAGTGAATAGTATTAACACAGCACGTTCCTTGAGCAGTCGAACACTGTTGGTGACAGCATCCTTTAATAGGTTTAATCTCTCGTTGTTAAACTGAAAAGTCTTCTGAAAATCACAGCTTAGGCGTCGTGATACATTTCCGCATTATGTTTACTTTTTGTTCGTTTTTTTTGTAAGAGGGTTTATTCAGTGTATTTTTATACGGTTATGAATTGAAATACAAACCTCTTATTATAATAAAAATAATTAGAAGTACAAACAATAATAATAATAATACTAACAGCAACAATAATAACAATAATAATATTAATAAACCTCCGATGCTAATAATTATGATAATAATAGTCACTATATGAATGAAATGAATGTGTTTATAATAATAGTATACTTATTAATTAGTGTGAATTGGATTAAAATGTGACGGTGATCACCATGTTTAATCTTAGAATTCTCATTAATGTCTTTTCTCTATAGGGAATGGGGCGGCTCATCAAACTGGAATAAAACGGTCTTCCCATCCGCTCGTTTCTCGGATAACGGTTATAGTTGTGGGTTTAATTTTTTCTTTTTACTTTATTAGGTAAGTCCGTATGCTCAAGTTGGGGAGAATAAATCATTTAATCGGCTCAAGAAAATTTTAATCCATTAAGCTTATGTTGTCTAACTGGCGGGAGCCGATAATAATCGAAATAGATCGATGTTGTCCGTTTGTTTAAATTGCGGTATGTATATTAGACAAAGCGAGTTAACTCATGGCGTTGTTTTTAGCGACTTATTTTTTGAAATAGTCGTTATTAGGTCATTAAATTCCTCACTGGATTCATTAAATTCCTTATCCCATTCATCTCTACCCCCTCTGTTATTAATTTCTCTGGGTCATCGTTATAAGGAAAAAAGAAAAACATGTAAAATGTAATAATAATAATTTAGAAAGTAATGTTTTTAGAAAGGCTAATCATCGCAGCAAGAGACACCGACCTAACTAACAACTAGGGAAGCACCAAAATCAGAAACAAAAAGACAATAAAAGAAAAGTGAGAAGAGAAACAACAACATGAACGCTTCATAAGACTGACAAGAGAAGAAACCAACGGAAATAGCTGGGTATGGCTAAGTAAAGGACACTTGAACAGAGAAGCAGAAGCTTTACTGACGGCTGCACAGAACAATGCGATTAGCATTAAATAGGTTAAAGCTAAAATTGATAAAACCCAGGAAAACAGTAAATGCAGACTGCGTGAACAAAGAGACGAAACAGTAAATCACATAATAAGTGAATGCAGCAAACTAGCCCAAAAAATAATACAAGAACAGACATGACTGTGTGGAGAAACCGGTATTCTGGGAACTGTGCAAACGATTGCATTTCGAACACGTGGGAAAATGGTACAAACATAAATCAGAGACAGTACTGGAAAACGAAAAACACAACATCATCCGGGATTTGGATGTACAAACAGATAAACTCATACAAGCAAAGAGACCGGATGTCATTATAACCGACAAGAAGGGAAACTCCAGCCAAATCGTAAACTTTGCCGTTCCAGCAGACCACAGAGTAAAGATAAAAGAGACGGAAAAACGAATCAACGAAGCAAATACACGGAACTTTCCATAGAACTGAAAAGGATATGGAGCATGAGGAAAGTTAATATAATACTAATAATCGTATGAGCACTAGGAACATTCCCCAAAAACCTGAAGAAAAGACTGGGAGAAATTGGAATCAAAGGGATCACCGAGACCATACAAAGGACGGAAATCTTAAAGCAAATTCCCGAATACGGAAACCAATCCGCATAAGCTACGAATGGTTACCAGTCACATGGAAGTTACAATAGGAAAAAAACAAAACCACAGAAAGAACACCACCGCATGAATCAAGCAACAGAAACTGCAATAAATATGATAAGCTGCCCCCCCCTACCAAAAGAAATGACACAACACAAATAGTCGTAGAGGGTCATGGAGGATGGGAAGACAGGAGAGACAGCACTAACCAGACCTTTACTTGAAGAGTGTGGAGAGTGCTGGGACCTTGGGAAGGCCACCCAAATCCGAGGGCTTCTTGGCCTTTTGGCTAAGATCAAAGTGTAGTATCTGTTCCGATGGATACTGCACGCCTGTCCTGTGCAGTTCTAGGAGGGCCACCCTCCCAGGCTTTGCCTCCCCTCTTTGGGGAGGAGTAAGTTTATTGCTTACTGTCTGAGGCGCCCCTACCGGGGAATGCCGACGGGGCTGCCCAAGCAATTTTTAAATGTCCAGAGTGCTCACCTCTCGAGCGCTGGCCTTTCAAACCCCACTTTCTCGACCCGATCTTCGGTCACATCTTACTTGTGGGAGTAAGATAAAACTGGCCTTGTGCCTAACTCCTGGGGAGGAGTAAATAAAACCAATGGTCTTTGCCAGAGATAAATCAATGGTGGTGATCGAAAAGAGGTAAAGAGTACTAGAATTTTCGGGGAAACCCACTGGTTGTTGTCGGCAGCAATCACTGACGATGACTTATGTGATAACTCCTAGTGAGCAGAAATAATGATGATGATGATGATGATCATCATCATCATGATCATGATGATGATCATCATCATGATGATGATGATCATGATGAT
>OY744523.1:157761055-157801055 GCA_963556195.1 Sepiola atlantica
AGAGCAATGTACCCTAGTTATTTAAGAGCAATGTACTCTGGTTATCTAAGAGAAATGTACAC
The DNA here is from genome assembly GCA_963556195.1 of Sepiola atlantica. Classification (NCBI taxonomy): domain Eukaryota; kingdom Metazoa; phylum Mollusca; class Cephalopoda; order Sepiida; family Sepiolidae; genus Sepiola; species Sepiola atlantica. The sequence continues at coordinate 157,761,118 of OY744523.1, forward strand.
TGGTTATCTAAGAGTAATGTACTCTGGTTATCTAAGAGAAATGTACTCTGGTTATCTAAGAGTAATGTACTCTGGTTATCTAAGAGAAATGTACTCTGGTTATCTAAGAGAAATGTACTCTGGTTATCTAAGAGCAATGTACCCTAGTTATTTAAGAGCAATGTACTCTGGTTATCTAAGAGAAATGTACACTGGTTATCTAAGAGTAATGTACTCTGGTTATCTAAGAGAAATGTACTCTGGTTATCTAAGAGTAATGTACTCTGGTTATCTAAGAACAATGTACTCTTGTTATCTAAGAGCAATGTACTCTGGTTATCTAAAGGGAATGTACTCTAGTTATCTAAGAGCAATGTACCCTGGTTATCTAAGAGTAATGTACTCTGGTTATCTAAGAGCAATGTACTCTGGTTATCTAAGAGCAATGTACCCTAGTTATTCAAGAGCAATGTACTCTGGTTATCTAAGAGCAATGTACACTGGTTATCTAAAAGCATGTACTCTGGTTATCTAAGAGCAATGTACACTGGTTATCTAAGAGCAATGTACCCTAGTTATTGAAGAGCAATGTATTCTGGTTATCTAAAAGCATGTACTCTGGTTATCTAAGAGTAATGTACTCTGGTTATCTAAGAGCAATGTACACTGGTTATCTAAAAGCATGTACTCTGGTTATCTAAGAGCAATGTACTCTGGTTATCTAAGAGCAATGTACTCTGGTTATCTAAGAGCAATGTACACTGGTTATCTAAAAGCATGTACTCTGGTTATCTAATAGCAATGTACCCTAGTTATCGAAGAGCAATGTACCCTAGTTATTTAAGAGCAATGTATTCTGGTTATCTAAAAGCATGTACTCTGGTTATCTAAGAGTAATGTACTCTGGTTATCTATGAGCAATGTACCCTGGTTATCTACGAGCAGTTTATGATGGTTATCTAGGAGTAATGTATTCTGGTGATCTAAGAGCAATGTATTCTAGGCCTATAAATAATTACCCAACTTATGGAATTACATTTGGAAACTTTATTTTAACCACAAAACGAACGGTATGGGTCTCTAGCTTGAAGATTGTCGGAGTCCTTTCCAGCTTTGTTGCAGTTATTCCTAAAAAGTAATGTCTACAAAGAGCAATGTTATCAAATAGCAATGTTTTTAATGTAGCAATGTAGTCTAAGAGCTATGTATTCTTAAGAATATAAATGATTATCCTATTTATAGAATAATCTTAAACAACTTAATTCGACATTAGATAACAAAGAGAAAGTTGATATGCCGTAAAACAAACCAAACTAAACCTGTGTGGAATGGTTTATTACAAAGCAAAGCAAGCGGAACATATTATGGACTGATTAACTAAGAAACAATCAGAAATCGAAGGCCCATTTGAATTATATTTGCTCGGCGTTGAAAGGGCGGTAACACCAAAAGGACTTATTCGAAAAATATGTATTTCTTATGAAATTGTTTTTAATAATTCATAAATAAGCTCAGTCATACCTTATTTATATTATTTAAATAATCTAGATCAATTGTATAACCTGGTGATAGGGTACTTTATTCAGCCAGTATTAGATGGCTATATAAAGGCTTCTATATATATATATATATATATATATATATATATATATATATATATATATATATATATATATATATATATATATACAGGGTGGTGCAAAAGTCGCGCATTGGTTTGTTTAGATGATAGTAACTACAACATTTCAAGTAATTTACTAGTCTTTTCTGATAAATTATACATTTACTTGCTAGTTTTGTTGCAGTAGTTTTTAAAAATTATATCCTTAAAATGGCCACCATTTTCGGCCTCACAAAGACGGGCTCTAGTTAAGGCATTTTCCATTACACTCCTTAGAATAACTGGCTCTTGTTCTTGGATTTCATGTCTGATATTGTTTTTAAGCTCTTGAATCGCTGTAGGCTTGTTCACATATACCATTTCCTTCAGATAACCCCAAAGGAAAAAGTCAGGGGCTGTTAAATCCGGTGAACGTGAAGACCAGTTAAAATCAGAAAATCTGCTAATTAAGCGCTCGCCAAACAATCCTCTTAAAAGCGCCATACTTTTTCGGGCAGTGTGTGCAGTAGCTCCATCTCGTTGGAACCACATTTCTGGGTTGTCCTGAACAGCTGGCCTTAAAAAAAATTCAATCATTTGTTGATATCGCTGTGCAGTTATCGTCACCGCGACACCTTCTTCGTCTTCAAAGAAATATGGACTGATCACTCTTTCCGCGCTAACACCACACCATACGGTACATTTTAGTGGATGTAATTCACGCTGATGAACGGTTCTTGGATTTTCAATGGCCCATATTCTGCAGTTTTGCTTATTTACGAACCCGTTCAGATGAAAATGGGCTTCGTCGCTCATTATCAGCTTATGGATGAACTCATTTTGTTCTCTGGCTAATTGCTGAATGTGAACAGCATAAACTACGCGTGATTGCAAATATGTAATGCCTGTACCAATTGAATTTTGTATGGAAACAGATGCAATTCACGCAAAATTCTTTGAAGTGACCTTCTGGACATCCCAATCTGAGTGGCTCGTTTTCGAGTTAAGGTGTCTGGATTTTCAGCAATGCTATCCTCAACGAGTGCTACATTTTCCGCTGTCCGTACTGAACGTGGTCTGTCAGATCGTAGAAGATCACTCACTGAACCCTGCTGTCGAAATCGGACCACAAGACGATCAATTGTGGTCTGACTGGGAGATTGTCTGACATAATAATGCCGACGATAGGCTTTTGGGGTTAAGATTATTGAACGATGGTTTCCGAAGTAAAGTTCAATAATTTAGGTTCGTTGTTCAGTGCTATATTTTTCCATGATAAATGACCAATGTTTATATCTGTAATCATCTGAAAAATAAGGAGAAAATTTGATTAAATGTGAAAGTTGTTACTGGTTCAAACTAATGCGTGACTTTTGCGCCACCCTGTATATATATATATATAATTGGGCAGCATTCTTTCTTTTATGCATGTTTTATTAAACAGGAGTGGCAACTTCTGCTTATTCAGCTTTTGATCCGTTTTGTCTAGTCTTCGTACGGCGGATTTGATGTTATAATCCAAGGAGTGTAAAAAATCTCCGTATTTTGTGCGAACGTTTTCGATCGACATCGGTCGTCGTCAGGCGGTTGCAAAATGAAATAAATTGGTGGATCTATCAAGATGGCACACTTTTAAATTATTTCAACAGCACTTCAATACACCTTCACCCCCCCCTCATAACGGGAATGGTTGATGTTTGCTTTATTAATGCGTATAAACAATGCTTTCATTATGGGGAGGCGAACACTGCAACCCGAAACCGCCAGAATGGGTGTGTTATTTGTTAAATTGTTCCTAATTAATTAAATCTTAATTGCCTTTTATAATCTGTTTCCTAAAATCCTCTTTCTAAAAGATATTCTTGGTTGGTTTCTCAACAAAGTTTCCTTACATACTTTATTCTATTTATGTTTGGACTCATAATATATTCAGAAAGGTGTTAGGGTTAGGGTTAGGGTTAGGATAAGGTGTACGGATTTACAAATGGCAATTCTCAGGTCTATTTCTGATGTATTTAGATTTCAATTAGAAGCAACGCTGGATGGCATCACAGAACATAATCTCATTACGGTAAGCATTTTAAAATGTTATCACTTGTTTTATATGTGATGGTGTTAATTTTGGGTTGTGTTTTTATATAGATAGCTTCGAGTATTTTTAATTTTTTTAAATTGGTTTTGGAATGTATAATTCTAGTGTTATTAACTAGAATTTGTCTTAGAGACTTCCTGGAACAATGCGGAAAACGTTCTCTGCGCGTTTCTCCACCATCTTTTAAAAATTATCTTCTTTCTCCAGCTTTTTTGTTCATTTGCTTTTGACACATGAGGATGATTCGACGAAAAATAGAAGACGACTGTGAAACATGTGAAACCTATGAAATATGTTATTTCTTTATTTTAATACAAAAAAGACCATCAGAAAAAGTGAAAATATAAAAAGGTATAATTAAACATACGAATTCTGTTATTTTTAACAATGTTTGCATAAATGAGAAAATGCTGCCTAAATACACACAATATATATATATATATATATATATATATATATATATATATATTTATATATATATATATATATATAGAGAGAGAGAGAGAGAGAGAGAGAGAGAGAGAATACAAAATTTCACTTTTTACATTTGTAGAATTGAAATGTGATATTCAAATGAATAAATGCGAAAGTATTTTTTTTTCATTTATTTTTTAAGTTCTTATAAAAATCTAATACGAATATATATATATATATATATATATATATATATATATATGTATATAATTCTTATGTTTTTGTATATATATATATGTATATATATATATATACATATACAAAAACATAAGAATTATATACATATATATATATACATATATATATATATATGTATATATATATGTATATAATTCTAATGTTTTTGTATATATATATATATATACATATATATACAAAAACATAAGAATTATATACATATATATATACATATATATATATATGTATATATATATATATATATGTATATAATTCTTATGTTTTTGTATATATATGTATATATATATATATATACATATATACAAAAACATAAGAATTGTATACATATATATATATATATATATATATATATATGGTACGTCAATGAAAATTAGTAAGACCTGCAAATGGAAGCAAATCGGTATTTTCAGTTGTTCAAAACAAGGAGTAGTTTAGTTAATAAAAACATTTATTTTTCATCTCTTTCTTTCCTTAAACCAGGCTTTTCAAAGATTAAAATCTTATCATCAGAGGAAAAATTATGATTGATAAGTTGACAGGGTAGGACTGTCAAAGTTCCAAATTTGCTTCCATTTGCAGGTCTTACTAATTTTCATTGACGTACTATATTTTTGCTCTATCCAGTATATTGAGCTTTCCTTATTTCACAATAGGTCCAACTCTCTAAAAGTTTACCTTTTAGTTATAATTTACTTATATATATATATATATATATATATATATATATATATATATATATATATATATATATATATATATATATATATATTCGTATTAGATTTTTATAAGAACTTAAAAAATAAATTAATAGGTATTTGTTACTTTCAGGATTAATAATAATTAAGTAACTGGTTTTTAAGTTTTTTTTGTTTCTTTTGTTGAAAATTCGTCCATAGTAGCACGGCTTGGCAATTAGGACAAGTTCAGGCTTGCTCAGTTTGGGATTAAGTTTGAAGTTTCCGTTTGAGAAACCGTTTCAAATCTAGGGTGTTGTTTATATTTGGGGGGGGGGTCCTTGAATTTTGTCAATAATTTTCGTGTAAGTTTTCTCATGTATTTCGGCTTGCAAACTTTGTTGATCATGTCCTGTTCTTGGATTTTTAAGATTAGTGGTTCTCCTGTTTTGGGGAATAATACATTGTCCTATTACTTGTAAATGAACTCCTTGCAAATATTTTCCCTTGATCTTGCTGTTAAACGCATGAAGAATTTTTTTTTAGTTTTGAAAAAGATTCAAATAAAGAAAAAAAAATTTAAAATGAGGAATTTGTTTGTCGGAGGAATTAAGAATAAATGCAGGTATTCGCCAAAATATGAAAATAAAGGAAGTTGAAGTGAATGGGACAATTATGATTCGGAATTGATTTTTCCTGTGGTCACTGGAATGAAACTATAAAGTGGGTATGTATATATATATATATATATATATATATATATATATATATATATATATATATATATATATATATATATATAACTTAATGCATGTGTTTGTGTGTGCAATATAGGGACAAAAGTTAGAGAATCTACATAAAATCTAAAAGTTTCTGTAAAATTAACCGGGAAAGATAATGGAAGTGTTCCCGAATCTTTAAATGTACTGTTATGGGAAATATGGAGCAGATTATGTCGGTGAGGATCGAGTTTTTCAGCCATAAGTTTTTTTTAAATTCCTCCCGAAAAGGATTTTACATTTTCTTTCAAAATGTTTTAAGCTTAAGAAAGCTTCTCTTCAGACTATGGAGTGGGAGGGTAAAAAAAACACGGAAAGGGTTATTTTAGTAGTGCTCTGGAAGCATCTTTAATTTTATTTGGATCGTTTCAGTATCGCTCTAAACGGGAGCAAAAAATGTAAGATTACAGTATTACATTACAGTGTAATATACTAATCCAAAACTGCTCAACATTCTTGATACGGGAGGTGTATTTAAACGCGGCCTTGCCTAGGAGAAAACTCCTTCTCTGTCTTTTGTTAACTCGGTGTTACCCGAGAGCCATAATTGCAATAATACTGTACAATATTTTGTGAGTGATATAAGTTAACCAAAAGTGTTCAATATCCCACATAGAGCAATAACTGGAGCAATAACTTTAAAACTGAAAGCTTACGTTTTTATTACTTTCAATAAATTAAAACAAGAGAGATGAATAGGTTAGGCGAGGGTGGAAGAGGAGTTGGGATAGGGATGTGGAAAAATGAGGAAGAAATAAAGAAAGACAGAGAGACGGATTGAGAGAGGTAGAAGGGTAGGAGTTTTAATATAAAGATGTTACACATTTTTAACCTCTTCTATTTTGTTTTGTATGGCCACTGGCAACGTCAGGTAGCACTGCTAGTATATATATATATATATATATATATATATATATATATATATATATATATATATATATATATATATATATATATATATATATATATATATGAACTTTTCAAAAACATCTCATTAACCGGCTGCAACAACTACACCGGCTGTCCAATTAGATTGGATCTACAACTACACTGAAGCGGCCAATTCTATCTTGGCGAATTTTTTCTGTAAAAATGAAAGTTTATAAAAAAAAAGGAAAAAAAATCGGTATCGATTTTTCTTCTTTTTTTTTAATAAAAAAATTATCGCATCTTTAAACTTGCTTTAAAAGGTATTTTATTTTACCTTACCCCTTGTTCTTATATATATATATATATATATATATATATATATATATATATATATATATATATATATATATATATATATATATATATATATATATATATATATATAAATAATAAAAATGTACTGATCTGATACGATTGAGATTATATCTTGCCAAGTTGTAATTGCGTGTACTTCATCCTTATCATGCTTACACTCCTTTAATAAACACAAAGGGCAAGATCCCTAAATGCATTAAAGTAATCAAATGCGTAATATTTTGGTGAAAAATATGTGTAAATAGAGATTAAACGTGTGAAGTTTTAAAATTTGTAGAGTTAAATCTCGATTTAATGATCTGAAAATGATTGACGGTTGGTCAAATTTTACGAATATGTCTAAATTGGTATTATTTACAACTTTTTTTTATACTTATGAGTAACAACTACTAAAGGCCAAAAGCCAATCGACAATAAAGGCAAATGAGAGTGTCAATTGAATGATGAACAATACTATGAGAGGATTTGAAAACATGGGTGGAATGGGTATAATTTGATTACATAAGAGGACGGCTCGACAAGTATTTGTAAACATTTGACTGGAATACGGATATATTGTGGTCTCGGCAGGGAAGTAATCTCGTGGTGTTGTATTGCACAGATAGAAAGTACTGGAAGAGAAACTCTGTTTTTTGGAAGTTGCAGAAGAGGTATAATAGCAACTCAGCTCTATGAGAACTTCCTTTATATGGAAAAAGATATAAACATGGATAATCTACTTAAGTTAGGAACCATTCTCACCAAAGTTCACATTCGTAAGTCTAATATCCTAAAAGCAGTTAATAGACACACAAACGGAAAGGCTTGGCTTGGAAATTCTGAGTGAATAGACAATAGTATTGTGTAGAATGTATAAATCCTTATTTTATTATCTCTTACGCATTAGAAGTCCTCATACAACTCGTTACAGGTGATCTTTAGCTAGTGAAGACGTGTTGGTTTCCCTGGAGTTTGAGTGACAGAAAGTCTGTCTAGATTTCCAGTACTCTCCGCTCTTTTCCGTCACCATTGTAATCCACTTGATGTTAGCACACTAGCTGTTTCCCAGTGATTCCTCGCTGGTAACGATTAGTTTACAATTGTTTACAAATATAGTTTTCTAGTTCATAGGGAGCATGATCCCCTCGCACTTGCGCTGTGTGCATATTTCGTCGTATGAGTGAGTTCTAGTTACGTGCTAATTCGTCCCTGCACACCTGTGTTCACATCTATGAATGTAATATGATAAGAGATACATAATCCGATTCATATCTGTATATTTGTTTCATAGGTAGAGTGGCTAATTGGACGGCCAGCATTTTATTAAAACATCTCATAAAATGAGATATGAAACATCAAATAATGTTAATCAAATTCAATATACTTATAAAATTTCAAAGGATTCAAAATTAAACGGGAAAGAATAGTAAGTAAAATGTTCTTACATTCATGATTTGTAGAGAAGCTCTCGAACAGGAAGAGAGTCATTTCGTCCAAAAGATAATATTTAAATGTTTTTTTTATATAATAAAATAATGTTAATTGGATTCAACATTTTTGGAAGTGGCTTTTTGGATTCTTTTAAAATGTATATTTCCATTGGGAATCCTTTTGTATTGGAACGGATTGTGTATTTCACAGTTTGGCGCCTAGATGGAAAATTGAATTTAATTCAGATTGTAAACAAGCCAGCACGAGTGAATGAAGTCCCCCAACTCATCGCTTTTAAGCGTACTTAATTAAAACTAACAATTCTTCCTTTTTTATTTCTTTCATTCTTTATTTTCCTTTTCTTTTATTTTTTCTTTCAGTCTTTCTTTCTTTCTAATTAATCTGATCCTTGAATTTCACTTCCCATTTTATTTGTCAACGTTTATTAAACTCCCATGTTTTGTTCCAAATCGAATACGTCAAAGATATGAGTGGCGTATTTCAGTCTCTTTGTCTAAGACTTGTCATATCTATTTTATTATTCATCGTGTCTTCTTTTTATATATATATCTTACTGTCTATTTCATAAATTCACATTGCTTAATGTATATATATATATATATATATATATATATATATATATATATATATATATATATATATATTTGAAAATTGCGAAACCAGTTAACAGACGCGCGTGCACCAGACATATAAAAAAAACACTCCAATCGGGGAGAATCGTCAACCTTGAAGCATTGCTGGGTATAGTAGTAGTAAGTTTTTGAAAGGATGTGGCCAATGCAAATTCCGGGTAAGATGCAAGTTGTAAGGAACAAAAACAATAAATCGATCGAATACGAAATATGACTTACTATTTATTTGTCCTAAAATCTTACATAACAGCAAGAGTGTTTTTAGCTGTTTGTGTGATGTCCGGGTGATTAAAAATCATTATTAAATATTTCGGGAAAAGAGACTTCCCTTTGTCAAAAATAATTAAACCAGAAGAAAAATATCTCCGATTGTGCAGAGAATCTTACAAAACAAAATGGCTGCCAGATGTAGAACCGCAGCGAAAACAGTCTCGCTGGGAATGTAAATTAAATTTTATTTTAAGGTTATGTTACATATATGATTTGGTGTTCAAAAATATTTGTGTAATGTTGGTTAAGTGCATGGTGCTCGATAAACTGTTAGTTTTAATAATATATATATATATATACATATATTTTTTTTAAAAAATTCTTTATTAAGTTTATATTTGATTATTTACTTTTATTTCAGTGTGTTTTATCTTCATATTTTTATTTTTTATCTTTCTTTCGTATTTTAAGAATTTTAATATAAAGTAAAGTAATTAATCTCTCATTTTAAATATTCTAGATTTATTAAATTTATTGATTATACATCTATTTAAGAAGTGTTATTAATTGTGAGTTTCGTCAAATTAGTTTATCGAATTAACTTGATATATTTACTATAAGATAAAGGGAAATAACTCTGTTATGCGAATTAATTTATTTTATGGATTTTTTAGGTGGTAATCTGTATAACAATAATAGTATATATATATATATATATAAAACATATATACACATACATGCATATATACATATATATATATATATATATATATATATATATATATATATATATATATATATATATATATATGTATATATGCATGTATGTGTAAATATGTTTTATATATATATATACTATTATTGTTATAAAAGTAACCCCAATAATGTTTTGAGCAGAATATTTATCGATAGAAAAGGAAGGAGACAAAAAACAGTTAAATATCAAATAAAAAGACAAAATTCCAAATTAGTCTTTTTGTGCTCGCTATAACCCCATCACAGTCACTCTTTTTTCTCTGATTAAATAATATTACAACGTCTTCTGATATTAGCTTTGTTTACAATAGACTGTTCAAATTTTGTTATTTTTTTTTTTTATTATATTCGACTGTTCATCAACAAATGAGATATGGTGACGGGCGCGAGAGCGATAGCTACCGTATAAAATAAAATCGGGGATGGTAAAACAGCATATAGTGAGAGAGTGTGAAAGTGACAGATAGAAACTTAGTAAGAGGTGGATCACTTGGTGAGTTATTTAAAAATTGTTGTTTATTATAACAATTAAAATGGAATTTTTTTAAAAACATAACTCAATCCCAAAAACTGAGGAATATTTTATTATGTATTTTGTGCGATTAAAATATATAGGAAAACGCCTACGATACATATATGTATCTGACATTCTCTAACATAAGTATGTGTGTGTCTGCATGGGTGTGTGTGTCTATGTGTGCAATTGGAAATACCTATGACAATATGTTGAAACGAAAATATTTGTGTGTGGGTGGTTCAAGCTAATTTTGACATCTGTATTCTATACTATGGAGCTAATGTCTTCTTTATTTAATAGGTTCAATGTTATGTGACTTGATATGTACGCTCAGGTGTTCCACTTATCTCTGATTATGCTAATGCTATTATTGATAGGCTGTCAGAGATATCGTGCTGCTATCATCAACGTTGCAAATGTTTGTCATGTTCTCAAGCGGCCTCATTCTCTTTTATTTCAGTCTCACTTCACAAATCATCAAATGAAAATATTCTAATTCGATTTCTAATAAAGCACGTGTGCTTCATCCACGCATGCGTGCGCTGTATCAGCATAAAGTTAGTTGTATTAATTTCCTGTTGCTTTATATTCTAATGCATTCTGCGAAGAATGTGTTTATTTTTTCTAGTTTTTTTTTTGTATTTTCTTTCTTTTTCTTTTTTTCATTTATTGTGTACTACCCTATCCCAATACGAGTTCATAGTAATAACATGGATTTGTAACATTTCATAAATGCGAGAGATCAGACCCCCTAAATAATTCGAATGAATTAAAAGAAAATGTAAACAATTAAAGCAATTAAAACAATTAGAAGATGAGTGCGTTTAAATAGAAAGTTCGCAAAAACAAATTGGAAACTGAGACGGAGTGGCGTGCAGAGGGGGGGGGGCAGTAGCCCCGGTTATCTAAGCTGTGGGGGCATCTAAATTATGTTTTACTTTTTTTTTAAATCTCACTAACCTTCCGACTGTTAAAGTTTGTTAACTAGTAACTATTTCTAAATATTAAAATGCTAAATTATATAAATAAATACTTGAAATCAAAAAATATTTCGTGCAAAAATGTTGCATTTTAAACAATTATATTAAAGGCTGTTTAATATGTGTGAAGCTATACTGCTATACAGTCCTCACAAATATTTCACTTAAATGTGTAAATATTTTATATTTGTATTTGTATGTATGTCACAGATGAAGAAAGTTCATTCGAGTAGAGCACAGAACAGGATAGATAGAAGGAACACCACATAAAACCAATGGAACCGAGACTGCAAGAAATCTTATAAACTGTGCCCCTCCTCCTTAAAAAAAGGCATCACCTCGGCTGATACCACACAAAATAGCTGTGACGGGTCAAGGAAGATGGACAGACTAATTAGGGAGAGCACTAACCACTGGAAAAGTGGGACCTTAGAGAGGCCTATTGCTATCTAAATCCCAGTGAAGACCAATAGTCGTTGCCATGATAACGTAAAGTTAGTTGCAACGGTTATCGAAAGAGTTGGAGAGTACTGTTGATGACCTGAATGAGAACTCCTAGTGAGTAGCAGCAGGAACGACGACGACGATGATGATGATTTCAATACAGTAATAATAACTAGGCTTTAAAAGGCGACTAGAAGGGCTGCTTTTAAGCTAATATAATCATCATCATTAAGGTTTTAGATAACTCATGGAGGATGAATCTCTTCCTGGTTTCCGTCTACGTTATTTTATTTACCTCCTCTCCAGGTCAGGTGTGGGTTTTGATGAAAGTGTTTCTGTGGAACGAACTTGATTCGAACCCGGCACATCCAGGTCTTCAGTCCACGTTGTTAACCACTTAGCCACAGTGGCATCCCCTTCTACGTTATTTGTGTCTGTCATTCAGGGTTGTTAGCATAGTCACCACGCTAGGCACTGCGGGTTGATTGACGCTATTTGTCCATAGCTAGGTGTGTCCGTTTTTGACAAGATTAGCTTTTGCAGGGAGATGTCGCCGTTCTTCTACGTACAGCGCCTGGTGTTCTTAAATGATCACCCGTCTGGTATAGACCAGGCTCAACGTCGCTTAACTTCGGTTATCTAACGAAAACCGGTGTATCAACGTGATTGTGCCGTTTTTAATATAATTGTATTACTAAAATATATATGTACACTCTAAATGCACATGCCTAGATATTGCTACAACGCAGAGCACAAAGTGTACTTAACTAAGAAATAAAACATATAATAACACAACAAGAAAAACGTATACCTATGTAACTAACTAACACGACGTGTTGCAAATTAACTATTACCCTAACAGCAATTGACAGCTTAACTTCAACCTTATCACGTCTGTAATGTTATCAATGGTGATAATACCACCTAAATACAACCGTTAACTGTTTGATACAATTGCTTAATGTGAGGAGGACAACACAACTTATCTGTTCGGCTCTCGTCGGCGAAAGAGTTGCTCCGCTTGGTATAAAGAAAAAGATGGGGTTTTTTCTTAGTTTACTTTGCACCAACTGTGAACCTGTTAAATAATCTTAGTTTACGTCATCCGACGTCAGCTGTCGAAAAAATCTGCGATCTGATTTCCAATCACAGCTATTTGGGACAATACTATTATGGTGTCGATCGTGCTTTCTACATAGTGGGGTCATGGACAAGGAACGTGTTCGCTTTCTCATTTCTTTCCAAAATAATGTTTATTCTTTTGAATTTTGTTTTTGGCCTCAAATCTCTCTGCAGACAACCCGTGTTTAAAACCCGCGTCCTGCCTAATAACATTACAACGTCGTTATGGAAACGTTGAAAAATACTGTAGTTTAAAACTCTCGCCAAATACCAGAATACATTTTCTTCATTTCTTTGTGATTTAGAATCACTAATTTAAATTATGAATGCGAATCCTAATATATTCATGGAATACATTACTATCTTCTAAAATGTGAATTTTCTCGTCGCACAGATTCAATAGACGCATATAAAGAGTATCATTTTTTTATCAACTCCACAAATAATCCGCCTTTTTTATTATATTTTATTCTCTCTAATATTTAAAGCGTCTTAAAATTGCATCTCAGTTCATATTATATTCCAATAACCATGTTTTTATTTTATTATTTTTTATTTTTTCACATTTCCAAAAACCATAACATTTCTGTGAGATATATTTTTAAGGTCCGTTTCATTTGTCTTGTGCCAAACAACATTTTTATGTCAATATCGTCTCTGCAACATTACAAAATCATCAGAAAAAAATCACAAAGAGTAAAAAGTTCTTGGATTAAAGTGTCTTGAAAAAACCTACAGTTCATTTATACAGTGGTTCATTTTTTAGAATATAATATGAACTGACTGATATTTGATCTGTTGTCACTAATTGACAATCATCGAGCTGAATCTTTTAAGGAGACTGCAAAGTAAAAGGGCACTGATAGTATATGCTAATACATATATGGTCATTAATAATTATATATATATATATATATATATATATATATATATATATATATATATATATATTAGATAAACAAGTAATATATATATATATATATATATATATATATATATATATATATATATATATATATATATATATATATATATATATATATATATATATATATATATATTACTTGTTTATCTAATATATATACAAACGTTGACACACCGGTTCCCGTTAGATCACCGAAGTTAAGCGACGTCGAGCCTGGCCAGTATATAATGGGTGACCATTTGGGAATACCAGGTGCTCTATGTACTCTCTGCTTATCTCATCATTGTTTCCAGTCGTCTTGAATTGCTTGTCATTGGAATCTAGCAGTGCCTACCCAGGAGAGGTGTTGTTAAGGATAGCGCAGCCCTTGCTTCACAATTACACGCGCGGCCAGCACTTATACGTCGAAATCGACGGGAGAGTCCATCATATATATGTGTGTGGGTGTGTGTCTGTGTATACTTTGTTTGTCATTCCACGTATGCTTCTAGAGAAGTGTTTTAAGGATGATTGATGATGTAAGAAGCATAAAAACGATGTTGTATTTTTGTCAAATTGTCGTCGGTTAGTATGCGTATGTTTTATGTTCCATTCTTCGCGAGTACCTTCAACTGATTCATTCAATCGTCTTCAGACTGTGTATTTGTCTGTCTTGTTCACGTCTGCTGTATGTGGGACGTGATCACGTGCAACGCGCGTGACTAATTAAAATTTACAAAAATTAAAAAGCTAATATGTAATTTTTTTTCTGTTAACAATTTGTTAAAATCAATTACTAAGCAAGGCACTTTAAAATATTGTGGCTAGACTCGTAATTTATATTTTTATTGTAGGGTGGCTAGTCTTTATATACAGTGCTTCAATAATTGTTAGTCTGTTTACATTATGGTTGTGATGTACAAGTTTTGTGTTGTTGACTAAAAAGTTTTTAAATTGTGAAATGGGAGCTATATTCTTTCAAGTGTTGGCAGATTTAACTGGAGTTAGAGAGATGTGATGTAGGCTTTCTGGAAAGTGTAGTAATGGTGTTGCTCGTGTAACAGTTACTTTTAGTATTATTGCAAATACATTCTCGCAAGGGGGACTAGTATATTACGTTAGCTCGTTCTCTTAGGTGTTTGCCCTGAAAGGTGTTATTGTTAATTATGTGGTTAGAAGCTTTAATTTGTTATAATAAACTTATTAGAAACTTAGATAACATTAATAACAGCTAAACAATTTCGACTACATCGACATATTCTACCGTAACTAGATGCATCCTAGATATAAATTAGACAAAAAAGTCTTTAAAAACATAATACGCATATATATATATATATATATATATATATATATATATATATATATATATATATATATATATATATTGTTCGTTCTTTTTTTTTTTTAAGCATTGAATAAAATGTAATAAAATGACGTAAGAAGCCCTTTTTAACAATGCGTGAAAGAATTTATTTCTTTTTTTTCTTCTTTTTCCAATCAATTTCGAAGTCTACAAACTTCATCTTCAGGGATGTATTTTTTTTTTTTTTATAAAATAAACAAACTTTTGTTTATAAGTAGCATCGAGATGGTGTGACGCTCTCCGCCAAGATGGAAAAGGGCGGAAGTGAAAAATATTAAGAACGATTATGCCAGGGGCAAGCCGGGAGTTATAAAGATATTGTTCGTTCTTTTTTTTTTTAAGCATTGAATAAAATGTAATAAAATGACGTAAGAAGCCCTTTTTAACAATGCGTGAAAGAATTTATTTCTTTTTTTTCTTCTTTTTCCAATCAATTTCGAAGTCTACAAACTTCATCTTCAGGGATGTATTTTTTTTTTTTTTATAAAATAAACAAACTTTTGTTTATAAGTAGCATCGAGATGGTGTGACGCTCTCCGCCAAGATGGAAAAGGGCGGAAGTGAAAAATATTAAGAACGATTATGCCAGGGGCAAGCCGGGAGTTATAAAGATATTGTTCGTTCTTTTTTTTTTTTTTAAGCATTGAATAAAATGTAATAAAATGACGTAAGAAGCCCTTTTTAACAATGCGTGAAAGAATTTATTTCTTTTTTTTCTTCTTTTTCCAATCAATTTCGAAGTCTACAAACTTCATCTTCAGGGATGTATTTTTTTTTTTTTTATAAAATAAACAAACTTTTGTTTATAAGTAGCATCGAGATGGTGTGACGCTCTCCGCCAAGATGGAAAAGGGCGGAAGTGAAAAATATTAAGAACGATTATGCCAGGGGCAAGCCGGGAGTTATAAAGATATTGTTCGTTCTTTTTTTTTTTTAAGCATTGAATAAAATGTAATAAAATGACGTAAGAAGCCCTTTTTAACAATGCGTGAAAGAATTTATTTCTTTTTTTTCTTCTTTTTCCAATCAATTTCGAAGTCTACAAACTTCATCTTCAGGGATGTATTTTTTTTTTTTTTATAAAATGCTACTTATAAACAAAAGTTTGTTTATTTTATAAAAAAAAAAAAATACATCCCTGAAGATGAAGTTTGTAGACTTCGAAATTGATTGGAAAAAGAAGAAAAAAAAGAAATAAATTCTTTCACGCATTGTTAAAAAGGGCTTCTTACGTCATTTTATTACATTTTATTCAATGCTTAAAAAAAAAAAGAACGAACAATATCTTTATAACTCCCGGCTTGCCCCTGGCATAATCGTTCTTAATATTTTTCACTTCCGCCCTTTTCCATCTTGGCGGAGAGCGTCACACCATCTCGATGCTACTTATAAACAAAAGTTTGTTTATTTTATAAAAAAAAAAAAAATACATCCCTGAAGATGAAGTTTGTAGACTTCGAAATTGATTGGAAAAAGAAGAAAAAAAAGAAATAAATTCTTTCACGCATTGTTAAAAAGGGCTTCTTACGTCATTTTATTACATTTTATTCAATGCTTAAAAAAAAAAAAGAACGAACAATATCTTTATAACTCCCGGCTTGCCCCTGGCATAATCGTTCTTAATATTTTTCACTTCCGCCCTTTTCCATCTTGGCGGAGAGCGTCACACCATCTCGATGCTACTTATAAACAAAAGTTTGTTTATTTTATAAAAAAAAAAAAAATACATCCCTGAAGATGAAGTTTGTAGACTTCGAAATTGATTGGAAAAAGAAGAAAAAAAAGAAATAAATTCTTTCACGCATTGTTAAAAAGGGCTTCTTACGTCATTTTATTACATTTTATTCAATGCTTAAAAAAAAAAAAGAACGAACAATATCTTTATAACTCCCGGCTTGCCCCTGGCATAATCGTTCTTAATATTTTTCACTTCCGCCCTTTTCCATCTTGGCGGAGAGCGTCACACCATCTCGATGCTACTTATAAACAAAAGTTTGTTTATTTTATAAAAAAAAAAAAAATACATCCCTGAAGATGAAGTTTGTAGACTTCGAAATTGATTGGAAAAAGAAGAAAAAAAAGAAATAAATTCTTTCACGCATTGTTAAAAAGGGCTTCTTACGTCATTTTATTATATATATATATATATATATATATATATATATATATATATATATATATATATATATATATATATTATATATATATATATATATATCAATAATAATAATAAAATCAGATGAATTATTTACTAACAATACGATAACTTAAGAAATTCTTTTTCATTTTCCATTACGTTGGATTATTATGTCCTTGACTATAATTATATATATATATATATATATATATATATATATATATATATATATATATATTATTTCATGTATCCACATAAAATGTTATAAGGAGATATAATAGTTTATGTGTCGATTTTCAGTATTTATTCAGTAGTGTTCAATTCGTAGGGAAAGGTAGTAAGTTATGAAACTATATTTATGGCAATTAAACTACACAGAGGCTTCCGCGTTTCCCTACGGTTATGAAACTCGGAAGCCTTTGTGAAGTTTAATTGCCATAAATATATTTTCATAACTTACTACTATAAATATATATACATATATATATATATATATATATATATATATATATATATATATATATATATATATATATATATATGTATATATTCTCCTTATTATTGCCATTTCAGCAACGCTTCCATGTGTGACTTTTCAAACTAATGTATATATATACATGTGTGTGTGTGAGCGTTTGTGTGTGTGTGAGCGTTTGTATGTGTGTGTGTGTGTGTTTGTGAGCGTTTGTGTGTGTGGGGGTGCGTGTGTGAGTTTGAGTTCTTTTTTGCTTCTTTTAGAAATATTTTGGAGTATTTTTCAAATTGTTACTTTTTTTTCTGTTATTTTAATGCCGATTTTATTCTCATTTCTGTTTCATTCTTTTTTTTTTCAACTCCACACTAACCCGCCATGTTTCATTTTATTTCATTTTTTTCTAACATTTTAAACGTCGTCTCAACTTTTCATCTCAAGCAGAAGACTGTTTCCGCCGAATTGTAAACACTATTCTTTTTTTACTCTTAATTAAGAGTCAGTTCTCCCGCCCCCACCCTCACTTTTCTTCTACACTTCCAAGCCCTCTCTCCCTCTCTCCCCCCTCTCTCTCTCCTTCTCTATCTCTCTTGTATGACCCCACTACTTTCTTCTAAACGTGCCCCTCTTCCCTCTATCTCTTCCCTTCTCTATTCCATTATCTCTCTCTTGTACACGCCTACAAGCCCTTCCCATTTCTCTACCAGCCCTCCATACAATAGCTGCCAACTGTTTCTTTTCCCTGTAGATCTCCCCCTTCCTTTCTTTACCTCCCACTGTCCCTCTAGATAGCGTCTCAAGTAGCTCATCACCGGTTCGGTTTCAGTTCAAAATTATTTCATACTATTTATTTAATAACGATGCCGCATTCGAACGGAACTATCTTCTCAAGCTTTGCCTTCCACTGTTGTGAAGGAAAGAATAAGTTTATCGCCTGTCGCCTGAGAGGGTGTCACTGGGAAATGCCGACGGGTTTGAACATGACTATTTTTATATTCGTTTATTTGGTACAGCATGCCATGTTCTCGTTTTTTCATGGTTTTGTTTTACAGAATATCACCCCTTTTCGGGTTATTTAATACCAAATCCAGCCATTTTTTTTATTTACTAGGCGTGGCCCGGGAGTAAAAAACTGACTGATTTGCTTACGAAGTAACGGAAATCAATTTTGGTTACATTAATTTCGTAATAAAATTATTTTGTGAAAATTAAGGTTACGTTCCTTTTATGTCAAAGGGTAAATAATGTCGCTTCCTTCACATCCCTGAACAATAATCTGGTGCCAGTAGAAAAGTTATTTACACACACACACACACACACACACACACACACACACACACACACACACACACACACACACACACACATGTAACGATGAATATTATTAAATTCTAATCCGCAGACACACGTGTTTCATCCTTTTTACCGGGAATCATCAGTGTGGAGGATTATTGCTCTGCCGGTCACAGGTTTCGAAATCCATATATATATATATATGTATATATATATATATATATATATATATATATATATATATATATATATATATATATATATGTAGAGAGAGAGAGAGATACACACACATATATATACACATATATATATAGATATATACACACACATATATATAGATAGATATATACATACACACACACACACACACACATATATATAGAGAGAGAGAGTGAGAAAAAAAAAGAGAGAGATACACACACACATGTATATATAGATAGATATATACACACACATATATATATACACATATATACACACATATATACACACACACATATATATACACATATGTATACAGACATGTATATATACACACATATATACACACACACATATATACACACACACATATATATATATATATATAAAGAGAGAGAGAGATACACACACATATATATATACACACACATATATATATAGATATATACATATACATATATATACACATATATATATACACATATATATATAAAGAGAGAGAGAGACACACACACATATATATACACACACAGATATATAGAGGGTGATTCATAAGTCACTTAGCTATTTATTTTTGAAATTCTAAAGTTAAAAATAGGGTAATACAAAACAGAAAGTTTATTCAACAAATTCATTAATGCGAGTTTAAAATTACAGCAAATTTTCAAAATTTTCACCTTCGTTCTGCATGCATAGCTCCATTCTTTTGTAGCATATTTGATTGATTATGAAATAAATATATATAAAATGAAATATATAAACGAACAAATTTAAAATAACAAATAGCAGTAATTAGAGAGTAAGATAACAATTATCAAAAGTTCATAGTATGTTTGTGTTTCATATGGTAATTATTTTAAATAGCTAAGTGAAGTGACTTATGAATCACCCTGTATATATATACTCATACATATATATACATATATATATATACACACACATATATATATGCATATATATATACATACACACACAGCAACACACACACACACACACACACACATATATATATATATTTAAACTTTTCTTAAGTCTAAGACACATTTAAACTGAAACGTAAGGGCTACTGTTAATTTGGAGCCCGATTTATAGGGTGTCCTAAGTTATGAGTATTACAGCGAGATGTTTGTTCACATTACATTTAAATTCCTGCATATTGGTACAGTCGTCACACAAGCCTCAAACAGTGTTGTAAAATGAAGTGATAATTCCTGATCGTCACGAGATTTGATGCGAGCTGGGAAAGTGACTGTTTGTGAAAGAGAATGTGCTATAGAGGAACTATGTGTGATGTTACCGACTGCCTGTGTAGCTCGAGAAACCAAAATAATCTCTGTGGTGGACATTAGAATTCACAAATACATGGAGTTAAGCGCTTGCATTAAAGGGGGGCTGCGTTTACAGTATCAGAGACATAGTCGTTCAGGATACAATTTTGAATCGAAGAATAACGGTAGTAAAATATAAGTAACTAACGCTGTGTTGTAAAGTTAATCTAAAGCACATGTAGGTTTTATTATCTGATTTTAGACTATGTTCTCTAGACTAGTTACGGAGATGGTAGGAATGCGATCATTGTCCTAGTCGGGAAATAAGGCCAAACACTGGGTGTCTTTGAAGTGTCCTTGTGATGTAGCTCTGCGTCTGGCTAATAAACAAATAAGGAGTGCAAAACCGGATTCTTTTGGCGTCTTCAGCTCTAGGAAGGTAGTCGACTAGGACTAAGGAGACCTCCCTCCCCCAGTGGGCCAGTACTTAGACGTTTAGTCAGTAAACAGTTTTTACATGAGAGTTTCACTTCTTCTAGATCAGGGGCGGGCAACCTCCGGCCCGCAAAGGCTTGGCGTCCGGCCCGCCATCCTGCTAGGCTTTATTATTGCAATCCGGCCCGCGGACCTCCCAGTAAAACTAATATCATTTTGAAAATAAAGTACACAAAGTCTCACCTTCGCTCCCAACTCTCGGACCGCCACCTCAATGGCATTCTTCCGTTGTCTACCATCGAGCCAGACATGGAAATACTTTTTCATGGCAAACAGTACCAGTAGCCTCATTGATTTGTAGAGGATTCAATGCATTTTTGTACAATTTATTCATGTAAACAAAATATAGTAATTCTGAGCTTTCGTTTTTCACTCCGGCCCGCGATCTCCTTCGAAAAAGTCTCATTTGGCCCTCACTCTGAAAAGGTTTCCCGCCCCTGTTCTAGATTGATGATCTGGCAAGACTAACGGATCTATATATACAAGATGGCTAAGTTTACGCATGGATACTATGATAGATATTTCTACGCCCCACATGGATAAAAAGAGCACATATTAAGTATCTACTTAAATAAAGTTTCTGTTACCCTCCCGTAATTATTAAAGATAGTTTCTTTCATAAGAACAGCAGATATCGTGGAAGAAGAATGGAAAAAATCAAGAAATAAAAAAGGAATCTTGATATGTGGACACGACTTCAACTGATGTTTTAAAAAGTGAGAGGGAGAAAGAGAGAGAAAGAGAGAGAAACAAAGGGAAGAGAATGCGGAGTTTACGAGTACATCTTAGAACATGGTATTTCAAAGGTAAAAAAGTCGATTTGCGACTTATGGTTAATTTTTTAACACTTTTTAGCGACAAAAATAGCTTTTTCACATGAAAAATTTGGTTATCAGAGTCAAAAATAAAGAATTGAAACTGGAATTTTTCACAAAGGGAGAATTTTTATATCTCAGCACGACTTCAGCAGACATGTTCTAAGAAGTGATAGGAAGAAAGAAAAGGAGAGACATTTTAAATTATTATTCATAATATAATGAGTGTTCTCCTGAATTATTACTGGTCTGTCTGTTTACAAGTGTTTAATATCTTCAAATATCAAAAAGTGTTTAATATTTGAAAATTTCTAAACACATATCCACTCTAGTTAAAAATTCGCTTAATTGCTTTCAATGTTTAAATGAAATTATCCCTCATCTCTCGAGTAAAGTAGCCAATCCTAATTTTTCCAATCTCTCCTTTGGTTGACCCTATTATTTCTTCAAGTGCTTAACATTTTCAAATATTATTTTATAGTGTACATTTCTGTGTAATCCGTTTCATCATGTAGTAATTCTCAAATATTCAATTGTATTTCTGAACTCTGATGCTATTTGTACGTTTCCAATTTGTCAGATCTTGAGGGACCTCCCAAGCAAACCATGGAATCGTGATACGTCATCAGTTTGTATGTTGATCACAAAACTGCGTACAACTGAATTCAATTGTTTTCATTTTATTGTGTTGTAAATCTCCCAAAAGTAAAGTTATACTTATAGGAAGTTGTTTCATAGAAGAAAAAAAATTAAGATTAAATTATCGAATTGGGGGAAAATACTAATCTTTATTTTGAGAAATAAGTACAAAATTTCGTTTTTTTTTTCGGACAGGCTCTGTTTATTTAGCTTACTTCTCTTACACAAAAATGAACACTGCGATGATTATACTTTGCATATCTATGGGTGAATGAAAGGGAAACAAAATAGTTGTCTTGCTCTTTTTAAGACGTGAACTCTTAAACAGCTAATCAGTGTAAACAGAGTAATAGTCTTCCATACATTCCGGATTGTCAAACAAATCATAATACTAATAGCAAATCTAATTTTTATCAAAAATAAAAAAATATATTAGATCGCGGTCGATGTTGGTCTTTTACGATTAGTAACAAACAGTCAGGGTTATCTTCTAGATATTAATACGAAAGCGTGTGTGTTCGTGTGTCACGTTTACATCAAAAGCTCTGCGCATGCGTGCGGCACCTAGATTTGGAAAAGCATTCAAGTCACCTAACTTTCGTAATATTTTCAAGTAATTCCCTCTGGCGCAACAGTTAGCGACGTAGGATTTTTACGTCGGTTTTTGACGTCGGCCAAACTGGTTTATAGTTCGATCCCAAGATTTTTTTCTATATCGAAGGGGGATGGAGGACGACCAGGAAGACATATTAATACGATAGCATGTGTGTTATTTTGTGTGTCACGCTTACATCAAAAGCAACGACCTTCCGAATCTTTGTATGCTACTCATGAATTGGAGCCAAATTTAATTTAATCTAAAGCATTTACAAAGTAAGGTTTAGTCGTCGAAATATTACCTCCACTAGAAATATTGTATATAAAGAATTGTTGTAAATTGTTTCATGTATTGTTCATTTTTTTAAATAAATATACAAGTCAAATCTTATCATATTTTATTCAAACATGTATAGGTTAGGAACAAGATAATTAGTATTGAAAACATCATTTCGTGTAATTTACACGGATCCCGCTAGTATTATATTAACATATTTTGAAAAACTGGGAAGCCGTTGTAATGATAACTTACAAATGATTTTCCCTATTTTAAATTATCTCACCTTTGGAGAACTCTCCTGCTTTTACTAAACAATATAAATAGCAGCACTAATATTGTACCGACATTGTATGCCGAAAAAGGTTTTCTCAACTTACGTCTGTTTTTGTTTGTCTTTACAATGTATTCAACATCGAACAATTAATGCGCCCACAACGGTTCGACGTGGAACCTGACTCTTCTAATTCTGAAAAACGCTGGACTCATTGGCGAGTGACGTTTGACAACCTTTTGCAAACATTACATGCAGAACATCCACTACGACAGATAAACAAACTCGAAAGCCCAAAAATTAAATATTTTCGCGATATTTACTTGCTACACGGCGGCAACAAAATAACGAATCCTTGGAGCAGTTTTTAAAGGAATTGCGAAATCTGAGCAAGGACTGTAACTTCCAGTCCATGTCTGCCGAAAAAATTCGAGACGAGCACATTATGGACATAAAGGACTCCAAAATGTGCAGGTGAGACAAAAACTGCTCGAAAACAAATGTCTGGACCTCAGAACAGCCTACAAACAGGCTTATACGTTCGAAATTGCCCTAAAACTGTCGGTATTCTACCTGCAGTCAAATACGGTCGGTACTGCTTTGAACAACAGACACTCTTATTGTTCGCCACCCTCTTGTGTGCATTCTTCTCCGGACCTATTCTCTGTGACTTCTTTCTTTAACCAGGAAATTCCGGGCACTTCAAATCTTTCAGAGTTGTCTATCACCGCTGCTTTCACAGGTCGTAAATGCAACTTTTGTGGGTTAAGTCCACACTCTCATTTTGCTTGTCCGGCCAGACATGCTAGGTGTCACAAGTGTGGGAAGTTGGTACATTTTTGTAAAGTGTGTAAGTCTACCAAAAATAATGTTTCTAACAATTCTATCGCCTCTCTCATCGTAGCTACTATAACAGCTGCGTCTCCAGACTCCCTGTCGAAAAGTAAAATGCGGATTAAAATTAATGGCGTTTCTATTGATGCATTAATTGACACCGGCAGTTCTAGTAATTATATTAATTTTACTATTGTTACGGCTAATAACTGGAAAATATTTTCTTGTTCTATTCGTGTGTCTATGGCGAATGCTTCTTTATCATCACAAATAGTTTGTTATTGTCTGGTCAATTTACTTTTTAAAAATATTTGATACAAAAACATGAAACTTTTGATAATGAAAAACCTTTGCAGTGTCAACATTTTCTTCAGCATCATTCTCGTATGTAGATTCCTTTCAGAGGACCCAAACCAGCCCTTAGCATTTGTGGTCTAACAGCTGTCAATGTTCAGTACCCATCACTGTTTAATACTTTATCTCAAGACTGCAAACCTATAGCGATGAAATCTAGACACTACTCACTTAAAGATAAACTGTTCATAAAAACTGAGATTACGCGAATACTTGGTAAAGGAATAATTGAAATGAGTGAGTTTCTGTGGTAGGCCCAAGTTCTAACAACATCTTCCGAAAACCAAGAAAAAAAGTATAGTAATTGATTACTCTCACACCATAAATAGGTGTACCATACTGGGTGCTTATCCACTACCACGGATATATGAGATTATAAGCGAAATTGCCAAATATAAATTGTATAGCACACTAGACCTCAGAAGCACCTATCACTAAGTGGCTATCAAACCAGTCAGCCGACCCTACACAGCTTTTGAGGCAAATGGCCACCTCTACCAGTTTAAAACGATACCATTCCCAGTTTTCAGCGAATTATGGATAAAATAATTAGCGATGAAAAATTTGAGAGCACCTTTGCCTACATAAAATGTAACAATATGTGGACACATTTATGCAGATCATAATCGTAATCTGAAACGATTTATGGCGACGATTGAAAAATACAACCTCACTTTACAATAACGATAAATGCGTTTTAAGTGTAGAAACCATTAATTTACTAGAGCAAAGGATCTATGTCACCAGACCCAGAACGATTGAAACCGCTGCTAAAATTGTCAATTCCTAATAATATGCGTGCTCTAAAACGATCCCTTGATATGTTTGCACATTACTTACAGTGGATTGCTTCCTTTTCAAACAAAATTCACCCATTGGTACAAACGGACAGTTCCCCTATCTCGCACACAGCAGTGGAGGCTTTTAAAAATATTAAAAAGGATATAGCCAACGAAGCAAATACGGCTATAGGCCCCGCTATTCCTCTGGTGGTGGAGAAAGATGTACCTGATTATGCAATTTCTGCCTCTTTAAGGCAATCCAGACGCCCTTTCGATCTTTTTCAAGGACCTTGTCGCGTTTAGAACAGCGACACTCAGCAATTGAAAAAGAGGCTTATGCTATAGTATAGGCACTCAGAAAGTTGAAACACTATTTGATCAGACGATATTTTAGACGTATTACCGATTAAAAATCCATCGCATTTATGTTCAACACCAAGACAACAAGCAAAATCAAAAATGATAAAATAGCGAGGTTGAAAATAGAACTCTCTTGTCTTTCTTCTGATGCAATCTACCGACCTGATAAAGAGAATGCTGCTGTTGACGAACTATTGAGGGTGTGTAGCTCGATACCCAACACGGATGAGCTTCGGATCTTACACAATGAACTGTGCTACCCAGGAATAACAAGATTGACACAGGTGGTACGAACCGGAAATCTACCATATTCATCGGATGACGTAAATAAAATGATGAAATCATGTAAAATATGTGCGGAACATAAACCACAATTCTTCAGGCCTAAAACCAAGACGCTGTTAAAAGCGACTCAGCCATTTGAGAGAATAAACATCGATTTTAAGAGTCCACTACCATCTAATAATGGGAATCGTTACATTATAACCGTCATCGACGAATATTCACAATTCCCATTTGCATTTCCTTGTCCAGACATATCAGCAAAATCGGTGCTTGTGCTCTTTATTTGCCATTTTTGGTGTTCCAGCCTACATCCATTCAGATCGTGGAGCCTCTTTTATGTCTGAACAACTGAAACAGTTTCTTCATGAACGAGGAGTAGCTACAAGCCGGACAACGCCGTATCACCCTCAGGGAAACGTCTACATCTCAAGACCCTTCCACCTCGGCTAAAGGTCAAGCTGCACCATATGATTCATCTACGGACTCAATGCAACAATCAGATACGGAGTCCATAACATCTGTAGAACCCCAAGGTGCTCAGAATAAGCGAGAGGCGAACGATCATCCACTTGCTCCGAAACGATCTCATCTCCGAACCGATTCAGAACCCCTGTCTTCAGAATCACAACCACCTACACGTAGAAGGAGGCGGATTTATACTCACTCAGGGCGGGGAGAGAAAATCGACTCCTGTGTATCGTCAGACTCGGAAACCCAGTCTTGTTTCTACTCCCGATACCGAACTACCGAGGTGTTCCAACAGAACCAGTAAAAAGCCCGGTCGTTGGAACGACTTCGTCCCTTCATGATTGAAATAGAATGGGGGGTAAATGTAATGAACAATCGCGAATAACTTTCCCTATTTTAAATTATCTCCCCTTTGGAGAACTTACCTGCTTTTACTAAACAATATAAATAGCAGCACTAATATTGTACGAACATTGTATGCCGAATAAGCTTTCTCAAGTTACGACTGTAATGACAAATGAGAACAGATGTATTTCAAAAATAGATTTTTAAACATTAAAATTTCTAAAGTATTTCATCCTTTAAATGAATCAAAATCTTTTAAAAATTAATTATTTCTAAGAAATATTTTTCTTTGCAATTCAACAGATTTTAGTATATATTAATAAGAAAGGAAAGTAAAGATTTACAAAACATAAACATATTGCGTTTATTTTCTACTAGATTTAAGAATGTACGGAAATTTTACAAGAATACGGCTCCATAAAATAAAATAGGATATCAATCTGACATATTTTTGAAACTCCTTCGCTTTATATAATATTACAATTAAGTGAATAAATATCGAAAGTTTAGTAGAAATGTGACTATTGGTTTCTTAAACACGCCTGTGCGAGCGCGTAAAAAATAGCCACTGCATAAGAACATTGTTTTAAGGAATCGATAATGTAAACCCGATTTTAGTTTCTCATTTTCATTATTTTCGTACGCTCATCATAAGATTCTATTGAAGTTACAACGTGTTAAGTAAAGTTAAGTAAACTCTATGGTTCGCTTAAGAGATCTCACATATCGTTGAATACTTTCATAAAACCCTAGTGATTTTAGGAAAGATATTATAGCGTCTCTTCAAATAATCATTTCCTATTGCGTCAGCTATAAAATTGGAAGAGCTACATCAATGCATTCGGCGAGAAAATGTTTTAATGCGTTTGTATTCTGTAATATATTACATTGTTGTTATTATTTGTTTTATTATTAAAGTAATTTGTCAATGTGGAAACCTCGTGTAACCAGGGCGAATTGGTTTTTCTTGTTTGAAAATATAAAAATACGTATAAATCTTTATATGAAAATGCATCTTTCTGGATTATTTGATAACTAATACTATTTCATGTTTACTTTTTAATATATAGCATAATATATATTAAAAGCTGGAATATCCGTCTAATGTGTAATAGTTGGGGCGAGGGAAGCGAAACTTTATGGGATCACTGGAGTATATAAATAGATGTACGTGAATGGTCACCTCAATCCATCAATCCACGGCATAATCACGTTGACATCATTTGGAAATATGGATGACCATTTCAGAATATGAGTGATCATTTTTACCCCGCCCAATAAACCGGTATTGTCCGGGTCTGGATTTACGCCGGTCTATCGGTTGTCCGTCATGTGCAGTTCTAGGAGGTGCACCCTCCCAGGCTTTGCCTTCTCATCCTTTGAGAAGGGGTTAGTTTATTGCTAATTGTCTGAGGCACCCCTACCGGAGAATGCCGACGGGGCTGCCCAGGCAATTTTTAAATAGCCAGAGTGCTCAAATTCTCGAGCGCTGTTTTTCCCCTACTTTCCCGACCTTGTGTCACATCTTACCTTGTGGGAGGAAGATAAATAACATCAGGCGCTGTATGTAGGAGGACCTCAACACCTTCCTGCAAAAGCATAACGTCGCCATTTCCCCTGAACGGGATATACATGTGATTAAGGACACATTGTGAATGTGATATTCCCATGAAACTTCCTCCTTCATATCATCATCATCATCATCATCATCATCATCATCATCATCATCATCAACACAACCATCATCACCACCACAACCACCACCATCATCAGCAGCAGCACCACCACCACCACCACCACCACCACCACCACCATCATCATCATCATTAAAATCATCATCATCACCCTCCACCACCACCACCACCACCATCATCAGCAGCAGCAGCAGCATCATCAGCATCAACCCGCCTAGGGTGAATGTCTTTTCTTTCAATCCATGAGATAATGTTTCCTGAAATCGCTTGAAGATTATTCAATCTAATTTTAGTTTGACCGATTTCCATGTAGACGCGGGACAATATTGAGTTTTGCTTCAAACGTGGCCATTACTTTGTCTAGAACCCTGCTGGCTAATGGCGCTGCAGCTAGATGTTATATTTATCGGATTCAGAAAGATAGACATAATGTTTGCTTCTCTATAACAATATATATATATATATATATATATATATATATATATATATATATATATATATATATATATATATATGTGTGTATGTATATATATATATAAGGAAAATAAACTGTACACACATTCACACACACATATGCACACACACACGCGCACACACACACATCGGATAATAAATAATATTTTTAAATGTTTAACGTAAATACAATTTACCATGTGATGTTAATTCGTATGTTCTAGACTTAAGATTGTAAGCATTCTTCTGAAACTAAACCGGTTTGTTGTTTTGATGTTTAACGATATCACATCCAGCGTTCTCGGTTGTGTTTTGATATTCTCTAACTTATTGTTCATTTGTGTTGTTTTTTTCACCTGATAATGATCCAAGGAAGAATCGAAAGTGCTCGTGATACTTATGGAACATTCATTTTGACATAAAAAAATTATTAGAAAAAATTTTTTAAATTAAAAAAGTGATTATTAAGCAAACAAAATATGTTATGTTTAACAATGTTTGCTTAAATGAAAGAATGCTGCCTCAATATATATATATATATATATATATATATATATATATATATATATATATATATATATATATTATTATTACTAGCGGGACCCGTGTAAATTACACGGAATTTTAAAATTTTTATTTTTACTTACACCGTGTTGTGTTCGTTTTTTTATTATTTCTTGAAAATAAAACTGAAAAAGTTGACGAAGTTATCGTCTGCCACACTGACCCTAACTCTAACGACGGTGTCAAAGTTAGCGCGGGTCCTAATGTAACAAAGCACCCTCTATTTGTTAGTTACACTTGCTTTATTATGAGCCCCCCCCCCTTCTAGATAAGAGTGAAATAATTTTTTAAATGGTAACTCGTGTACGATGGACACTGCGCATATCTACTAAAAAAGGTTGATATGCCATCCGTTCAAAAAAAAATAAATAGATTAAAAAAATTATACTGGCCCTCTCTACAAGCAAAAGAAAACGTAATTAAATAGACAATACCCTTAAAAACGCCAAAATAAAAAAAACAAAAAATAGTTTTAAGTTTAAAGCAACACAAAAAAGTACTTTTTAACCAGGTGAGTAGCATACAAAGATTCGGAAGGTCGTTGCTTTCGATGTAAGCATGACATACAAAATCACACACGCTATTGTATTAATATGTGTCTTCCCGGTTGTCCTCTCCCTACCTCTCTTCCCCTTCCCCTTAAAGTGTAGAAAAAAAATCTTAGAGGTTGGTTGGGATCGAAGTCAAAAATACTACGTCGCTAAACGTTACGCAAGAGGGAAATACTTGAAAATGTTTTGAAAATAAAGCGACTTGACTGTTTTTTTTTTAAATCTAGGTGCAGCACGCATGCGCAGAGCTTTTGCCGGAAGCGTGACACACGAACACACACGCTATCGTATTAATATATAGATTATTATTATTATTATTATTAAAAATAACCGACAATTTTGTCTGGTTATTTTAGTATTGATCCCTTCAATTTTCCGGATTAAAATCTTAATCTCTAAAGAAAATTTTCTTCCGAGATTAAGATTTTAATCCGGAAAATTGAAGGGATCAATACTAAAATAACTAGACAAAAATTGTCGGTTATTTTTAATAATACGCGTCTTAAGGAAAAAATGCTGCCTCGATATATATATATATATATATATATATATATATATATATATATATATATATATATATATATATATATATATATATATATATGCACGCTTGAACTTGAGTTTAGCATGGTTCTGAAGAAGGAAAGAGTTCCCGACATATTATATCATACGGCGTTTCCACCAGACCATCTTGATACAGGTATTACATAACATTGTAACATTGTGTAGATAAACAGATATATGTGTTTGTATATATATATATATATATATATATATATATATATATATATATATATATATATATATATATATATATATATATATTGTGTGTGTGTGTGTGTACATTGTATTAAAGGTGAAACTATTTCATTTGTTCCACCATCGTATGTCTTATTTGCTCCAACTTGTGTCTATCCGTCACACCCCTGCGTTGTATTGCCTTCTAAGTATCACATTTCTATATACAAGTAAACAATGCTTCAAGCAAACTACATAAATTGTATTTGTAATCTATTTTATTAATGTTTAATATTTAGTTCTGTTCGATATCATATTTTTAATGTGTCATATTTAGAGGACGGTGGAGGAATTTTCACTCTCAGCTGGGAACTTCTTCTACTTCATTAATATTTGAAATAATAATAAGATAAATAATTTGGTAGCACTATTAGTCTTCCAATATAATACTAACAAATGAACAAACGGTACTAAATTTGGTAGCGTATTCGGCGATGTCTTTGTACACCATACTTCTTGCAATTAATGTTACGACATATTTTAATCTCATACAATGTTACAGTATATATCGTTGTTAGTTCATAGTCATCATTAATTCTCCAATGATAACCTAATTTGGATATTTATGAAAAAGCATGAATGACAAAATAATTTAGAAATAGATACAAACAGAAAAACATGATTACAACAATTATAATAGACAAACCTTTGAATAAACAACCTTAAATCCATTCCATGATAAATTCCAGTATACTGAAATCATGTGGCCTTAATAGGGTTAAGATGAAAATTCATATACACTAAATGTACGAAAGCAAGGAAATTCCCAAATTTTTACACTTTTATTGTCATTAATTAAAGGGTATGACTACATATCAACCAAACCATTTCATTATCACATCACTACAATATACATCTCTACGCATGAGTGGATGAAGTGTGTGAGGTGCGCTGAAGAAAAATTCCAACCAGTAAAATACATAGCCCTGTTGTACTCGCATACCCTTAATGACAATAAAAATGTAAAAATTTGGGAATTTCCTTGCTTTTGTATATTTAGTGTATATGAATTTTCATCTTAACCCTATAAAGGGCATATGATTTCAGTATACTGACATTTATCATGGAATGTCACTACTTTTGTAAAGGCTATGCCTCAATACAATGGTCATTTTTAAAGTTTTTTTGAATTTTCTGGAAAACTAAGGTATATGGTAAACTGAAATTAAAATGCCATCAACTAGACCCTAGAACCTCTATCTCTGCCAAAAATCAGCTGAATCCATCAAATAGTTGATGAGATACAGGGTGGTACATACGTACACACGGATAACACAAAATCATGCCTGACCTTTCTGGATCTCTGGGTTGCCTTGACTAATGATGCTGAAATTCTACACACTTATAGAACCTGTAAAAAAAATTGTGCAAAGTTTTAACTAATTTGGTTTATTGGTTTTTTAGTTATGATTGATCAAAGAAATGAGATTTCCATCATAGGCCGTTTTTGAAGTCTATTAAGGGATAGAGCGCTCTCGTACTTCCCTTGATTTGTTATAGACTGCAAGTTTCTGAGCAACGCACTTTTGTAGTACTATTGGTATTCCATAACCAAAATATCAATTGCTTTCATTCATCGAATGAGGAATAAAATCGGTTTATAGCGTAAGCATTTCTTTCTCCTCCTGTTCATCAATCGCTTAGCACGACGTAGTTATACACAGATATTGTGAGAACGAACCTCACCGGGTCATAAGTATTTCTACTCTGATTTAGTTCCGAAATGAACTTCAGCATTTCCAATCGCAATATTAAGCAATATTGTTTACTTTTACATTTTATTCTTTTTTATTATTAAGCGAATAAAATGAATTTGTTGAAAAAAAAAACAATTTATGAATTTAAAAGTTAAGAAAAATAAATTTTAAAGTATTTATGAGATTTGAGTTTTAACATTTCGTAAGTTCGATCGAATGAAACATGATTTTATTAACAAAAGAAAAAAATTTAAACTGGTAAAAAAAAGGTCGGCGTTAGGTGTCCACTGACTATTACCCAGTGAAGACGTAACGTTACCACTGATGTCTCTTTTTAATCATTTCAAACACAACAAACCCTACTTGAGTATTGATTTACTCCTCTCCAGGAGTTAGGCACAAGGCCAGTTTTTATCTTACTCCCACAAGTAAGATGTGACCCAAGGTTGGGTCGGGAAAGTGGGGTTTAAAAATTGCCTGGGCAGCCCCGTCGGCATTCCCCGGTAGAGGCGCCTCAGGCAGTAAGCAATAAACTTACTCCTCCCCAAAGAGGGGAGACGAAGCCTGGGAGGGTGGACCTCCTAGAACTGCACAGGACAGACCCAAAGACCGGCGTAAATCAAGCCCCGAAGGCCAAGGCAATACCAGTCCATGGGGTGCAGTATCCATCGGAACAGATACTACACTTTGATCTTAGCCAAAAGGCCAAGCGCTTCGATTTAAAGAAGGAAAGATACTTGAGTAGGATAGGATCAATGATACTAATCTCTATATTCAGAAAATTATAAAACAACTAAACGCGTCAACATAATTTTTCTAATTACATTTTTTTTATTAAACACTTTTTGTAAACATGATATACCATGCATCACAAGTTAGTTGATAAATCATAAAGTGCTCGATACAAGAGCTAATATAAATGCAATAAACTATATCAACGTCAAATCAGAAATTTTCAAAATGTGCCCTCACATGAACAAATCTTTCTGGCTAAATGACCCAACGGTAAAAATACGTAGCATAAAGAGAATCTAAAAGCTGATTCAGACAACCACCAACAAAATTATAACACACCACGAGGCATGGATCATATACGCGCTATTCATCACCAATAGATAATTAATAAACTCACTCCACAAATCTATCTCTGCTGAAATCAATTATTACTAATATAAACACAATATCACCATACATCCCTATCAATCAACACCAAACACACAATACACCCCAAAACAAAATAAAACAAAATAGAGTAAAATAAAATAATATAATATGTTAAAAAGAAAACACTACATAAAGACAAGAAAGGTAATTTCACAAACATATATATATACATATATATATATATATATATATATATATATATATATATATATATATATATATATATGGCTTCACGACCCCACGCAGCCCTCATCCATTACATTATAACAAATCCAAAACGCACACACGTTTTAAATAATAAACGGGAAACATGCCCCTTCAAACCTACATCCAACAACAGTCCACTCCCATAATACCCCATGCACACCTAATTTAACACTTGCATAAATTATCCTTACAGACTAACACCCTCAATAGGTAATAGATAATTCCACACTCGTGCAACATTGAAACAGCTATTAACTTACATTATTAATTATTTCTCTTCTCTATTATATAAGATATCCAATGAACTGTGTAACCAACTAGAAATACAAATTTAATAGACTATTTAAATTATACCCCAAATAAAAATTTCAATCCTGGTAGGTATCTTGAGAAGGTACCAAATATCAGAAGACACCGTTTAGCGGTGCGCACCCAATTTTGTCCCAATTTTATTTAGCGGTGCACACCCTATTTTGTCCGCAAATAACAACAAATGATAGAGAAACGTGCCTGTTATTGTAACAGGCCAAGTTAAGTAAGATAATACTACAGTATTACATATCCCGATCACTACTAAGATTTAAAAATATCCACACAGGACAAACTATCAAATATACAAAAATCTCCCCACTCACAGGCGTAAATATGTCCAACACAAACTATAGAATATGTAAACAATATTTCAAATAAACTTACCACACAAACAATCCGCCTGAATAAATAATGCTTGATTTTGTACAGCTTAAACCCTAATCTTACCCTAACCTAAACTCCAATTCGACGTATGTCTAGACAGGACACACAAAAGTAGGGGAAATGTCGCTCTCCAATGAGTCCAACGTTGTTCAGAGTTAGAAGTGTCAGGTTCCACGTCGAACCGTTGTGGGCGCATTAATTGTTCCATGTTGATTGTGTGCTATATAAATTGTAATGACTAACGAGAACAGACGTAACTTGGGAAAGCTTTATTCAGCACACAATGTCGGTACAATATTAGTGCTACTATTTATAGTGGTTAGTAGAAGCAGGAGAGTTCTCCATAAGGGGAGATAAGTCAGAGTAAGGAAAGTTACTCGTAATTATTCATTACAGCGTGTACGCGCACTAAGCATAACTGAGAACGTTGAGTTTTTTTTCTTTTGCAAAACTCATTTTTCTGCTAGCAACGGAATTTTTATACAAAAAAAGCCCCAAGACACTACTTTGTTGGTGTAAGGTCACGTGAGAAATGACTACTGGCATTATAATACATATTGTAAGTTCCAGAATCAAATCCAAATCCATAACACATATTTAACCCTCGTCTGTATCGTAAAAGATATTGAAATTTACCTCAGGCTCTCGTACACTACTAAACTGTCCAGCGCTGTTTCAATACTATTCTCTAGTGTGGCTTTCCGGGCTGACCATAGCATTTTCGATTCAAAATCAACTTCTGTGTTACTGTACCTTGAAATTACGATCATTGCTGCTCTATCGCTGTTTAATTCATAATCTTGGTCATCGTAAATATTTCCATTCTCGTTTCTTTCGAAGCGCTCTACATGATTTCAAGTAATGAAACAATACGGTAATTCGATGCAAGCTTTTTCAATAGAAATCAGTTGCCAAAAGTATTTGCATGTTAACAGTAAATTGGACAATATGCAAATATTTTCCCGTAACAGAACCGGGAAAAAGAATAAAAATAAGATAAAAATTGTTCGGTGGCCAACACATGTCTGCACGATCCTTTTCTGGAAGGCGTCTAACATTTTACCCACACAATCAGAAATACTGCAACAACATATGGAAATTCGGTATAGAAATAATTCTGAAAAAGAAAACCAATGATTTATCTGTAAAAAAATACACGACGAAATATCCTCTTGGACAATTACAATAATTTAAGGTGACAGAAGACTTTCGAAGACTTTGTATGGTAGTGTCTGTATATATGCAGATATATGTAGATGCTTATATGCAGATATATGTAGATGCTTATATGCAGATATATGTAGATGCTTATATGCAGAAATATGTAGATAGGTACAAATGCAATAAGATGTACTTCCGTAGAAAAGGCATCGGCTTTCAATATTCAATTTCATATATATATATATATATATATATATATATATATATATATATATATATATATATGTGTGTGTGTGTGTGTGTGTGTGTGTGTATGTGAGTGGGTGTGGGGTGTGTTATCAACAGACACGGGTTACATTGCCTCCACGACTCATCACTGTGGCTAGAACAAGCGAGATTCAAAACCAGGCCCCAGTCACAGACGCCCGGCACCAATTATTTATTTTTATTTTCACTTTTAATGTGTATGCTTATTAGTATACAATTATTCTCCCAGAAAAGAATTATTTTACTGTTAGGTGTAAACATTATTTCTCTCACCAGAATTATGCCCCCTATAATATATATATATATATATATATATATATATATATATATATGTGTGTGTGTGTGTGTGTGTGTGTGTGTGTGTGTGTGTGTGTGTGTGTGTGTGTGTGTGTCTAGGCAGCATTCTCTCTTGCAGGCAAGTATTGTTGAATATAAGAGACAACACATGTCTAGATATCCTTTGGTAGATCCTTTCAATAGTCCGAATCAGGATCTTAGTTTCGGAGGGGAATTGGCTGATGAATTTGCCATAGTTTGGATTTGTCTCCCAAGTACTTTCAGACCCATCCGGAATGAGGTTAATCAGGTTAGTATCATATATGGTTTTGGCAGGAATTCTGTAATAAATATAGTTTCGTACTTATTACATAATTCCCGCCAAAACATCATATAAATACTAACAC
Organism: Sepiola atlantica; assembly: GCA_963556195.1. NCBI lineage: Eukaryota > Metazoa > Mollusca > Cephalopoda > Sepiida > Sepiolidae > Sepiola > Sepiola atlantica. The sequence goes on from OY744523.1 coordinate 157,798,352, forward strand.
ATGGTCTATACCTGATTAACCTCATTCCCTCGATGGGTCCAAAAGTACTTGGGAGACAAACCCAAACTATGGCAAATTCATCAGCCAATCCCCCCCCCCCCGACACCGAAACTAAGATCCTGATTCGGACTATTGAAAGGATCTACCAAAGGATATCTAGACATGAGTTGTCTCTTATATTCAAAAATATATATATAGAGAGAGAGAGAGAGAGAGAGTTATAGTTATAGTTATCTACAGACACGTGTTTATATGCTAGACATACGCGTAACCCGTTGTGTTACAACTAATATCACTATTTATTCTACTTTTCATTTGAAAATTTATAAACTGTGACATATCTATTAGTACAGTCTTTTTGTATGACAAAAATAATGTCAATTTATTTCCATATTATTATTATTATTATTGTTATATTATTTATTTAAAGTCGAAGTAATGAGACTTATTATTCTGCCAAATAATTTACATTTGTGTTTGTTGTGTGTACAGACACACATATATAAATTAGATGGTCACTTTTAAAAAAGAGAATCACCTTTTCTCCAAATTTACACAGAGACATTAATAAATATTAGTAAATGATTGAATCAACATTGATAAAGCGATAGGAATACATATGTAAGTAAGAAAATGTGCGTTGTTTAGTTTAGTTTTGAACAATGGCTAATTAGAACAGAAATTCAATCTGAAAATTAAGGTATATTTTAGGATGTACTTGTGTTAAGGTGTATATTAAAAAGGAAAAGAAACGTCGGTCAGCGCATATTTAGTACAATAATAATAATAATAATAATAATAATAATAATAATAATAATAATAATAATAATAATAATAATAATAATAATAATAATAATAATAATAATAATAATTGTTGTGGACCTGGGTAAGGCCGAATGAATGACACAGGAACACATGGTTTAAATGAACAAAGGTATATATTATATAATACAAAGAAAGAGATACAAGGAGATGTGCTCTCAATCGCCATTGCCGGTTTGCCTGGGAAGAAGAGAACAAGTGTCACGTGCTTCCCGTATTTATAAGGTGGACGAGTCCATTAGTTCTCCGTAGGTAGGTACGGCACCATAACAATAATAATAATAATAATAATAATAATAATAATAATAATAATAATAATAATAATAATAATAATAATAATAATAATAATAATAATAATAATAATAATAATAAAAGTAATAATAATAAAAAATAATAATAATGATAATAATAATAAAATAATAATAATAATGAATGACAATAATAACAATAATAATAACTATAATAACAATAATAACAATAATAATAGCAATAATAATAATAATAACAATAATAATAAAATAATAACAATAATAATAATAACAATAACAATAATAACAATAATAATAACAATAATAATAATAACAATAATAATAGTGTTGCATAACTACTAAAATTAAACGTCACGAGAACCACAGGGGTGAGCTTATTTATTACTACAGGCAGAAATCCTTCCGACTGAGGCAGTTCTCCGAAACCACCTCAACAGTTGGAATGTCATCCTCTCCGGGTCGAAAATAATGCGAAATGTTCATGAGAGGTTTAATAGTGATTTCAATCTTTTTTTTTAATACTTCTGATTATACAATTTTCATAGACATTTTCATATATATAGAGAGAGAGTCATTCTTTAAGCAAACATGTTTTTCAGTAATTTTAACACATTTCTAAGAGTCACTTTTAAACAGGGATTTTCTAACACATTTTGAAGAGTCATTTTTAAACAGGGACACACCTTCTTAAGAGTCATTTTAACAGATTTCTAAACACATTTTTCAACAGTCATTTAACACATTTTCAAGAGTCACTTTGAAACACAGTTTCCAGATATTTTACATTATAAGAAAGTTACCTTTGTAGTTCTCGTTCGTCGCTGGCCCTCATCTTGTTGCTGGCGCGTGATCGCCGTGCAACACCTGTATTTGTGGGCAAATTCTATCTTTAAGCAGAGAACAGAGACACTCAAAGTCGGATTTTCTGAGAGATTTCTTTTGTTCTTTTTATTTCATGCTTTCATTCCAGTGGAGGGGTTCCCATTATCGGTTCTTCATTCACATCTTCTTTCATTCGTACTGTGTGGGATGTTAGACGCAATTAGTTATCTTTTTAGTAGGTTTAGCCCATATCTCTTCGATTCACACCCAAACTCTTGCATTCGAGAGCTACCTCATCTGCGTGCGCTCGCCACAAGCTTCCATGGTGATCTCCCAAAGGACTAAACTCTCACACAAAAAGATGAATAATGTCACCTGATGTACACGTGATATCGCCGTTCGAAAAACATTCCTCAGTCATGCTGTCTAACCTTTTGACCCTAGCATTTCCTCTCGAGCGGCATACAGCAAAATTTGTTATGACTTTACAAAATGATTCACTAATGAATCATGGTTGTTTGTTCCAAAATCACAAAGCACTCAAATTGTTCCTAACTCCATTTCTTTCACAATTCATACTAGCTAATCTACCCGTTTAAAATACAGGGCCCGTAACAATCCAACAATAGCAATAATAACAATAATAAAAAAAAAGCAATAACAATAAATTACAATAACAATAACAATAATAATAATAATAATAATAACAATAACAATAACAATAATAATAATAAGAAGAAGAACAACAACAATAATAATAATAATAATAATAATAATAATAATAATAATAA
>OY744523.1:157806055-157843555 GCA_963556195.1 Sepiola atlantica
TTATAAATCTGCATAGAAAAAAATAAAACAAAACAGAAAACAACACGAGAACGTTACGAGTAGATCACGTGATTTTCTTGTGTGTGTTTTTCTGTTCTTAGCTCACAGACGAAAGGAACGGAAAGCGGGAAAAACAAAAAACGAATCCTGCACAGGATGCCGTTGCACATGCGCAGATGATTAATTTATAAAAATACAGCAACTTTCTTTTCACTCTTTGTTTTTGTTTGTTTGTTGGCTCTTTGAGGGCCGGAAGGATCCCCTTTACACTGTGGCAGCCAATTGAGAGAAAAAAGATTCGTTTTCATTTCCGATCGTTGGATAAACTGTTTTTGTTTGTGCTTTTAATATGAAATGTTTTCAAAAAGATAATTGCTCGAATTTGTTTACATTTCGAAAGGGGGTGTCTTCTTTTTTGCCCGTAAATCTCCCTCATCTATATCCTTTCTTTATCATTTCTTTATCATTAGTCCCCCTTTCTATTTCTTTTAACAAATCTCTCTCTCTCTCTCTCTCTCTCTCTCTCTCTCTCTCTCTCTCTCTCTCTCTCTCTCTCTCTCACACACACACACACACTCACTCAACCAACAAATATTCATTCAGGATTTCGTAGACATATACCCAGAAAGGAATAAAACAATTTTTTAAAAGATCGTGTGTCATAGTAAAGTTCAGTCAAATTACTATTTTTCATATTTTCTTAACTTTTAGTACCCCCTCCCATTTCGTTTTTTTTAATCCCCCAAGCTCGTTGAACGAGTTTGTTTTCTTTTCGGCAAAAGAAGTTATTTGATTAAAGAAAAGAAACTCACTGAATAAAGAAAAAAGCAAATAGTGAACTGACAAATATATTATAAACATGGCGACTGTACTGAACACTAAACAGACGCAATACTCGTTTCTCTCCTCTCGGCGACGAAATACCCAGCGAGATTCAAACAGATCGCTGACGAATTTAACTACAAGTGTCATTTACGTGGCCTCACTATCAATATGCAATTTGTTGAACGTCTCAATGGAAAAATTTAAACTAAGCGTGGAGCAGAATACATAGCCATGACTTAACTTGATTTAAGTATTACCAAAAAAATCTCGGATGTTTCTTTCAGTCAAAAAAGTGTTCCCATGTCTTCAAAATCTGGTATCTGTTTTCTCCCATCTGAACTTTAAACATCAATATTATGATTTCTTTGATAACTACAAACGAAACCAATTTATGATGAATATTAAACCTTGCATAATATTTATATAACATTACTGGTTAATTATTACCACACAAATAGATCGTCAAAGATGCATTCTGGATGTATATTTGTAAATAATACATTAATACAAAAAAGAAATACACTATGACTAAATTGTGAGCTAAAACGTTACCTCACATTATAAGGATAGGTGTATATATATATTTATATATATATATATAGTTTTAAAAAGTATAAATAATAATTTGGTGTACGCGTATGTCCGGATAATTACTACTTTGACGAAAAAAAAAGTTGCTTTCTCTGGAGGCGTACACGCATACATATGTGCGTGTATCCTATGGGAAGATACTATGAATAATCGGACCTGTTTTATTTTGAGTACACATGGAGCCATTGGATTATGACATTCTTGAAGATGACGTCGATTACTTCAACTATTCATCTGAATCGAACGACAACTTGACTCTCTTGGCAAACAATACTACGACAGTACCGATTGAGCTAAGCTCTGCTATTTTGAAAGGCGTCATTCTCGGCTCAATCTGTATGATAACAATTCTTGGTAACGTCCTCGTCCTAATGGCTGTGTTCGTTAATTCCCACCTGCGCAGCACCACGAACTACTTCATCGTCAACCTGGCCATCGCCGACGTGCTTCTCGGCACTTTAGTGCTGCCTTTCTCAGCCAGCATCGAAATTGTTGATTACTGGGCTTTCGGGCAGACATTCTGCGACATATGGGCGGCCACCGATGTCCTCTGTTGTACGGCCTCGATTCTAAGTCTGTGCGTCATCAGCATTGACCGCTATATCGGCGTAACGAAGCCGCTGCAACACTCTTCAATCATGACCGAAAAACGGGCTGTCTACATCATCATTGGCGTGTGGGTGATGTCGGTTATTATTTCAGTGGCGCCCCTCATCGGTTGGAAGGATCCGCCCGATCCGAACCCTTACGTCTGCACGGTGACGCAACAAATCGGTTACGTTATCTTCTCTGTAGCTGGGTCATTCTATATCCCCTTACTCATCATACTCATCGTCTACTTCCGGATTTACAAAGAGGCTGAGAAACAGTACCGCTTCCTGTCGACGGGAATAAAGACTTCCAAGCTGGACGAGAACACACAGGGTGTGACATTACGGATACACACGGGTCGCAGTGCCATCGCCGTGGCGGCAGCTGCCACTGCAGCCTCGTCGGCTCCATTGTCTTCCGCGTCTATGGCTGGCTCGGGTGTGATTAATCAAAGCACAAACCCCTGCTATCAGAGTAGCAGTTCAAGTGAACACTCTGACAGCTCTGGGCGAAAATCAAATTCAAGACTCACGCTCGCGGGTCGAGTGGCAAAATTCCGACGGGAACGAAAAGCCGCCAAAACTCTTGGCATTGTGGTCGGAGTCTTCATTCTCTGCTGGTTTCCATTTTTCTTCGTTTTACCACTAGGTAAGTAATCTTTCCTTATCTATGTATATGTACAAACACGGATGCAAAAATACACTGACACACACACACACACACACACATATATATATATATATATATATATATATATATATATATATATATATATATATATATATATATATATATATATATATATATTGAGTGGTCGACCATCGAAGCGCTGATGGAATCAGAATAATAAAAAGAATTTTTTTTTTTTAAATATTTTGAAGCCTGACACAATGCAGAATTTTTTTTTTTAAATAAATTATTTATTTATCTCAAAAAACTTCTTTTTTTTTGTTTAAACTTCTTGAGTACTTTCGGTATAAGATACCTTCATCGGAAGCATAGTCATTTTCTTATGTTACATTTTTTATGTAATTATTTTTATTCGTGATTGTAGCGTTCGTTGTTATTTTGCTTACTGTTATTTCGATTGTCTCACTTTCCTAAGTGATTAAGATGCAGAAAATTGCATTATTAGTCGCCCTTAACTTCATAGGACGTATTTTTTCGTTAATATATATATTTTTATTTATTTTATACGTACATAAAAGTAATCCATGGACACGTGTTTCTGGCTCACAGAATATATATATATATATATATATATATATATATATATATATATATATATATTAATAAAATTGATATGTAAGCCATTAACAATGCGAGATTAATTTATATGTATATATTTTTTTTTATACATTAATCTTATATTTTGGAATAAATTTCATCTTCAGAGGTGACCAGTTATTGAGTCATTTTTTTTTTATCAAAAACAAGAATAACCAAACTTATTTCTTTGTTACTTGATGAAACGTCTCTCCGCCCTGGTGGTGTTGGAGGCCATGATTCAAATTCCGGTGTCGAACGGAGAGCCTGGCTAGCTCCTGTAGGTTAAATTGTATTGGTTGGTCGTCCATTTAAAGCATTGTTGGATATGTTAATAAATTGATATTTCGGATTATAAGATTAATGTATAAAAAAATATATACATATAAATTAATCTCGCATTGTTAATGGCTTACATATCAATTTTATTAACATATCCAACAATGCTTTAAATGGACGACCAACCGATACTACTTATATATATATATATATATATATATATATATATATATATATATATATATTTATGAATAAATATATATATATATATATATATATGTATTATATATATTGTATATATATTTATTAGATATAGATAGATAGATAGATAGATAGATAGATAGATAGACACACACACAAGTAGAATACCTTAATATAAGCTATTAATTCAACATGAATTTTAAATTTTAATGTTTTTTTCTTTCTTTGGGGGGGTATGGTACTTTTAATTGTAAAGTTTACAAAAATAAAAATAAAAGTGTCCACATGACTCACTCTTTTACCTAGAATATATACCAAGCACATAATATTATTGACGCTCATGCGCGCACACCAATCTTTTAAAATATATTACTCAAAATTTGATGTACAGCATTTTTTTCCTATTTTAAATATTTTTTTAATCTAACTTATTTTAAAAGTTTTTTGAGGGAAGATGCGAGTTTCGGTGGGCGCACTTTCTTAATTGTAAAGTTTACAAAAAATAATTAGCCCGTGTGACCGATAATATATATTCCAAAATTCATAATGACTGTACAACGATATATATATATATATATATATATATATATATATATATATATATATATATATATATATATATATATATATATATATATATATATATAGTAAGCAATGAAAATATATATGGCAATCAAGCTACACAGAGGCTCCTGCGTTTCATCCCCGGAGGGAATCTTCAGGCTAAATGCATTTACTACCTAGCTCTACTTACGTATCGAACACTGTTGAAGTAAATACTGAAAAGTGATACATAAAAAATTATATATCCTTATAATATTTTATGTGGATACAATAAGTACTTATATATATATATATATGGAAAATGAAATGAGGAAAACCAAAATATTAATTAAATATCCATCTACGTTTCACCTTCATTAGGTTTCATCAAGACGGGAGATTGAAGCAGAAAAAAATACTTGTTGTTTTATTTTTCTTCTTCAATCTCCCGTCCTGATGAAACCTTCTAATAAAGCTGAAACGTACATGGATATTTAATTAATATTTTGGTTTTCCTTATCTCATTTTCCATTACGTCGGAACATTTTTCCATTCTTTATAATATATATATATATATATAAATATTTGTTATTGTTTATATTTTTATCTATGGACGTATACGTTTCGTCTCTTTTCAATCAAGACTCATCAGCATAGAAGTACGACTATTCACCACCGGTCACACGATTCGAAACCCTGGACTACAAGTATTTTCCAACCCCAGTCCAACGTCGCTAACCGCTAGGCCAGTTCTGAACAGCTAAGCAACACTTTGTTATATTCCAAAGACTAAGATTTTATTCATCTTACGAATAATTTTTTCAAAAGAAAAACCTTTGGTACAATTACGGACCCGGTGTCGATCAGTCCAAATAACATCTAAAATATATGGAACTAATAATACCCCCCCCCCCCGATGTATGTTCTCTATATAGACAAAACGTGCTATTAACCGACCGAAAACTTACAATGAAACACTGGGTTTTCTTTGTTATGTATGGAAAATATCTTACGGGTTCTCGTACTTGAAATAGTATCAGATAGCCACATCAAAATATTACCGGACTTAAGACAGTCTAAAACGTTCTAATATTATATATTTATACATACGATTAGTGGTTTTTCTTTTACTGTTCCCCTTAGTTAGGACTCAAACTGAAAGAATTCCGCCCTTCCCCCCGTACCGTTGAGAATTAGCTTCCCGCACTGAAGATTGCGTTAGCATGAAACATCGATGTACGTAGGTATTAAAATAATTAATATTTATTCATAAATATTAATATTAGCTCCCTTCACCAAAGGCCGGGCACTCTGAGTGACTTTAATAACAAGCAGTACTAATAGCTGCATGCACGATCCGAATACGTTCGTGCTTGTGTAAATTTAGCCGCCGATTCGCTACTTACAAAGTTAAATTCCTCCCCAATTATTACCTAATTGTCTATGGCCGAGGCGTTAAGACTCTTGACTGCAGATCAGTGGTGATTTGTGATCAGGGTTCGCGCTCGCCGACCGTTGAGAATTAGCTTCCTGCACTGAAGATTGCGTTAGCATGAAACATCGAGGTCTGTAGGTATTAAAATAATGTATATATATATATATATATATATATATATATATATATATATATATATATATATATATATATATGCAGCATCTTCTCTTGTATTGTTGAATATAAGTGGCAACTCATGTCTAGATATCTATTATGAGTTTAAATACCCTTTGAGAGACTGTGTCTCCAACAACCAAGAAAAAAAACATAGGTTTGACTACCACGAGAAGATTGACGATGCATTTGTCTGATACTAGCGCCATAGCCCAACACTTAACTAACGACCACTCCCGCCCCCGATCGGAATTCAGAAAACTCTTAGTATAAAATACCGAAATCTTAGAATATAGTACTAACAAACAAAAACTTCATATATTAGAAGCCCTATATATAAAAACCAACAAAAAACTAATTAATAGTATTAACTTTAATGTCAGTAACAATATTCTAAAATGTCTATAGCTCTAAATATAGTTTCGTACTTAGTACATAATTCCCGCCCAAACCTTCTATAATACTAACACATGATCTGTACCTGATTGACCTCATTCCCCTGAAGATGGACCCGGATGGGTCTGAAAATACTTGGGAGACAAATCCTAACTATGCCAAATTCATCAGCCAGTTCCCCTCCGAAATTAAGATCCTGATTCGGACTATTGAAAGGATCTACTAAAGGATATCCAGACATGAGTTGTCACTTATATTCAACAATATATATATATATATATATATATATATATATATATATATATATATATATATATATATATATAGAGAGAGAGAGAGAGAGAGAGAGAGAGAGAGAGTCAATAGCGTTCGTCCAATCACATGATTTAAGACCACAAGACAAGAAACTACCAGCCACCATGCACTCCCGAGTCCGTCTCAAAAACAGACCTATGTATAAAGAAGAAAGGAAGAAGGTAACTGTTTACTCTAGTAAAAAGATTGGATACTGATGCAGCTTTTGAACTAGCCAAAACCAACTTTTTGTTCGGCATTTTCCGACCGTCTATATAAAAAGCGGGAAGAAGCCGAAACGCTTGTTCTTTATAATATTTATTTAATTGAGAAAAAAGTACAATTTCTCGAGGAAACTTTCCCATGACAAAAAAATTATTTCATTGAATTTCTTCGTAAGAAAAAGTTAATTGTCATAAAAATAAACATACGGTAAGTGTTCTTTCTCCTGTATTTTTTTTGTTTTCAAAATTTGCCGTGTTTTGATTTTGACGTCGATTCGTTTTCATTGGCTTTTTCTCGCTGTTGTTTACCTATTTCTGCGCCGGTCAAAGGTCGGTTGTGTCTGGTTTAAAAACTATACCAGTGTAAAATATCGAATTTAAAATAAAATATTTGTATAACTAAGTTGAATTTTTTTTATTTATAATTTAATATACGTTTTATCATCAATCCAAACAAGGCATACAAATATATCTTGAATTTTCTAGAACACTGATTCATCAGAAGAAAAATATCAGAACGGAAACACACCCCGAAGAAAAAAAATAACTTACATTTGTAAACATTTCTCTGTGTAAATCATTTTCAAAACAAATCGCGTGTTTATACTCAAAACTAGCGCTATCTTTAATCTAAGCAAAGTCAAAAAAAATACGTTTATCTTTCCATATAAATTTTTTTTAAATATAGCTTTATTATCTTAAAAAGAAAAAGCTAAAAAAAGAAAACTTTCAAAATAAAATTAAAAAGAAGCATAAATAATCCCAGAATACGAAAAGAAATTTCAATAGTTTTTGTATTTGTTTTTTTTTTTTTTTGTAGTCGCTTGAATCTGCATTCTATTGGCCTGTGGACTTTGTGCCAGTGAGAATAGAATTGGTAGCCGTGTTTATTAAGAATTGTTATAAAGTCATTAGTTTTATGACTCTCTTCATCTGTCAGTGGCATCATTTTCTTCTGTGTGAAGTGTGTGTGTCTATTATGTATGTGTATTTATTTTCTTTTGCGTGTAAGTATGACTGTGTATTTCTGCTATTTTCAATACGTATTTATAGGTGTGTTTGTGTGTTGTGGGAGTCTGTGTGTTTTTGTTGTTTTGAAAAGCATATACTGCTTCTTATAGTGTATGTGTTAATCTGCCCGTACGTATTGTATTTTCGTTGGTATATGGCATATGTGTGTGTCTGATGTTGTGTGTGTGTAGTGTATGTCTGTAACAGTAGATGTGTATACATTTTCATTTCTCTATGTTTATATGTCATACTGTTATAGGAGAATTGAAATGCTATATGTGTATTTTACATGGTGTGTGTGTGTAGTTTAACAGGTATGCTTATTTTGGTCAGTGTGTGTATATACACCTGTTATCCATAGATGCATATAATATTATTACATCGGAATCTATATGGTACATAGACACATATATCTCCCACATATTGTTACACGACCAAACTCACTTTCACTCCCACCGTAAACATTTCGTCACTTTACTCACTAACCGCAGGAACTTGCCTTCCTCCCCTATCATTTCCAGCTTTTTGTATATAGATTAAATATACAAAAAGCTGTTAAATAACTTAAATAAGTATCGTATTTTTGTTTGATGTTGTTTTCTCTCTCTCTCTCTCTCTCTCTCTCTCTCATATATATATATATATATAGAGAGAGAGAGAGAGAGAGAAAGAGAGAAAGAGATAGATAGATAGATAGATAGATAGATAGATAGATAGATAGATCAAACATAATTTCTATCCATACTTACACATTTAGTCGTATATTTATTTCCTTAAAAACTTCACAGTTTATTTCTATTGTGTCCACTATATATATATATATATATATATATATATATATATATATATATATATATATATATATAAATAGAGAGAGAGAGAGAGATAGAGATAGATAGATAGATAGATAGATAGATAGATAGATAGATAGATAGATAGATAGATCAAACACATAATTTCTATCCTTACTTACACATTTAGTCGGATATTTATTTCCTTAAAAAACTTCACACACACGATGGTATAGAAGGTAACAAGAATATATAAAATAAGCTTTCATCGATAATCAACAAGGAAAATATTGATATTTACAGGGATGTTGGTTTCATTATATTTCATCAAGCAGAAGTTGACACAGCATTAAAACGAATCTAAGTGAAGTCAATCTTTTAGACATAACCTTTAATTTAACCACGGACACATACAAGCCTTATAGAAAACAAATCAATATCACATTATATATTAATAAACAATCTTACTATCCACCCGCACTTTTAAGATAAATACCTACGTCATTCCAACAATATAAATATATTTTGCCAACATAAAAAACATAATGAAACTTAAAACGGATTTAATAATGAACATAATAATATATTTCAGACGAATAATAACACAAACAAAAATAATAAAAGTGAAACATAATCTGTTTAAACCCGCATTATACACAAACTGGCAATGTGTGTGCAGGTACCTCCACTGAACCATCTGTAAGAAACTGTGTGTTTTTGTCGTTTTGAAAAGCATATACGATGTGTATTCCTGCTTCTTATAGTGTATGTGTTAATCTGTCCGTACGTATTGTATTTTCGTTGGTATATGGCATATGTGTGTGTCTGATGTTGTGTGTGTGTAGTGTATGTCTGTAACAGTAGATGTGTATACATTTTCATTTCTCTATGTTTATATGTCATACTGTTATAAGAGAATTGAAATGATATATGTGTATTTTACATGGTGTGTGTGTGTAGTTTAACAAGTATGCTTATTTTGGTCAGTGTGTGTATATACACCTGTTATCCATAGATGCATATAATATTATTACATCGGAATCTATATGGTACATAGACACATATATCTCCCACATATTGTTACACGACCAAACTCACTTTCACTCCCACCTTACACATTTCGTCACTTTACTCACCAACCGTAGGAACTGTCAAACCTGACATTGTCATTTGGGACAAGAGAGAGTGGGTGGCTACTTTGGTTGAAGTCAGTGTCCCTAATGATGGGGGCCAAAACAGAGCTGAAAGAAAGAAAATGTATGCTATGAAAAGAAACTGGAACCTCAAAGAGATCTCCATCATTCCAGTTATCATAGGAGCCATTGAACTCATGAAGAAGAACTTGAAAAAGTATTTAGCAAGTATACCTGGTGAACCAAGTGCAAGAAAATCAAAACAAATGCACTCAAGGGAACAGCCAGAATCCTGAAAAGAGCTCTCGGTTGGAGTCTGTAAATAGCGGGTGATCGTATGACATTTGGAAGAATGCCCCGTCCTTAGCAAATGAATGAAAATAAAAATAAAAAAGGGCAAAATATTCGTTAGGATAATCGATACACATTTCCTGCAGAATTATAAGCTATCTAAAAATGTCAATAGGAATAGCATTAAAGTTAGTTATTACTGCATGGATAATAAATAAACATAATAAAAAATAAGGGAAAATTGTAAGGATAATAGTAGTACTAATTATTTTAGTATGCATAATAATACCAACTTATTTAATTTCAGAATAAAAAGGTAATTGCACACTAATGAATAAAACTTCAACGGCAACAAAGCAACGGTAAATAATAACATGAACCATTAACCAAAACTATACATAGGGGCCACTGAAAATAATTTCAAGTCTAGGTGTTATCACTAAATAATGACATTCAGAAGTGAAAAATATAGGAATAGAACATCACTCTCTAAATCGGGACAACAAAAAAGTATTAGCTCTAATATCAATTCGGAACTCTTAAAATGAGCTGATCGATGCAATATAAATAGTAAAAACTGTACATTCTGCTTAGAGGAAAATTATCAAATCATAAACTTAAAGAATCAAATTAATTTATTGAACAAAAAACAAGAACTTATAGCTAAATGCAGACACATAAACAAATACTTGCTTTGCTATTTGAGTACAAAATCGTTAATTTATTATTAATTTAATATAGAAATAAATAACAATTGTTCTTTTGGGGTACGAATAATTAACCATTGATATATAAAAACAGTAAATATATAAGGATTGTAAAATAAAATAAAACTAACGATTAGTGGTTGAATAAAAAAAACAGTAAAAACGATTGAAAACGTTAATAAATAAATAATTAAATTAAAATATTTTTACTGAATAAGCATTGATAGATAACTATTATCTCCTTTAATGGCAATCATCTTGTTTAATATTAAAACACACATAATGTTTCAATTTTGGTAAATTTATAAAACATGAAACTGCAGTAAAGTGTCAAAGTTAAGTGCATTTTATTACATATTATGGTACTTATCCAGATTACGACCCAATCTCCGGCAACTTCGCGTCGGAAGCTTTCGGTCAGGTTATGTAAGCAGCCGGAAGATGGCGATGCGATTAGCCAATAAGCTGTCAGAAGACGACCAATTTTTTAAAAACATCGTTAAAGTCATTCAATCAAGAAACGGTTTTTCAACCGTAAATTAATTTCAACACGTTGTGTCAACGTATCCAATCTCTTGAAGAAGTCATCGCTCTCTGTCAAGAATGATGTAATAAAAAACACAGATTTAGCGAAAAAAGAACATTTGTAAACAACCTTAACTTTTAGCACTTGACTAATTTTATTTTCCTCGGCAAAAAAAACGATTATTTCTTTGAAATTTGCTTGAAAAAAATTGTTTTATTAATAACAGTTGTTTCCCTGTGTTTGTTTCGTGTTATTAAAAAAAAAGTTTGACGAGTCTATTTTTTTTCTCCGTCAAAAAAAAAGTTATTTATTTGAAATGTTTCTTGAAAAAATACAAATTGTTTCATATGAATGAACAAAAAAAAACAAATTGTTTCATATAATTAAACATACCTTGGCGACAAGGCCGCGTTTTGAATTTATAGTCTGGAAGTCTTGGCGTCGACCTTTTCTGGTTGCTTACGTAACCTGCCGGAAAATGCCGACGCGAAATTGCCGGAGATTGGGTCGTAATCTGGATAAGGGATGATTACACACACACACACACACACACACACACACACACATATATATATATATATATATATATATATATATATATATATATATATATATAGTAAGCAATGAAAATATATATGGAAATCAAGCTACAAGCTATATATATATATATATATATATGTGTGTGTGTGTGTGTGTGTATATATATATATATGTGTGTGTGTGTGTATATATATATATGTGTGTGTGTGTGTAATTATCCCTTATCCATCTCTCTCTATCTATCTATTTATCTCTCTCTCTTTCTCTCTCTATCTCTCTCACTCTCTCTCTCTCTCTCTCTCTCTCTCTATATATATATATATATATATATATATATATATATATATATATATAATGTTCCTAAATATTCCTACAGCAAGCAAATAGGGATAAAATATTATTTATTCAAGATTATAATATACATACATATAGACAGATACAGACATAGGTAGATAGAGAGGGGGAGAGAAAGACAGAGAGAATCAACAGATGACGATTAGAATGGAAGTGACGCCGCCGTTAATGACATAGCGAACGATAGCCAGGGAGATGCGTTGGAACAACCAGGCTGACTCACGGGGCTCGTACCTAGACGTTGAAATCCTCCGTCCAATGTCCTGAAAAAATTTAACAATCTCAGGGCCAAGCACACCCGACGTTTCCAGGACTGGTTCAAGGACTGATGCAAAACCTGCCGAGTCGAGACCTCGCCTGACTACGTCGTTAAGGGCAGATTGGCGAGGCGGGCGGCCGGCACTAAATTGACAAGAGAGAGGATGCAGGGAAAACTCGTTAACGACCTAACCACAGTGACACCGGTGTGGGTGGCACAAACGGAATCCCAGCCGTTGTGAGACGGTGATCCGGATAGTGTCATTGTCCAAGAGGGTTCCAAGTGTCGCTGAAGGGATGGCACTGAGCCGACGCTCTCAGGCAGGCAGCTTTATGCTGGTTACTGCTACGGACAAGTTCGGTGAAATTGATCTAGCAGACTGAGGAGTTGATCATGAGAGTGAGATGAAAAGCTAACAATGTTCTTCGTGATAAACAAGATGGCAGCTCAAAAGAAACATATGGCTTCAAAAGCTTGAAAGCAGCATCAAGGTTTTCAGAGTGACCTGTTCAACATTATAAGTAAAGTAGGGTTCCATAGTAACACTACTGAGTTCCAAATGGCAATAGATATGAGAAATTTGACGCTCGGACGAGCTGTTTATAAAAGCGGATCAGACACGGAACTACACGGAACTACACGGAAGATTAGTAAAACAGATTACAAAAGATTGGTAAACGAAAATCTCACGAAGGACTACAGAAAAGCAAGAGACCGAAGATATTTCGAATGAAGTTTACTTAGACAGCAACATTATTAGAGATAAGGTACACATTAGTGACAGGTTTTATTAACTGAGACCAAAAGATTCCTATATTTTATTAAGGACCACACGCAGTACTTCTTAAATAAGCCGCCGACAGGATTAATAAACCCAACTAGGCCTGAAATTGGAAAAATCAGCAAGACCATTCTTGAAAATACAAATAAGACCATCAAGAAAAAACCACATCTGAACCAATGGATAACAACCACAAGTACCATTGATCGGTTCAATAAATTAGAAGAAAAGAACCATTTAGCTCCATCCAGTTTGACATTATGGATTACTACCCTTCTATTACAAAGAATTTATTCTACAAGGCATTCGCAAAAATACACACGGATATTACCAGCGATAAAATAGACATTATATATAAATGCTGGAAGACTGTATTAATGTATGATGAAGAACAATGGATGAAATCTGAATCTACAGACTCGTTCGATGTATCGATGGGTCAGTGGGTATCGCAACCTGGTCATCACCCGATCCCAGGTCAGAGACATCATAAAAACCCTTGACACCTCCAAAGCTTGTGGGCCTGATCTTATACCTGTAATAGAGAAAAAACCCATTGCATAAAATATCTAACAAAAACACGATTAAACTTAGTTATAGTTGTACAAATAACTTGGAATGAATAATTAAGAGTCATAATAGACAAATATTAAAAATGACTACGACCCAGTATATGTTAACTCCAAATCGAATCATCCACTTAGCGTAATAGCCAATATCGATTAGCCACATGATTAGTAACAACTCATATGATGATGAATGTTTTAATAGTAATAGCAATACTTATAACAACGCATTCAGAAATAGCGGCTATACCAACACCAACATCTAATTAGAGAGAATATAAGTACAAGAAGGAGAAGGAAAAATAGAAAAATAATCTTGTATACGTCCCCATTTAATTTACTACTGAAATGAAAAATTGGACTTTTTATGTAAATCGCTCCAGACAAGGCATGAAACCACTTGATGTAAGGAGCTAACAAGAAAAATATGATTATCACAAAGACAGGAGATGCCTATTGGCCTTAGTCTTGAAAAGAGCAAGATTATAGGTAGGAGGAAAACAGTCAGCACGAAGAGAGTTCAACAAGTCTACTGAAATAGGAAGCTTTATTACAATGAGATGGAGACGAGTCAAACGAGCTGCAACGGAAGAAGCGGAGAATAGATCCCATAATTCTGTAGAACACATGCCATAATAGTATTATAGAAAAGACTGAGACTAGCAACTATGTAAGAGAGAGTGCAGAGTAGAAGAAAGGGTTCGGCTTATCATATTACATATACGTTTCTGCACCTTATCAAGAACCCTCAAATAAGACAGAGATTCAGCAGCCGAAATATGACAAAAGTACTCCATACATGGTCTAATTGTAGATTTGTAGAAATAAAGAATAGCCTCAGGCGTGAGAAAGTGTTTGAAGCGTTAGAGAGAATCGTCTTTACGAGAATCAGAAAGCACAATGGATCTAATGTATGAACCCCAAGAAAGATTTGATGAGAGAGAAAGACCAAGAAGTTTCAGAGTCGATTTCGCCTCAAAAGCAGAGCCACCCATGAGAATCCCAGGAAGAAAATGGAGCACACCTACAATTGAAAGACACGAGCTGAGTCTTAACTGGATTAAACGAAACAAGCCATTTCGTACCCCAACCCCCAACTGAACCCATGTCAACTTCTAGATCAGCTGCATATTTTAACTGATACGGGGAATACGGGCGAGAAGCAAGACCGGAATAGAGAGTGGTATCATCAGCACTAATGTTAATTTTCTGAACAATATTCTCTGGAATATCATTGATATAAAGAAGAAACAGTGTTGGGCGTAGAATAGAGCCATGAGGAACACCAGTATTGATAGGAAAAGAGAATGAAGAGACACTTCTTTAACCTATTAAATCGACATTTCTCAATAAATAACGCACTGCATAAATTATTCAATAAAAACACGATTAAACTTAGTTATAGTTGTACAAATAACTATTATTAAGAGTCATAATAGACATATATTAAAAAGCGATGATAACAGCTTACAAAATAATAATAGCAACAATGAATGAAGTTGTAGAGATAATATATATAGTTTACTTAGCAACCGTATTCCCAGAAAACAATCCTAACCTAAGGAAAATCTACATAGCGGCTACAAATACTTACATTTAGGCTAGGTACACTAACCACCAATTTTCATTTAATATCCCAGATAATAAGAAAATAGGAACTTCACTATCCAAGCACAGTAATCTTTCAGATGACAATATAGTTCCTTTTGTAAAATTGGGCTTTTTTAACACCCACACTACTATAACCCCACCTGTTTTCTCTGTCTTAGTGAAAAGTTAGCCATTATTATGTTCCCTGATAAAGGTGGCTTACTAAATCAACGAGACAAGATAGGTTTTAAATGTAGGCACTTTAAACTGCTGACTATGGATAAGTATGTGAACAATCTAGAAGCCTTTACATAAATAACTTAACAATATGGCACAAAAAATAATGCACCCCCAGTTAGATATAATTCATTACGAGGCGTTGAATAAAAGTAAACTAATACAATTAAGAGATCTAGTATTATTTAAACGATTAAAAATTAATACGATTTGAATTATCTATGAGCCTTTAAATATTTTAATAAGGAGCAAACTTTAACAGAAAAAGGTTATAGGTATAAATCGAGACCTGGACTTGCCGTTCTTATTGTTGCTACTACTACTACTACTACTACAACAACAACAACAACAACAACAACAACAACGACGACGACGACGACGACGACGACGACAATAATAATAATAATAATAATAATAATAATAATAATAATAATAATAATAATAATAATAATAATAATAATAATAATAATAATAATAATAATAATAATAGTGGATGTTGTGATAATAGTAGAAACAGTATTAATAAAAATAAAAATAATGAAAATAGTAATAATAAGAATAATAAAAACAGTGGTGATAATTATTACAATAATAGTAATAGTAATAATTGTAGAGATATTAAAAATAAAATGAATAAGAATTATATTGATAATAATAGTTATAATAAAAATGATAGTAATAGGGATAATAATAATGATGATAGTCAAAGCTGTAATAATAATAACCGTAATAATGATAATAATTATTATTATTATTATTATTATTATTATTATTATTATTATTATTATTATTATTATTATTATTATTATTATTATTATAGAAATAATAGTAATAATAATATTAATAGTAGGTGTAGAATAATAACAATAACAGCAATAACAGGGATAATAATAAAGACTATAGTAGAAGTAACAAATACAATAATACTAATTATTATAATATTAATAGTAATAATAATAATAATAATAATAATAATAATAATAATAAGAAGAAGAAGAAGAAGAAGAAGAAGAAGAAGAAGAAGAAGAAGAAGAAGAAAAAGACAAGAAAGGAAAAGTGGGAAGAAAAACAACTACATGGACGCTTTATAAGACTCACAAGCGATGAAACCAATGAAAATAGCTGGGCATGGCTAAGAAAATGACACTTGAACAGAGAAACGGAATCTCTGCTGACGGCCGCACAGAACAATTCGATTAGGACAAACTTTATTAAAGCAAAAATAGATAAAACCCAGGAAAACAGCAAATGCCGATTATGTGGACAAAGAGACGAAACGATAAATCATATAATAAGTGAATGCAGCAAGCTAGCCCAAAAGGAATACAAGAACAGACATGACAGCATGGGGAAAGAAGTACACCGGGAAATGTGCAAACAACTGAATTTCGAATATGCAAAAAAACGGTACAAACACAAACCAGAAACTGTACTAGAAAACGAAAAACACAAAATCATATGGGATATGAATGTACAAACAGACAAACCATAACAGCAAGGAGACCGGATATGATAATAATCAACAAGAAAGAAAAATCCTGCAAAATCGTAGACTTTACCGTTCCAGCGGACCACAGAGTGAAGATCAAAGAGACGGAAAAAAGAAGCAAATATACTGAACTTGCCAGAGAACTGAAAGGAATATGGAACATGAAGAAAGTCAGTATAACACCAATAATCATAGGAGCACTAGGAACAGTCCCCAAAACATGGAGAAAAGACTAGGAGAAATAGGAATCAAAGGGATAACTGAGACCATACAAAGGACAGTAATGATCAAAACAGCTACAATCCTGAGAAATGTCCTCGAATGCGGAAACCAACCCACATAAGCAACGAATGGAGAACAAACATATGGAAGCACAAGAAAACAGAACCGGGGAAAATACAACCGCACGAGAGAGGCGCAAGCATAGGCTGACACCACGAAAATTATGGACAGAGGCTCGAGGAGGGAAAGCGCAAACCAGACCTCCACTGGAAGAGCGCGGACAGCTCTGGGACCTTGGGGAAGCTTGTTGCCACTCGGGCCCCAGAGGGGACCAATGGCCCTTATCAGCGGGAAATCGATGGTAGGTGGCTGTTGCGATACCACAAGGTCATCAGCGGTGATGAGCGAAAAGAAGTGGAGCATACTGGAAGTCTGAGGAGACTTGTTGTCACTCAGACTTCAGGAAATACCACAGGTTGTTGGCAGTGGGCGATCACTGACGATAACTAGTGTGATAACTCCTAGTGAGTAAATAATAATAATAATAATGATAATGATAATAATAGTAATAAGGGTAGTAGTAATAACAAGAATAATAACAGTTAGTGCTATAAAAATAATAATGGTAATGGTAACAGTAGTAATAGTAGTAATAATAATAATAATAATAGAGGAAGTAATAATGAGAATAATATGGTTGATAGTAATAATAATAACAATAATAATAGATATTATAGCGATTTGCCTGTATGACCTACATTTATTTAGAATATTTCAATGTTTACCCACAATTTGTAGTAATGGATTAACTAAAATTCTTATGATTTCAAAATATTTATTAGTACTAGCAAATATATGCTCCCTCCGGTCGCATATTTTTGCTAGCCTGCCGCGTCAGCAATGAACGCTCACCCGTAAACCGAGGGAGCCCCAGTTATATTTCTTGGCTGGTAAGACATTGATTTTCTTTGTTTCCGACCAAGAATATTTTTAGTTAAAAATAAATTTTAAAAAAATGTCGACCCCACCCCAATTTGTTTTTACCCTCCACCATAAATAGAAATATTTTTATTTATAAAATAAAAAATAAAACTTTTTTGTCCCACCCCCAATTTTTTTTACCTTCCCCCATACTTAGAAATATTTTTAGTTAAGAAAAGAAAAAAATATAACAAAATTTTGTGCTATTTTTTTTGTTGACAAAAGAAGAAAAGAGAAGAAAATCACATCTTTTATTTTAATAAATTAAACACGGAATAATAAAAACAGTTTGTAAATAAAAGCTTTACGGCGTAAAAGGTAAAGTCAAAATCCTAAACACACTTAAGGTCGTAAAACAATGAAAATATTGCAAGGTTTTCAAATCGGAGAAAAGGTGTACCTAAAATAAAACAGTAAAAATATCAAATACAGCGAACACGATTAGTTATCTAAATGCTCTCGAGAAAAAGTTTACCTCTCTCTCTCTCTCTCTCTCTCTCTCTCTTTCTCTCTCTCTCTCTCTCTATCTATATATATATATATATATATATATATATATATATATATATAAATATGTTATTTTTTAATTAATATTTATATATATACAAGTTAGTTTCGTCTTCATCAAGACTCATCAGAGTGACTATATACACACATTTCTCTCTCTCTCTCTCTCTCTCTCTCTCGACTTACATTACATAGTATTACTAGGGTTGGCGATATTTCCTTTTTGTTTAAAATAGACTATTCCAATTTTAAGTTTAGTTAAATTACTTTTAACTGTTAAAGTAAGAAAGAGGGTGACGGAGGCGAGAGTGATAGACACATATATAATAAGAGTAGGAGTCAAACACGATACAGTGGGATATGATGAGAGTGATAGACAGAAACTAGGTAAGAAATGGGTTACTTGGTGAGTTAATTGCAAATTACAGCTTGTAAGAACAATTAAAATACATTGTTTTAAAAACATAACTCAATTTTCCAAACGAAAAAATAGTTTAGCATGCATTAAACTATATAAGAAACGGGCTTAGAAAAAGAAACGTTTATTAAACCAGTATTAGTATCATAATATGCATGCTGTTCCAGTTCCAGTGAGCAGATCTATCATGTGCATATAATGTGCATATAATGTGCATATAATGTGCATATAATGTGCATTATGTTTGACGGGAGTCCATTTCATTTAAGTGGACATAGATATCACCCTCGTTACGTTAGACGAGTGTGATCAAGGTGATAAATGCCATCAACATGGTGGACAAAACTGACATCATATTCCCAGCCACAGTCTCAACCAATTTCACATTCACCTCCGATGAACTTTACTTTTGTCCGATTCATACATTTTTATTTCCGTGTTTGTTTTGACAATGATTTATGCAATGAATATTCGATCACTATTTTTCATTCTTCAGCCGGGGTTTGCGGCATGAGATCACACTATAATTTAGTCAACTCGTAGCGTGAACACACATTTAACCTAATATAAACAAGAACGCATATTCATGACACACACCCATTCAACCTGCGCGATTATTGCTGATAATGTTATTTTAAACTTGCACGTGATTGACCGACGAAAATGCTATTTTAAACTTAAATGCTACAAACCCCCGAAAATGCTATTTTAAACTTAAATGCTACAAACCCCCGAAAATGCTATTTTAAACTTAAATACTACAAACCCCCGAAAATGCTATTTTAAACTTAAATGCTACAAACCCCCAGAAAATGTAATTTCAAACTTAAGTGCTACAAACCCCTGGAAATGTTATTTTAAACTTGGACTAATATCAATTGAAATTCTATTTCAAAATTCAGCGTGACAAAAAGAGAAAACTGCTATTTCAAACTTTAGATGTGACAGACCAACAGAAATGCTATTTCAAACTTTAGATGTGACAGACCAACAGAAATACTATTTCAAACTTTAGATGTGACAGACCAACAGAAATACTATTTCAAACTTTAGATGTGACAGACCAACAATAATGCTATTTACAAACTTTAGATGTGACAGACCAACAAAAATGATATTTCAAACTTTAGATGTAACAGACCAACAAAAATGATATTTCAAACTTTAGATGTGACAGACCAACAGAAATGATATTTCAAACTTTAGATGTGACAGACCAACAAAAATGCTATTTCAAACTTTAGATGTGACAGACCAACAGAAATGCTATTTCAAACTTTAGATGTGACAGACCAACAGAAATGATATTTCAAACTTTAGATGTGACAGACCAACAACAATGCTATTTCAAACTTTAGATGTGACAGACCAACAGAAATGCTATTTCGAACTTTAGATGTTACAGACCAACAGAAATGCTATTTTAAACTTTAGATGTGACAGACCAACAAAAATGCTATTTCAAACTTTAGATGTGACAGACCAACATAAATGCTATTTCAAACTTTAGATGTGACAGACCAACAGAAATACTATTTCAAACTTTAGATGTGACAGACCAACAATAATGCTATTTACAAACTTTAGATGTGACAGACCAACAGAAATACTATTTCAAACTTTAGATGTGACAGACCAACAAAAATGCTATTTCAAACTTTAGATGTAACAGACCAACAAAAATGATATTTCAAACTTTAGATGTGACAGACCAACAGAAATGATATTTCAAACTTTAGATGTGACAGACCAACAAAAATGCTATTTCAAACTTTAGATGTGACAGACCAACAGAAATGCTATTTCAAACTTTAGATGTGACAGACCAACAGAAATGATATTTCAAACTTTAGATGTGACAGACCAACAACAATGCTATTTCAAACTTTAGATGTGACAGACCAACAAAAATGCGATGACATCTAAAATATCGTATTACAGATTAAGCCATAGGATACATTAAAAATCTAATGAAAAATTTAGTTTCTCATTTCTTTATGACGTCATAGTTGTGTGTTTAAAGTTTCCGATTTTAACACTCGCTCACTAAAATGAAACGCAATAAAAAAAATAAACACAAAAAACACAACTTCCTGTCTCTTTTAGCATCAACCGTGTAAACAATATCTCAGCCAAACCAATTCAATTATCAGTTATAAAATGTCCATCTCGTACTTTGTTTCTGTCAACTATAAAATCAATGTAGACAGCCATTTAAAATTTTAATGTGAGAATATAATTTCCGCTGTTCTAGAAAAGTACCTTCAAACTTGTCGATGATTGTGGTCTCACGGATGCAATTATTAATTTAATACTTGTTCCATATCTGTTGTAGACATACAAACACATGTATACTGATATATATATATATATATATATATATATATATATATATATATATATATATATATATATATATATATATATACACAGTGTTTGGAAAATCGATGTCATAACTTCAAGATTATATTCTAAAGTGAAATAATAAAAAGGTTCCCATAAACACAGGTTTGCAAACGCTTGGTTTCTGAGGTTTAGATCATTGAAAAAGTCAATGTTTTTCATTGTAAAAATCTAACACGTACATTATTTAAAATATGCAGCCTTTACAACAATCGGCGCCTAATGGAAGCACGAATACACTTCTAAATTCCTGGCGGGTTACGTATCGTCTGGCACCTTACTAAAATTCAATTGTGGAGTTTCTCCTCGCCGTGTACTAGAGTTAAATAAACAATTTATTGTTAATGGTCACAAAGGTAGATATCCAAACGATTAAAATCAGCTGAGCGTCGAGTCCATGTAACTGCTCCACCAGTTTTTACCCACCGACCAGAAAAATGTCTGCCAATGTACCTGCGGGCAGTGGGACTGAAATGTGGGGAGCACCACCATGCCTGAAATGTAGTCGTCGACTATTAGCCAGTGAAATATCGTCCATTACAGCAAGCATCATGGTTTCATCGATGATATTGCTTCACTCGTCAATCCGATTAGAGTTATGTGGGGTACCACTACCGTACCACTACCGTACCACTACCGTACCACTACCGTATCACAAATAATACCTGCCAAGACTTTTAGTGACGGAACAACTGCGTCGGTATTATCAACTGCCTATGCACGCAGATTGTCAGTGTTTAGCATTCCATCTCGTGGGTATAAAAGCAAAGCGTGGGAGAGTGGACTTTGTCCTTCCTAGAACTCGTCTTATGCCGACAGAATCAAGGCCGGTACCGCAAAATCCCCATCATTAGCGTCTGATGATGTTTATATATCCCCACTCCGCACCCTCTTTCTAGTGTCATTTCCGGTTGAATTGTAGGCAAGGATTTGCTTCTTTATTTTCGGGAATAACTTACAGTTCTTTTTACAAATTACTAAATGATATAATTGTTTTCTATTTAAATTAATACAAAATTAAATTAAAATTAAACTGAAATAGCTAAAATACTCGCCTCCTCCAGACGAATTCTGTCTCATAGTACTCTTAGTCAATTAGTCAATTGAAATTTTTGTTCCAATTCAAAATGCCCATTTCGGAGGAGCTGAAATCTCCCCACGTTAAATATTGACATTGTGCCTTACTCTGCTCTCGTGGGAGGAAGTAAATAGGAATATGAACAGCAACAACAACAACAGCCACAACAGTACCAAATTTTTTCTTTAAATAATAAACGCATGTATTTAATTATCAACAGATTAAAAAATATTAATTCATTAGAAACTTAAAAATAAATAAATATGCAAATAAGAGGCTGAGAAGATGATATCATGATGAACGAACTACATACACTGACCCCCCCCCCCCAAAAAAAAAGGAGGGGTTAATGCCTGGGAGGATATCATGACAACAGAATAGATAGTACACTAAGTCCCCCCACACACAAAACTGGTAATCCTGAAGAAATGGTATCGTGAGAAACGAATGTATACTGTACGGCCTTACACCGAAGAGGAGGTAATGCCTGGGAAGAATGTATCATGACGAATGAAAATATACTACACAGAATTAAATAAGCATAAACCATCTTAATGTCAATATAGTTAGAATATAGTTAGAATAGGTGAACAAACTTTTGCATTTATTTATTTAGATAACAGTAAAAACCATGGCAAGTTTCATTGTCCACGTGAAACGCTTAAATGAAAATTGTCTGGAAAAATATAGTCGCCATCTTTATGAACAAAGATGAACATGCTGGCTAAGGAAGAACGATAACTTTCATAATTCTCTAGTTAAAAAAGACATTATTATTATAAACTTGAGTCATCGTTCTTCTTTAGCTAGTATTATGGTGAACGAACATATACTACACTGATCATTCCGAAAGGATAAAACACATATGTTTTAGATAATTAAATATTTATTCTTAAATAAGTATATATAAATGCAAGTTAATTTCTGTTTAACGCTCTTAAGACGGCTAACTATCTATGTCCGCCAGCTTGACGTAAATAGGATTTATTTCTTATTTTGACGGTAACGGTTGGAATTGCCCTCATTAGTTAAGGCGTTCAGATTTGAGTGAAAGGTGACTCTTGTTCCGGGGTTCGAACCGGTTTGAACAGTTACCTCTACATTGATAATTCCACAAGGATTAAACGTATACGCATGTAGATAATTATTAAGTAATTATGTATATATATATATATATATATTAGATTTCTTGAATGTGAGATGATATATATAATTATTTCCACAATCAGACAACGCCGCAACCCACAACCTATGAAAGAAACAAACCGGAAGTCCTAGACTCGAGTTTCGCACTCCTTTGGGCTCATCAGTAGAACACATCCGAACTCAGGATTCGAAACCCGAGTCACTTGCATGGTAAGCGAGTACTCTGCCACTGAGCTACCTCGCCACATACAAGAATGTCTATTAATTTACACAGATTAAGTTGGATGACTACACCCCTTGTTGAAAAGAGTAGGTAAATTCCACAGTCGGTCATCGCCGCGGTTCTCTTAATCTGTGTAAATTAATAGACATTCTGATGAGCCCAAAGGAGGGCGAAACTCGAGTCTAGGACTTCCGGTTTGTTTCTTTCATAGGTTGTGGGTTGCGGCGTTGTCTGATTGTGGAAATATATATATATATATATATATATATATATATATATATATATATATATATATATATACTAGAAAAGACCCGTCTCAGGACGGGTGAAATAAATTCCTGAAACAGACTAGTTTATAACTAATTTTATGTCCCGTATGAAGATTAAATATATAATGCTATTAAACCTCATGTCAAGAAACCTTATTTCTATTCTGAAAATGTAAAAGATGTCAGGCTTAAGCCAAAGGAGAATTAAGAAATAACTGAAATTAATGCAATCTTGCTTAATTTATGACTAATCACAATGGGTAAAATTTATCGCAAAATTGAAACATTTGAATTTTCTAAATCGAAGGTTGTGCTGTTGTGCTCTTGAAAACCCTTTCAAATACACAAAAGAAAAAGAAGTTTGACGAATATTTATTAATTGATGCCTAATACCAATTGTTTAATTTCACAAACATCGGAGGTATTTGAATTTTAAACAAGGGCTTCCACCCCATTTTCATAAAACTAAATGAAAATAAATACATCCCACATTTAATCCCTTACGCCTCGCAGCTATCTTTACAAATTGATAATGATAGGTTAATTCGTTTATGGGTGAATCCTGTACATATCAATGTATAAACATATACGCATACCTAATTTTATATAAATAGAGGTATCTGTGTAGAACTGTAAATAAATAAATATCTATGCAAATATAAATATATGTAGAACTGTAAATAAATAAATATCTATGCAAATATAAATATATGTAGGACTGTAAATAAAGAAATAGCTATGCAAATGTAAATATATGTAGAACTGTAAATAAATAAATATCCATGTAAATATAAATATACGTAGAACTGTAAATAAATAAATATCTAGGTAAATATAAATATATGTAGAACTGTAAATAAATAAATATCTATGCAAATATAAATATATGTTGAACTGTAAATAAATAAATATCTATGCAAATATAAATATATGTAGAACTGTAAATAAATAAATATCTATGCAAATATAGATATATGTAGAACTGTAAATAAATAAATAGCTATGCAAATATAAATATATGTAGAACTGTAAATCAATAAATATCTATGCAAATATAAATATATGTAGAACTGTAAATAAATAAATATCTATGTAAATATAAATATACGTAGAACTGTAAATAAATAAATATCTATGCAAATATAAATATATGTAGAACTGTAAATAAATAGCTATGCAAATATAAATATATGTAGAACTGTAAATAAATAAATTTCTATGTAAATATAAATATATTTAGAACTGTAAATAAAGAAATAGCTATGCAAATGTCAATGTATGTAGAACTGTAAATAAATAAATATCTATGCAAATAAAAATATATGTAGAATTGTAAATAAATAAATCGCTATGTAAAATTTAAATATATGTAGAACTGTAAATAAATAAATATCTATGCAAATATAAATATATGTATAACTGCAAATAAATAAATATCTATGTAAATATAAATATATGTAGAACTGTAAATAAATAAATTTCTATGCAAATATAAATATATGTAGAACTGTAAATAAATAAATATCTATGCAAATATAAATATATGTAGAACTGTAAATAAATAAATATCTATGTAAATATAAATATATGTAGAACTGTAAATAAATAAATTTCTATGTAAATATAAATATATGTAGGACTGTAAATAAAGAAATAGCTATGCAAATGTAAATATATGTAGAACTGTAAATAAATAAATATCCATGTAAATATAAATATACGTAGAACTGTAAATAAATAAATATCTAGGCAAATATAAATATATGTAGAACTGTAAATAAATAAATATCTATGCAAATATGAATATATGTAGAACTGTAAATAAATAAATATCTATGCAAATATAAATATATGTAGAACTGTAAATAAATAAATATCTATGTAAATATAAATATATGTAGAACTGTAAATAAATAAATTTCTATGTAAATATAAATATATGTAGGACTGTAAATAAAGAAATAGCTATGCAAATGTAAATATATGTAGAACTGTAAATAAATAAATATCCATGTAAATATAAATATACGTAGAACTGTAAATAAATAAATATCAAGGCAAATATAAACATATGCAGAACTGTAAATAAATAAATATCTATGCAAATATAAATATATGTAGAACTGTAAATAAATAAATATCTATGTAAATATAAATATATGTAGAACTGTAAATAAATAAATATCTATGCAAATATAAATATATGTAGAACTGTAAATAAATAAATAGCTATGCAAATATACATATATGTGTAGAACTGTAAATAAATAAATATCTATGCAAATATAAATATATGTAGAACCGTAAATAAATAAATTTCTATGTAAATATAAATATATGTAGAACTGTAAATAAATAAATTTCTATGTAAATATAAATATATGTAGGACTGTAAATAAAGAAATAGCTATGCAAATGTAAATATATGTAGAACTGTAAATAAATAAATATCCATGTAAATATAAATATACGTAGAACTGTAAATAAATAAATATCTAGGCAAATATAAATATATGTAGAACTGTAAATAAATAAATATCTATGCAAATATAAATATATGTAGAACTGTAAATAAATAAATATCTATGCAAATATAAATATATGTAGAACTGTAAATAAATAAATATCTAGGCAAATATAAATATATGTAGAACTGTAAATAAATAGCTATGCAAATATAAATATATGTAGAACTGTAAATAAATAAATTTCTATGTAAATATTAATATATTTAGAACTGTAAATAAAGAAATAGCTATGCAAATTTCAATGTATGTAGAACTGTAAATAAATAAATAGCTATGCAAATAAAAATACATGTAGAATTGTAAATAAATAAATCGCTATGTAAAATTTAAATATATGTAGAACTGTAAATAAATAAATATCTATGCAAATATAAATATATGTATAACTGCAAATAAATAAATATCTATGTAAATATAAATATATGTAGAACTGTAAATAAATAAATTTCTATGTAAATATAAATATATGTAGGACTGTAAATAAAGAAATAGCTATGCAAATGTAAATATATGTAGAACTGTAAATAAATAAATATCCATGTAAATATAAATATACGTAGAACTGTAAATAAATGAATATCTAGGCAAATATAAATATATGTAGAACTGTAAATAAATAAATATCTATGCAAATATAAATATATGTAGAACTGTAAATAAATAAATATCTATGCAAATATAAATATATGTAGAACTGTAAATAAATAAATATCTATGCAAATATAAATATATGTAGAACTGTAAATAAATAAATATCTATGTAAATATAAATATATGTAGAACTGTAAATAAATAAATTTCTATGTAAATATAAATATATGTAAGACTGTAAATAAAGAAATAGCTATGCAAATATAAATATATGTAGAACTGTAAATAAATAAATATCCATGTAAATATAAATATACGTAGAACTGTAAATAAATAAATATCTATCAAATATAAACATATGTAGAACTGTAAATAAATAAATATCTATGCAAATATAAATATATGTAGAACTGTAAATAAATAAATATCTATGTAAATATAAATATATGTAGAACTGTAAATAAATAAATATCTATGCAAATATAAACATATGTAGAACTGTAAATAAATAAATAGCTATGCAAATATAAATATGTGTAGAACTGTAAATAAATAAATATCTATGCAAATATAAATATATGTAGAACTGTAAATAAATAAATTTCTATGTAAATATAAATATATGTAGAACTGTAAATAAATAAATATCTATGTAAATATAAATATACGTAGAACTGTAAATAAATAAATATCTATGCAAATATAAATATATGTAGAACTGTAAATAAATAGCTATGCAAATATAAATATATGTAGAACTGTAAATAAATAAATTTCTATGTAAATATAAATATATTTAGAACTGTAAATAAAGAAATAGCTATGCAAATGTCAATGTATGTAGAACTGTAAATAAATAAATAGCTATGCAAATAAAAATATATGTAGAATTGTAAATTAATAAATCGCTATGTAAAATTTAAATATATGTAGAACTGTAAATAAATAAATATCTATGCAAATATAAATATATGTATAACTGCAAATAAATAAATATCTATGTAAATATAAATATATGTAGAACTGTAAATAAATAAATTTCTATGTAAATATAAATATATGTAGGACTGTAAATAAAGAAATAGCTATGCAAATGTAAATATATGTAGAACTGTAAATTAATAAATATCCATGTAAATATAAATATACGTAGAACTGTAAATAAATAAATATCTAGGCAAATATAAATATATGTAGAACTGTAAATAAATAAATATCTATGCAAATATAAATATATGTAGAACTGTAAATAAATAAATATCTATGCAAATATAAATATATGTAGAACTGTAGATAAATAAATATCTATGCAAATATAAATATATTTAGAACTGTAAATAAATAAATATCTATGTAAATATAAATATATGTAGAACTGTAAATAAATAAATTTCTATGTAAATATAAATATATGTAGGACTGTAAATAAAGAAATAGCTATGCAAATGTAAATATATGTAGAACTGTAAATAAATAAATATCCATGTAAATATAAATATACGTAGAACTGTAAATAAATAAATATCTAGGCAAATATAAACATATGTAGAACTGTAAATAAATAAATATCTATGCAAATAAAAATATATGTAGAATTGTAAATAAATAAATATCTATGTAAATATAAATATATGTAGAACTGTAAATAAATAAATATCTATGCAAATATAAATATATGTAGAACTGTAAATAAATAAATAGCTATGCAAATATAAATATGTGTAGAACTGTAAATAAATAAATATCTATGCAAATATAAATATATGTAGAACTGTAAATAAATAAATTTCTATGTAAATATAAATATATGTAGAACTGTAAATAAATAAATTTCTATGTAAATATAAATATATGTAGGACTGTAAATAAAGAAATAGCTATGCAAATGTAAATATATGTAGAACTGTAAATAAATAAATATCCATGTAAATATAAATATACGTAGAACTGTAAATAAATAAATATCTAGGCAAATATAAATATATGTAGAACTGTAAATAAATAAATATCTATGCAAATATAAATATATGTAGAACTGTAAATAAATAAATATCTATGCAAATATAAATATATGTAGAACTGTAAATAAATTAATATCTAGGTAAATATAAATATATGTAAAACTGTAAATAAATAAATAGCTATGCAAATATAAATATATGTTGAACTGTAAATAAATAAATATCTATGCAAATATAAATATATGTAGAACTGTAAATAAATAAATATCTATGCAAATATAAATATATGTAGAACTGTAAATAAATAAATATCTATGTAAATATAAATATACGTAGAACTGTAAATAAATAAATATCTATGCAAATATAAATATATGTAGAACTGTAAATAAATAGCTATGCAAATATAAATATATGTAGAACTGTAAATAAATAAATTTCTATGTAAATATAAATATATTTAGAACTGTAAATAAAGAAATAGCTATGCAAATGTCAATGTATGTAGAACTGTAAATAAATAAATAGCTATGCAAATAAAAATATATGTAGAATTGTAAATAAATAAATCGCTATGTAAAATTTAAATATATGTAGAACTGTAAATAAATAAATATCTATGCAAATATAAATATATGTATAACTGCAAATAAATAAATATCTATGTAAATATAAATATATGTAGAACTGTAAATAAATAAATTTCTATGTAAATATAAATATATGTAGGACTGTAAATAAAGAAATAGCTATGCAAATGTAAATATATGTAGAACTGTAAATAAATAAATATCCATGTAAATATAAATATACGTAGAACTGTAAATAAATAAATATCTAGGCAAATATAAATATATGTAGAACTGTAAATAAATAAATATCTATGCAAATATAAATATATGTAGAACTGTAAATAAATAAATATCTATGTAAATATAAATATATGTAGAACTGTAAATAAATAAATATCTATGCAAATATAAATATATGTAGAACTGTAAATAAATAAATAGCTATGCAAATATAAATATGTGTAGAACTGTAAATAAATAAATATCTATGAAAATATAAATATATGTAGAACTGTAAATAAATAAATTTCTATGTAAATATAAATATATGTAGAACTGTAAATAAATAGATTTCTATGTAAATATAAATATATGTAGGACTGTAAATAAAGAAATAGCTATGCAAATGTAAATATATGTAGAACTGTAAATAAATAAATATCCATGTAAATATAAATATACGTAGAACTGTAAATAAATAAATATCTAGGCAAATATAAATATATGTAGAACTGTAAATAAATAAATATCTATGCAAATATAAATATATGTAGAACTGTAAATAAATAAATATCTATGTAAATATAAATATATGTAGAACTGTAAATAAATAAATATCTAGGCAAATATAAATATATGTTAAACTGTAAATAAATAAATAGCTATGCAAATATAAATATATGTTGAACTGTAAATAAATAAATATCTATGCAAATATAAATATATGTAGAACTGTAAATAAATAAATATCTATGTAAATATAAATATACGTAGAACGGTAAATAAATAAATATCTATGCAAATATAAATATATGTAGAACTGTAAATAAATAAATATCTATGCAAATATAAATATATGTTGAACTGTAAATAAATAAATATCTATGCAAATATAAATATATGTAGAACTGTAAATAAATAAATATCTATGCAAATATAAATATATGCAGAACTGTAAATAAATAAATAGCTATGCAAATATCAATATATGTAGAACTGTAAATAAATAAATATCTATGCAAATATAAATATACGTAGAACTGTAAATAAATAAATATCTATGCAAATATAAATATATGTAAAACTGTAAATAAATAAATAGCTATGCAAATATAAATATATGTAGAACTGTAAATAAATAAATTTCTATGTAAATATAAATATATTTAGAACTGTAAATAAAGAAATAGCTATGCAAATGTAAATATATGTAGAACTGTAAATAAATATATATCTATGTAAATATAAATATACGTAGAACTGTGAATAAATAAATATCTATGCAAATATAAATATATGTAGAACTGTAAATAAATAAATATCTATGCAAATATAAATATATGTTGAACTGTAAATAAATAAATATCTATGCAAATATAAATATATGTAGAACTGTAAATAAATAAATATCTATACAAATATAAATATATGCAGAACTGTAAATAAATAAATAGCTATGCAAATATAAATATATGTAGAACTGTAAATAAATAAATATCTATGCAAATATAAATATACGTAGAACTGTAAATAAATAAATATCTATGCAAATATAAATATATGTAAAACTGTAAATAAATAAATAGCTATGCAAATATAAATATATGTAGAAATGTAAATAAATAAATATCTATGCAAATATAAATATATGTAGAACTGTAAATAAATAAATATCTATGCAAAGAACAAGTGTAATTACAACCTCAGAAAAGTGCATTTGTACAAATCAGTTCCTGTTAAATAAAACACAAAAATTCCAGAAGGAAAAAATAGAATCTAAGACAAACGTCAAATCAATGCATTCTGTCATTGGTCTAAATTCCTGACTCCAAAGTAAAATACTTTTACACTAACAGAGAATAATTGCTTCCAGGTTTTTTGTTATTTTTTAATAAACTATTTATAATAAAAAGAGGATTTTTTGTTTGTCGCACAAAACAAAATAACGAACCCGAAAAAAATGTTTCAGAATATTTCTTTTCGGACACGTTTTTAGTTTTATGTAAACATCTCCCACCCTTTGATTTTCGCCATGATTATTCTTGAATTTTTTGTTCCCTGTGTCAAACCTGGGGGATGAAGAACATAAAATATATGTCCGTACTTTTTACACTTTTTCATTAACATTATATCGGATTTAAATGACGGATTAATACAAATCACAGAAGATATGTCCTTTAACTAACATTTTAACTATTTTATCGCATATCTAATGTTGCTTTATTTTTACTGGCCGTATGTTGCCATTCATTTGCTTTATATACTCCTACATTTGCTGCTTTATTTTTACTGGCCGTATGTTGACATTCATTTGCTTTATATACTCCTACATTAGCTTCTTTATTTTTACTGGCCGTATGTTGCCATTCATTGGCTTTGTATACTCCTACATTAGCTTCTTTATTTTTACTGGCCGTATGTTGCCATTCATTGGCTTTG
The DNA here is from genome assembly GCA_963556195.1 of Sepiola atlantica. Classification (NCBI taxonomy): domain Eukaryota; kingdom Metazoa; phylum Mollusca; class Cephalopoda; order Sepiida; family Sepiolidae; genus Sepiola; species Sepiola atlantica. Next base: position 157,838,707 of record OY744523.1, read on the forward strand.
TATACTCCTACATTAGCTTCTTTATTTTTACTGGCCGTATGTTGCCATTCATTGGCTTTGTATACTCCTACATTAGCTTCTTTATTTTTACTGGCCGTATGTTGCCATTCATTTGCTTTATATACTCCTACATTAGCTTCTTTATTTTTACTGGCCGTATGTTGCCATTCATTGGCTTTGTATACTCCTACATTAGCTTCTTTATTTTTACTGGCCGTATGTTGCCATTCATTTGCTTTATATACTCCTACATTTGCTGCTTTATTTTTACTGGCCGTATGTTGACATTCATTTGCTTTATATACTCCTACATTAGCTGCTTTATTTTTACTGGCCGTATGTTGCCATTCATTGGCTTTGTATACTCCTACATTAGCTTCTTTATTTTTACTGGCCGTATGTTGCCATTCATTTGCTTTATATACTCCTACATTTGCTGCTTTATTTTTACTGGCCGTATGTTGACATTCATTTGCTTTATATACTCCTACATTAGCTTCTTTATTTTTACTGGCCGTATGTTGCCATTCATTGGCTTTGTATACTCCTACATTTGCTGCTTTATTTTTACTGGCCGTATGTTGCCATTCATTGGCTTTGTATACTCCTACATTAGCTTCTTTATTTTTACTGGCCGTATGTTGCCATTCATTGGCTTTGTATACTCCTACATTAGCTTCTTTATTTTTACTGGCCGTATGTTGACATTCATTTGGTTTATATACTCCTACATTAGCTGCTTTATTTTTACTGGCCGTATGTTGACATTCATTTGCTTTATATACTCCTACATTTGCTGCTTTATTTTTACTGGCCGTATGTTGACATTCATTTGCTTTATATACTCCTACATTAGCTGCTTTATTTTTACTGGCCGTATGTTGCCATTCATTTGCTTTATATACTCCTACATTTGCTGCTTTATTTTTACTGGCCGTATGTTGACATTCATTTGCTTTATATACTCCTACATTAGCTTCTTTATTTTTACTGGCCGTATGTTGCCATTCATTGGCTTTGTATACTCCTACATTAGCTTCTTTATTTTTACTGGCCGTATGTTGCAATTCATTTGCTTTATATACTCCTACATTAGCTGCTTTATTTTTACTGGCCGTATGTTGCCATTCATTTGCTTTATATACTCCTACATTTGCTGCTTTATTTTTACTGGCCGTATGTTGACATTCATTTGGTTTATATACTCCTACATTAGCTGCTTTATTTTTTCTGACCGTATGTTGCCATTCATTGGCTTTGTATACTCCTACATTAGCTTCTTTATTTTTACTGGCCGTATGTTGCCATTCATTGGCTTTGTATACTCCTACATTAGCTTCTTTATTTTTACTGGCCGTATGTTGCCATTCATTGGCTTTGTATACTCCTACATTAGCTTCTTTATTTTTACTGGCCGTATGTTGCCATTCATTGGCTTTATATACTCCTACATTAGCTTCTTTATTTTTACTGGCCGTATGTTGCCATTCATTGGCTTTGTATACTCCTACATTAGCTTCTTTATTTTTACTGGCCGTATGTTGCCATTCATTTGCTTTATATACTCCTACATTTGCTGCTTTATTTTTACTGGCCGTATGTTGACATTCATTTGCTTTATATACTCCTACATTAGCTTCTTTATTTTTACTGGCCGTATGTTGCCATTCATTGGCTTTATATACTCCTACATTAGCTGCTTTATTTTTACTGGCCGTATGTTGACATTCATTTGCTTTATATACTCCTACATTTGCTGCTTTATTTTTACTGGCCGTATGTTGACATTCATTTGCTTTATATACTCCTACATTAGCTTCTTTATTTTTACTGGCCGTATGTTGCCATTCATTGGCTTTGTATACTCCTACATTAGCTTCTTTATTTTTACTGGCCGTATGTTGCCATTCATTGGCTTTGTATACTCCTACATTAGCTTCTTTATTTTTACTGGCCGTATGTTGCCATTCATTGGCTTTGTATACTCCTACATTAGCTTCTTTATTTTTACTGGCCGTATGTTGCCATTCATTTGCTTTATATACTCTTACATTTGCTGCTTTATTTTTACTGGCCGTATGTTGACATTCATTTGGTTTATATACTCCTACATTAGCTGCTTTATTTTTTCTGACCGTATGTTGCCATTCATTGGCTTTGTATACTCCTACATTAGCTTCTTTATTTTTACTGGCCGTATGTTGCCATTCATTGGCTTTGTATACTCCTACATTAGCTTCTTTATTTTTACTGGCCGTATGTTGCCATTCATTGGCTTTGTATACTCCTACATTAGCTTCTTTATTTTTACTGGCCGTATGTTGCCATTCATTGGCTTTATATACTCCTACATTAGCTTCTTTATTTTTACTGGCCGTATGTTGCCATTCATTGGCTTTGTATACTCCTACATTAGCTTCTTTATTTTTACTGGCCGTATGTTGCCATTCATTTGCTTTATATACTCCTACATTTGCTGCTTTATTTTTACTGGCCGTATGTTGACATTCATTTGCTTTATATACTCCTACATTAGCTTCTTTATTTTTACTGGCCGTATGTTGCCATTCATTGGCTTTGTATACTCCTACATTAGCTTCTTTATTTTTACTGGCCGTATGTTGCCATTCATTTGCTTTATATACTCCTACATTTGCTGCTTTATTTTTACTGGCCGTATGTTGACATTCATTTGCTTTATATACTCCTACATTAGCTTCTTTATTTTTACTGGCCGTATGTTGCCATTCATTGGCTTTGTATACTCCTACATTAGCTTCTTTATTTTTACTGGCCGTATGTTGCCATTCATTGGCTTTGTATACTCCTACATTAGCTTCTTTATTTTTACTGGCCGTATGTTGCCATTCATTGGCTTTGTATACTCCTACATTAGCTTCTTTATTTTTACTGGCCGTATGTTGACATTCATTTGGTTTATATACTCCTACATTAGCTGCTTTATTTTTACTGGCCGTATGTTGCCATTCATTGGCTTTGTATACTCCTACATTAGCTTCTTTATTTTTACTGGCCGTATGTTGCCATTCATTGGCTTTGTATACTCCTACATTAGCTTCTTTATTTTTACTGGCCGTATGTTGACATTCATTGGCTTTGTATACTCCTACATTAGCTTCTTTATTTTTACTGGCCGTATGTTGACATTCATTTGGTTTATATACTCCTACATTAGCTGCTTTATTTTTACTGGCCGTATGTTGCCATTCATTGGCTTTGTATACTCCTACATTAGCTTCTTTATTTTTACTGGCCGTATGTTGCCATTCATTGGCTTTATATACTCCTACATTAGCTTCTTTATTTTTACTGGCCGTATGTTGCCATTCATTGGCTTTGTATACTCCTACATTAGCTTCTTTATTTTTACTGGCCGTATGTTGCCATTCATTGGCTTTATATACTCCTACATTAGCTGCTTTATTTTTACTGGCCGTATGTTGACATTCATTTGCTTTATATACTCCTACATTTGCTGCTTTATTTTTACTGGCCGTATGTTGACATTCATTTGCTTTATATACTCCTACATTAGCTGCTTTATTTTTACTGGCCGTATGTTGCCATTCATTTGCTTTATATACTCCTACATTTGCTGCTTTATTTTTACTGGCCGTATGTTGACATTCATTTGCTTTATATACTCCTACATTAGCTGCTTTATTTTTACTGGCCGTATGTTGCCATTCATTGGCTTTGTATACTCCTACATTAGCTGCTTTATTTTTACTGGCCGTATGTTGCCATTCATTGGCTTTGTATACTCCTACATTAGCTTCTTTATTTTTACTGGCCGTATGTTGCCATTCATTTGCTTTATATACTCCTACATTAGCTGCTTTATTTTTACTGGCCGTATGTTGACATTCATTTGGTTTATATACTCCTACATTAGCTGCTTTATTTTTTCTGACCGTATGTTGCTATTCATTTGCTTTATATACTCCTACATTAGCTGCTTTATTTTTATTGGCTGTATGTTGCCATTCATTTGTTTTATGTACTCCTTCATTAGCTGCTTTATTTTTATTGGTATTTACTATACATATTTAAAAGCTCCTTTTGAAGACCGTCAGTGTCCTTGTTTCTCATTTCGATGGCTGATAAACGTTCTGACCAATTGTTCTACTACTTATTTTCATTAGTGGGGGGGTTGGCTTATTGAAACAGCGAAATCATTAGATGTAATCTATAATGTATAGTATTAAATAAAACTTAATGAAATTTAAATGTATTATATTAAATAAATCACACGCATATGTGTGTAAGTATGTATAGTGAATATTCTTGAGCGAATGTACTTTTACATTTTTTTTTATTCAGTTGCCTTAATTGAAATACTGGTTTGTTGTATTTTTGCTTCCAAACCTTTTAAACATTTTTTTAAACATCGATTAAAAGTTCCATTTAACATAAAAAATGCTGTTAGGTTTTTATTTCCATGTTTAATTTTCCTGAATTAAAATTTGCCCACAACAGTTATAAAACGATAATGAGTACCAAGAGATCGATATGAGTTCAGCTCTAATCCTCCTTCGATATCAAAGAAATCGTTTGGTTTTTTTGCGAAATAAAGCCATAAACACAGACAGCACAGAGACATTTTTATGAAAAAGCAAAGAGAGAGAGAGACACTACAGATTCAAAAAGAATTAGTAAAAATCCTTCCACTTTAAAACTCATTCATTCGACACAAGCTCGCATACGACATGCGGTCTTCGTGATTATTAAATATTCTTCTCGAGAGGATTTAAACGCATTCAACGGCGTTCCCATAATAAAAGAAAAATAATTTTAGCGCAAATAACTACTTAGTTTATAATCTTTA
>OY744523.1:157848555-157896055 GCA_963556195.1 Sepiola atlantica
CGCGGTTGAAGCTGTGACATTAGTTTGATATGGCTTTGGATTCGTGAATTTGACTTTGGCCTTTGTTTTGTTTGACAGAGAAACCATTGTCCAATGGCTGGCTTTCCCATATGCGTTGCACGCTGATCCAAACGCTGGGCAGACTTAGCAGCTAAGTGCGTAAATTTTGTCACAGTTTAAACAGTATTTGGTCTTTTACCCAGAATGTGTTGATAAGACTGTGGCTTGTATATCATTTTCTATATATTGATGTTAGATTATTCGTAGGTCTTGCCGATATAAAGTATCTATTCGTGCGTTTACTTGCTGATTTTTCATACCAGTTCATTGAGGAAATCTGCAATTAGGGTGCTAGCGATAACAATTAGCTGTATTATCCGCTTCGGTTGTTCAGTTCCTGATAGTGACTCCATTTTGTGTCTACAAAATTTTGTCGTTAACAAAATCGTCTAGTAACTTTTCTTCTTCGTATTTATCTGATATTAATTTGAGACGATTTACCCTATAGTATAAAGTTGACTCAACTTAGACCCTTTCTCTCGCTATGCTGGGGCGATTATGCTATCACGGGCAAGATGGGACATGTCATTGTGAAGTGTATTAAATTATAAGCAGTACGTTTAAATCCAAGTTTGTCCCATCTCTAAATTAGGATCATTATGTTTCTATGGGAATAGGCTGGAATATTCAAACTCCTCCAATAGGGGTAAAAGTAAAATTGGGGATCTGGAACTAATCTAGCGTCACAGCGAATAATAAATAAAAACTCGAGTTGATACTAAAATTAGTTTTATTATGAGACAAGAAATAATTATTACATCGACTGTGAGCTTATTAAGTTGTAAGGTCAGTCTAAAATAAAAAATATCAACAGTGTATGCGGGTTCTTTGCAAGTAACGAATTAATTATACACTCCTTGACAAGGAAGAAAGCCAATTGAGAAGAACGGGTGCTATCAAGCAGTAAATCCTTGAGTCTGCTCTGTTCAATTGGCGGAGCTCAACTCTCCCCCTATCTCTCTCCTCTCTCTCTCTCTCTCCTCTCTCTCTCTCTCTCTCTCTCTCTTTATATATATATATATATATATATATATATATATATATATATATATATTACTATTTCATGTATCCACATAAAATTTTATAAGGAGATATCATTTTTTATGTATTAATTTTCAGTATTTACTTCAACAATGCTCGATACGTAAGTAGAGCTAGGTAGTAAGCTATGAAAATACATTTATGACAATTAAGCTACACAGAGGCTCCCGCGTTTAAATCTTCAGGCTAAAATGCCTGTTGAAGATTCCCCCGGGGATGAAACGCGGGAACCTCTGTGTAGCTTAATTGCCATAAATAAATTTTCATAGCTTACTATATATATATATATATATATATATATATATATATATATATATATATATATATAATTCTCTGAAAACCTCAATTTACAAGCCGAAATGTTGTAACTATAAATATTCGCAATCTTAAATATCCACTTGATCCTAGGATGACACCTATATCCGACTGTGAGAAAATTATCAGCATTCACATTATTTTTACTGATGAGAATTATTCGATAATCATCGACTTTTATTACGTCACGTGTATTTTTTCAGTTTTGTTGCCCTAGAAATTTGTCGGGGTGAACATTTTCCGTTCTCTGTGAAACTTCTTTAATCCGTTATTGTCTACTTCTATTGATATGTATCGAAGCGGTATTCACCCTAGACAGGTTGAACCGGCTTCCTCCAAAAGAGGAAGTTTCTAGGGAATATTAAATTCACAAGCGATCCCCAGTCACATATCTAGCCCGGTCAAGGGAGATGACGACATTAAGTTTTTGCAGTTCTTGCAGAGAGGTGTCGACAACCTCTTCCATACAGCGCCTGCTATTCCCAAATGGTCACTCATCTGGTACTGACCAGGCCCAATGTCTCTTAACTTCGGTGATTTAAAGAGAACCGGGATGTCAACATGATGATTCCATATGATTAATATCTGGCTTATTTATTGATTTGTATTTATTTTGTTCACATTGTTTGTAAAGTTTGAACAATTTTGCCGGATTTGCGTAGTCAAATGCACAGTAGGAATATCGCTGACACCCATTGTAAACAAATATCTATGACAACACACACGCATTGAGCGTATAAGGATATAGCATTTGTGAGGTGTATATTATCCATGTGTGTGCGTGCAGGAATAACAATGGGCAACGTATAATGTGTGTGTTTGTAACTATTCCCTGTGTGTGTGAGAGAGAGTAGAGCAAAGTGGAATACAAGAAGAAAAGAGAAACAATTGTAACTGAATGTATAATAAGTAAAAAAAAAACGGATTTTAAAACAAGTTCGTTCTTAAAAGTGTGAATAAGTTACCTTCATAAGGTATCCACTGATTTTTCAAGAATAAATTGTTATTCCATCTGTTACTTGCGTGCGATAATTTTTGTATTGTTTTATGTTCTGTTTTGTTGACAGTAGACCTGTTAATGGTCGCCTCTAAATCGAACTGTGATGTGTAGTGGTGATATTTGTGAAATATGGGACGAATATAAAAAGAATTGAATAAAACTCATGTATAAAACAATAATTAACATTTATTCTTTATTTACAAGAGAAGAAAAGAATTACTTCTTAGTCTAAAACGTCTTACTTGGAGAGAGGTATGTAACTCGTGTTAATCCAAGATTGTCTCTATCTGAAATGTACAAGGGACATAACTCTACTCTCTAAATCTCTTTGAGGAAAAACAGATCAAAAAGGCAAAGAGTTACTTTCCTTTTAATATGTTCTCTAGATGTGTGTTTTTGTGTTTGTTGACGTGTCTGACCAGCATTGGATTTACACGATTTGGGATGCAACCGATCCCATTTGTAATATCTTGGGTCCTCGGTCGTTCCCTTTACTTATTGATTCTCATTGGGGCGCGTTGTTTAGGTAAATTAAATGTATCCAACGATATCTCCAGTGGAAAAGTATCATCTTGTGTGCCCTGCATATTGGTTTCTTGAAGATAAGGGGGTCGCAACTGATTCGCATGTAATTATTCTAAGTATTATTTTAAAGCTCAGCTTTAAATTAGAAGAGTAAGCGAAATAAAATCTAAGTTAAATTTTAATTTAAGTTAAAAGTAAATACAAATTGAATTGTTAAAAAAATACTATTGAAACGTTCGTATTATTGCATAACTAAGAACGGGCATCATCGCAAGAACGTACTACATAGAGACGATGACACTTTTGTTTCTCTCATTTATTTTTTAAAAGGAATGTAAATAATAGTGTTTCTGCACAAACACTAGGAGGAATGTACTATTTGATTTGATAAAATTTATTTTGTAAATATAATAATTTTTTTTAAATATTATTCATAAGAAACAAAGCGTTCGAACCTAAAACATGGGCGCTCGTTTTACTATGGAAAATATCTAATGTACTCGCGGGACACAGCGACTACGTTAGTCTGTGTCTCTAAAGCGTCAGTGAGAAATGGTATTTGTCAAAACGATGCGGTGCAAACAAACTGCTACCATGATGAATATGCATTATTTCTCTTTTATTAAGTATGCAAAAGAACTAAGTTCTTTTACATACTTAATATAAGATATATTTGACAACAGGGTAAATAAGATAGAATATAGAAAAGAGAGTGGAATGCTTAATTTAGTTTGAATCTAAAACAAAGACGTGTATGGAACGGTTTGTCATGTAGATTCTCAGAACGTCATTGGAAAGAAGATTGTGAATATTTTTATTCATTTGTAATCTGAAAACGAAAGTTTGCAATGTCTTTTGTATTAGCCGTGTAATCGCTGATAGGCGTAGTGAGTGGACGGACTGTAAAATACAAAAAATTCCCCTAATTAGATTTTTACCGTATTTTTTAGACATTATGACTTTCCTTTATATATAAGATATATTTGACAACAGGGTAAATAAGCTAGAATATATATATATATATATATATATATATATATATATATATATATATATATATATATTGTGTGTGTGCATGTGTGTGTGTATTTAGGTGGCGTGTTTTGCATCCAACTCACACGTCCGTTTACACCAGCAAGGACGAGACAATCCCATAAGATCAGGATTTCCAGATACATTGATAAAGCCAATTTTACTTGGCGAAATATTTGTAATTACTATGAACTAAAAATGAAAGTTTATAAAAAAAAAATCTGTTACGCTTTTTCTTTTAAAATAAATATCGCATCTTTAACATGCTTTGAAGGTATTTTACCTCATTCCTTATTCTTAAATTTCAAATGATGCTTACAAAAAAATATGAACTTTATTTTAGTAATAATATATATATATATATATATATATAAACATACATTGTTCATTGATTCCATTAAGTTTCAAGCAGACAGAATTAAGTGAACGTTTATACGATAAGGTCTAAAAGACGACGATTGTCTGTTGCACTTGGAAGATTTGTATGTTTATAGTCGCCATTCGCTGTGTTTTAGTGTCTGTTGTTTTGTTTGGGTTAATCGGTTTACGCCGGTTCGTTTAGCCGCTTGGCTGGAACCTCGAAGGCGAAACAAGAAGAGCTGGCCGGGGTTTTAGGCACACCTGCGCCACAGAATATGTCTATCGATGCAGAAGATGGAAGTTTCGCACGGTTGACAATTAACGGCAACTAAATGAAACGGAAACTGAACTAACATTAATAACCACAACATGTATTATCCGTGTGCACAATTCACTTTTTAAGATATATATGGGAGAGTCAAAAAGAAAGAAATGAAAATACAAAAGTAACACATTACTTTTAGAGTTAGAGATAAATTACTTCTCTTGACTAATATATATATATATATATATATATATATATATATATATATACATATATATGCATATATATATATATATATATATACATATATATATGCATATATATATATATATAATTGCGCAAAGAATTATGTTATTTCATATATTCTTATTATATAGTCTAAACTATTCAAAGTAAAAGCTCGATTATTGTTAACATTTAACAACAGAGCATATATAAATAAAGAATATTGCGCTAAATTCCAGTGACCAAGTTTTTTTAAATATTGATCATTGGAATTAAGCGTAATATTTTCTAATATATATGTATATATATATATATATATATATATATATATATATATATATATATATATATATATATATATATATATATACAATTCTAGAGATGAAAGATGGGAATAAAAAATGTATAGGTACAATATTTGTTTAAACATCAGAAGTTCAAAGCAAGGAGTTTCCTATCCTTAATCCATGGATTTATAAGACAAGTTTGTCTCTTTGCTTGTAACTTCTGATGATAGATGAACGAAGAGTGATAAACATGTACGAATGTCCAGATTAATTTCAAACTTCGATTGTTCAATGCAACGTATATTTTGTAATAAAATTATGTTAAAGCTTTTCAAAGATCGAGATCTTATCATCAGAGGAATTATACAGATAGATAAGTTGCCAGTATGAAAGCCAAAATTCAACATTTGAAAAAATATTATTAAGAAAATGGAGGGTAAAAAAAATTCGTGTAAAAAAGATACGGGGTTTGTCTAGATGGTAATTGTCCGTTGATAAGGTGTCCAATGGAAGGAGATTTTGATGGAGAAGAAAAAGTTTCGTGGAGGCAGCATAGGAAAGGCTAAAAAATTAAGTAAATCCAATAGTCTGGACATTCGTACATGTTTATCACTCTTCGTTCATCTATCTGTATAATTGCTCTATCTCGTATGTTAAGCTTAAACCATTTCACTATAGGTTCTATCTACTAAAAGCTTACTTTTAGTTTCATATTGTATATATATATATATATATATATATATATATATATATATATATATATATATATATATATATATAATGACAATTCCGAAAAAAGTAACTTTTACACGTGTTTCTGTAGAAATCTAAGAAATCGGGAAGTTAAGCTTAAACCATTTCACTATAGGTTCTATCTACTAAAAGCTTACTTTTAGTTTCATATTGTATATATATATATATATATATATATATATATATATATATATATATATATATATATATATATATATAATGACAATTCCGAAAAAAGTAACCTTTACACGTGTTTCTGTAGAAATCTAAGAAATCGGGAAGTTCAGACACAAATTCTTTGAGGAATCAGAAATCGTTCAGCAACATAACAGTCAAATCTGATTATCAAACAAAAGAATATTGTGCAGAAAATTACTCCAAACTATCTATATACTAGTTTCATGTTGGTACGTACGTTATCACCCTCCACCTATTTTTTAAATATTTTAAAAGATGGGATCGTCCGATCAAAAAAGATAGTGATTCCTGATTCATCTGATGTAAAAAAAATAGTAAAAGATTTCCGACTTTACCGATTTTAAAATGAATTATTACAAAATCAAACTCGTTGACGAAAACAGTGCAATTTTAAATAAATGTAGCATTCATTTTATTGATTTTAAAAATATTTAAATGACAATTATATTTACGGTAAGAATACAAAAAATATTAATTGTTTTTAAAAAGAATTAAACTGTTACAATTTTAATTAAACATAGAAGAAACTTATTCGTTTTATTTTTTTTACAGAATTGTTAACTGACAATAAAAATGATCTTTTCGGAAGAAGAAAGAGTCATTCTTTTCTTAATCATGTTTATCCTGACAGATATTCATTATTTCTAATCGAATATAATTATTAATAGCGAAATTGTATAGATTGGTGTAGAAAGCAGCATGAAATTCCCACGGGGTCATCCCGCTAGTAAGGTCGTATAATACCAACAGGTTTTTAAGTAAAAATCCCGCTAGTTTTAAAGTAAAAACCAGATTACAACAAATAAAAGTGATTGAGTTTTTCAATAGAAAAACGCTTCTATGAAGTACACATAAATAAAGAATTCCGAACAGGTGTAGATAAATCAATTTCCAACGGCTTCTCATCACCAAACTGTTGTTCCTCTGAGGATTTTGTCTGGATTTCTAGATTTTTTGGATTTTTTTTTTTCAAATTTGTCGCCTTTCTGATGAAGGGGGAGTCGGTTATAACAGCCTGGATTGTCCGTGATTACTGGCGACTTCTCCAGAAACGCATGTAAAAGTCATTTGGTTCTGAAATTTTCATTAAATCATAAAATGGCCTAACCTTGATTTAATGATATTAATAGCTCTATCGATTTTTTTTAATTAAACTTTTAAATATTGAACTACCTTGCTTGGAAATCGATTACTATTCGAATCGATCTGAAATATATAATTGTACTTTTAGAGTATTGCCTGTTTATATATATACATATATATATATATATATATAGAGAGAGAGAGAGAGAGTTAGAGATAGATAGAGAGAGAATGAGAGTGAGATAGATAGATAGATAGATAGATAGATAGATAGATAGATAGATAGATAGATAGAATGAGAGTGAGAGAGAGAATGAGAGTGAGATAGATAGATAGATAGATAGATAGATAGATAGAGAATGAGAGTGAGAGAGATAATGAGAGTGAGATAGATAGATAAATAGATAGATAGATAGAGAGAGAGAATGAGAGAGAGAGAGATAGAGAGAGAGAGAGAGAGAGATAGATAGATAGATAGATAGAGAGAGAGAGATAGATAGATAGATAGATAGATAGATAGAGAGTGAGAGAGAGAATGAGAGTGAGATAGATAGATAGAGAGAGAGAGAATGAGAGTGAGATAGATAGATAGATAGAGAGAGAGAGAATGAGAGTGAGATAGATAGATAGATAGATAGATAGATAGAGAGAGAGAGAGAATGAGAGTGAGATAGATAGATAGATAGATAGATAGATAGAGAGAGAGAATGAGAGTGAGAGAGAGAATGAGAGTGAGAGTGAGAGAGAGAATGAGAGTGAGATTGATAGATAGAGAGAGAGAGAGATAGAGAGATAGATAGATAGATAGATAGATAGATAGATAGATAGATAGATAGATATATAGATAGAGAGTGAGAGAGAGAATGAGAGTGAGATAGATAGATAGATAGAGAGAGAGAATGAGAGTGAGATAGATAGAGAGAATGAGAGTGAGATAGATAGATAGAGAGAGAGAATGAGAGTGAGATAGATAGATAGATAGAGAGAGAGAGTGAGAGAGAGAATGAGAATGAGATAGATTGATAGATATAGAGAGAGAATGAGAGACAGAGAGAAAGATAGACAGAGAGATAGAGAGTCGTGTGTCTGTTGGTTTATATGGATGTGCCTCTGCGAATCACCTTTTAGTTCATTAGATTTACGAATTTGAAATTCGATACAAATGATCAGTTATCTTTACATATTTACTAATGATATTAGTTGTTTTTCTCGTACTCATTCAATAGGCTTAAGTCATAATTACATTACACACAATTAAGCTAATTCCCAAGATTTAGGCAAATGTAGATCCATTTAACCTATTTTAATTGTTTCGATTCATAACTTTAGTCACGTAAGCTCGATTATTAGAGTATTCTTCACCATAGCAATAAGTCTTTGATCGCATTGGAATAGTTTGGGGCTAACATATTACAATTTTTAAAAATAATCCCTATGAAAGGTCCCCTCCCTCTCATATTCATGCAGAAGGCAGTTTTCTCTAATTGTAACTGGATGTTTACACAATTGATAACAGACTCAAAATTATATCAATTCTAAAAATGTCGCTCCTTCTAAGACCTTTAATGGCTGTTTCACTCTTGTCGTGTAATCTCTATTTGCATTCCCATTTTAACCTAGCAATATGTTTTTTGAAATATAGTTGGGTCCAGTGTCTAACTTATTAAAGTCTCCAAGTGTGTCTCATTGGTCTGAACCTGAACGGAGTCGTTTTCTCCAATTAGTTCAATATATGCCAATTACACTATAAGAAATGGTTACAGAAAGGCTGTAGATTCTAATGATTTATACCAAACGTCTATTTCCTAATTTATTCGAATGGATATGTCAGAGATAGCATCGATTAAATGGCATCGATGGCTTATCAAACAGACGATGCCAAAAAAACATGTAGAAGGAAAAAGCATGCGGGAACAAAACTAAAATTTCAAACTAAGGTGCAAACAGACAATTCGAAAATATCGAGTGGTGAATTCAGACCGATAATGTCGGAGCTCAAATAAATTTGGCTTCGAGCCCCAAAACCTCAAGTTGAAAATCTTTGCACGTGACAGCCGGGAGTGTTTTTGGCAAAGAGTCTAAAGATACGTGGTACTTAGTTTTGTATTTTTCTTTTGTCTTTTATGGAGAGAGAAGATGTGTTATGTGTTTTCGGTCTGATGCATAATCGTGTTAGAATCTGAACGCCTACATATTTCGTTTTTGTCAACCCATGTCCGTGGAAGTGTTCGTACGTGAAAAAAAGAGGCAGAAATAAAATCGAATGGAAACGACAACAACGATGACAAGATCTACAGCAACAATGGCGACGATCTCCCAGTGACTATGCCGAGTGTCTACCTGCAAAAGAAACGATGAAAGCGAGTCAAAGAAGTAAGTAAATGGCACAGGTTTAAAGGAGGGAAAAAAGAGAAAATCTTTACAAGAAAGGGTTTCAAAGAAGAAGAAGAAGAAGAAGAAGAAGAAGAAGAAGAAGAAGAAGAAGAAGAAGAAGGTAAATATTTAAGACGACAAAATTGAAAAAAAACTGAAGAAAAATTAAGTACTAAACAAGCGATAAAGGTTTTCAAAAAGACAATAAGAAGTTTAGATGAGCTGATACGAACAATAGATTGGCCCCGATGATAACGACCTCTCACGTCAGTCAAAGCGCCCTTGACTTTTGTACTGTGTCTGCGGTGAAAAAAGGACAGTGACTATCAAAAACAAGCGGCTCTATGCAAAGATCCGGGACAGCGAAGTGAGCCGCGCCCGATTTTTTCAATGATTCATTTTGCTGATCAATCAATCACATTTTGGGAGTGATATAAGCAGGCGTAATTCGACTATTCAGTCAGTTCGTTCGGTCTCCATTGTAAGCTCACTCCTCGTTGCGATAACCGTTATTCGTTGAAGGTGATGTTCGTTAAGTACTTGTAGACTTTTAGTCGGTTAAATGCTGCTCAACCTTTTGCTTTCAGTTGGTCCTGTTCGCTGCCCAGTGGGAGTTAGGGTACAAGCAGTACCACGATCTAATTGTATTTACTTCAATAATGACAAGTAAGCAGTTTGACATTCGACTGATCCCCTAGTTTTGTGGAGTTGCCGGTGACCTTTCGATAGTGGAATTATTAGAGCAGGTGTTTGTTTACTATGTATAGAGTTAGGCGAGCAACGGATAGACATAGATTATTTTAAGAAAACACTGATAATCGTGTTCGCAGATGATTCTTTTGTTGGGTTCGAAGACTTCTACCCGGCGAAACCGTATATGTGTTCTTGGCTGAGCTCCGGAAAAAATGGATGACATGCACCTTTCTAGCCGTACTACCGAATTACTTGAGGCAACATCTCCGGGCGTCACCAAGGATGAACGGCATGACTCTTG
The DNA here is from genome assembly GCA_963556195.1 of Sepiola atlantica. NCBI lineage: Eukaryota > Metazoa > Mollusca > Cephalopoda > Sepiida > Sepiolidae > Sepiola > Sepiola atlantica. Next base: position 157,859,067 of record OY744523.1, read on the forward strand.
GGCAAGCAAATTCTAACCAGAGCACGAGGCATCATGTCGCACAGGGAAAATATGCCGCAGCGGCTATGCAATCAAATGTTGTGTCATATATTGGCTGGTGGTATCATTACGTGTCATAAAGGCTCTGGACCAAACGACTTCTCGAGAAACTGCCAGATACAAGGCGCAATGAAAGGTATAGTGCCGGGAGATGAGGCACGTCGCATCTGAGTATTCGGATAACGCAAAAAGAGGCGAGACGTTCGTGCCCGTTTCTCCTCGGTCAACCTAAGAAAGGTGCCTCCCACAATAGAAGTGTGGATCGATCGGAAGAAACTCATATCACCAGTGGACTCTGGATGTTCCCGGTCTGTTGTGACTGGATCAGTGCGCCCTTCCCGGAGTCGATAGAAGTTTAACATCGTGACACTGCCATTGTGTTGGAACCATCATGCTGGCAATAAATAGTTTTAACATAAAAGCTGATGTCTAAGTAGTTGACAGTCTACTTGAAAATGCTGGGTGAAGGAAGCGTCAACAAGTTCGAAGAATCGAATTTTCGCAGCGTGTTTGATGTACATGCCAAAGTATAGACAGCATCATGAAAATGATCGGGTGAACATCCACCTAATAAACCCTAATAAACAAACCAAAAGGAGTCCTGGAGATTTGATAGCCGCTGAGATCCGACAAGATTATCAATGTAAGTTACGGGCGTGGCTGAATTATGAGCGGTTGCTTCCCTATCCTGCCCCCTGTCAATAAGACCGATTCCGTTGATGACAATATCGCGAACTGAATGTTTCAGTGCAAGATCTCAGAAAACTTATTTTTGTTAACTAACTGTGCCAGAAAAATTAAAATTAAACAAAAAAAAAAGTTTTGACTGTAATTCAACCGAACCGAATTTCGTGCAACCCACTTTCTGCCTGTTTCTCCAAACGTTTTTACTGTCTTTCAATTTCCAACCAAATTTCGTGCAACCCGCTTTCTGCCTTTCTCTCTCTAATCTAAAATCGCTTCTGTCCTTCCCAGCTGTCCTCTTCATTTATCTCCCCCGATATCCACATATGCAAATCACATAAACACCTGCACCTATGAAGAGAAGCCCTTTTTAAATCTGCATACGACATGCCAATCACTTCCTTCTTTTTCCTGATGGTGAGTGTTCCTCTTTATTGTCACACTCCTCCCTGATCGTATGATCACACAAGTGACAGATGGTGGCTGATCGCTTTATCCTAGTACTTCTCCGTAGTGGGACAGTTATTTCTTCCTCTCTTCAGATGTACTAGGACCTGAATTGGCAATGAAATAAGGCAGCTCAACCAAGGAACATCTGTCCTCTCCCTCACTTTCAGATGCAGAACCACTACTACTTGTATCGGAATCTGGTTCTCTCCATTCAGTACTCTCTGATGATGTGTCATCATTGTTGTCCACTACCGGTGCTAAACTGAGACGTGGGCGCACATCTCCTACATGTCGAAGCGTGCCATTGACGACCACCGACTGTGGACTTATTACTCCAGTGACACGACCTGGTCTGAATTTCGACGTGCAAGGTTTAGTACTTTTAGCACGGCATCCAGCTCTGCCACGTTTATATGTTGGGTATACTTTGTTGGTCGCAACCAGCTTGCATCCTCAATGATGGCTCCACTGGCGTCAAGAGCTACTCCCACAGCAAGCGAGCTTGCGTCCACCCACACATTCAGTTCCTTTGTGGCCACGCACATTTTCCTCGGACGGGATCTGATTGCTATACACGGACAAGTGTATCTGCTATCATACACTTCAGTGGAGTATCGCTAACCTTGTCATCCCAGTTCTGTGTAACAGTTGTAGCATAACGTTTAATAAAGCCTGTTGCCACTCGAAGCCATCCACACACTGGAAAGTGCCCCACCAGTTTGCCACACATGGAGAAGATACATATTCGTGTCATAGTTCTCGGCGCATCCACAGTACTGGTTCCTCGCCGCCATCGCAGTTGGCCATGCTCTGCCCAAATTTCTAATCCCAGCACTCATGCACCATTTTTCAGTTTTTCTGGGTTCTTACTAGTAAGTCCGTACAGGTCCAGATGCTCCTTACGGATTCTGCCGACAACACATCCTCATTAATATATATGTCATCAATATACGCCGACGTTGCTCTCCTTATATTCTCATCCTTGGCTAACACAGCCTCGAGCACAGCCCGCATTATAAGAGGTGCCACATTTAAATCAAATCCTAACAATATATTTGTCCTTTAAATATGACTGTCTGGTACGGCCAGAGAGATCTCTCAACATGGATCTGTAGGTATGCCTTCCTGAGGTCCAGAATGGATACATTCGTTCCTTGCTGTCTCCATTCTCGCATTTTCTCTGCGCAAACATCTGCATCGCCAGTGAATGCATCAACATAGGTGTTTAATTCACGATAGTCCATCACAGGACGCACCTTATTTTTATTGGCCTGTAGCACAGCTATCAGTGGTATTAGTCCCTGGGGGGGGGGCAAACTCCTCCTGATTATATGGCAACAACCAACCGTTGTTTATCCAGGTCTGCAACTCTCATCCATAATCTTCCCTTAATTCATTAGACATTGAATATTCAGAAATCCGAGTTTCCAGTTTCTCTGGTGCATAACCTGCTGACCATTTCCATGCTGCAACCCACACTTTCTTCCGTTCGTCAAATTTGGCAACAAAATCAGCTTCGTTAATACAAAGTGCTGCGCAGATGGGTTGTGCCTTTACAAACTCCACACTTCCAGATTGTGTGATGCGAATGCCACCGAGTGCCTTAATGGCGTCAATGCCAAGTAGCATATCGAAATCAAGAGGTTTACCTTACATAATCAGCACCTTGATTGTGGCAACGTTACCAGTCTCTGTATGAATCCTAATGGTGCCATTTCTGCAGCAGGCCTGCGTAGCGCCGGTTAATGTAGTTACCATTATCTTCTGCTTTGACCAAGACCGACATAGCTTTGCACTCAAGATAGAACGTGAGCATCCAGTGTCAAGGAGAGCCAATCATGGTACATCATCAACATAGATAGTAATGACAGGTAGCGCTGAGTTCACATTCTGACTGGGGAAAAGACTGGCGCTGATGTCTTGTCCCCAACTTCGTTTCCTGGACAATCTCTTACCAAATGACCAGTCTTGTTGCACCGATAACATCGTTGACGGGTAGTCTGCCTCCTTTGCATGCAGTCTCTTGCAAAATGATTAAGGCCGTTGCATTTTTAACATGTATAATCAGATTGCCCCATGCCCACAGGTGGTTGAGTGATTCGGGTAGGCTGTGTCGCAGCCACAACTGGTTCCCCCATTTCAGCATTGTCTTTCATCAATGAGCCAACAGCTCTTCTAAAGTCATATCGTCCACCCTAGAGGAAGACCGCAACAGCCTTTTCACAGGGTTGGGAAGCCCCCGTACAAACACACACACCAGCACATTATCTGGTATTCGTCCAAATAGAACTGACAGTTTCCGCAGATCTGCCAAATATACGTCTACAGTCTCACCTGGACGCAATACATGTGCCTCGAACTTCTCATACGCTGTAAATCTGTCATCGGCAAAGGCAGTAAATAGAGCTCCCTTAATTCGTGCTGCATCGGATTTTTCTTCTTGAGTTAGTTGCTGGTAAACTGCGAATGCTCCCCCAGTTAGCCGAAGTGGGATGACATTTTCAAGCCGCTTCACACCAGATAAGGCACACACTAATTCCACCTACTCAATCCATTCAACGACTGCTCCAATCAAACTCAGGAATTATCTTTAGGTCAAAACGGTTGTCCATTTTAAGCCGAAATAGCTTGTTAACTAACTGTGCAAAAAAAAATTAAATTAAACAAAAAAAAAGATTTGACTGTAATTCAACCGACCCGAATTTCGTGCAACCCACTTTCGTGACTTATAAGTATTGCCAGACCAGTTTTGGAAGCATCAGCTTTACCATCTTTAGTTTTACGCCGAAAAGCTTTAGATTTACCATTCCTTCCTGCAAAAGCGAAATCTATACTATTATCTAATTCTTTAATAAGTTCCGTGTGCGATATGTTTGTATATAAACTACTAAAATCATATGTTGAGATTGATTTAGCCTTTTTACGAGAAGTTATCTTTTACTTGATCTGAATTATTTACCTACCAAAATAGGTTCATATTAGCATAGAATTTATTTTTATGGAAATTATTTATTTGATTGATAACTAATTTTAAAACTTTAGATACAGCTTTACTAAAGGGTGTTGTGATGCACAACTTGGAGGCAACAATAAAACGGGCGTCAACTGTTTTATTGTGCATTTTAGGTATCTAATACATACATGGAAGTTTTTGGTATTTTCCTTCAATTTTAGTCCTAATATATTACAAATAACAGTGTTGTTTAGAATAATACTATCGGTTTCAATATTAATTTTTTATGGAAATCGCTCCAGACAAGGCATGAAGCCACTTGGTGTAAGAAGCTAACAAAAACAAAATATGATCATCGCAAAGACAGGAGAGACCTATTGGCTTTAGTCTTGAATAAGCTATCTGGGATAGGAAGTTGTATTACAATGAGGTATCAAAACACCGAATTGATAGAGAACACTAGACCGAGGAGTCTAATGAGTTGGAACAAAAGAAGCAGGGAATAGATTACACAATTCCGAATAACACATGCCATAATAGTATTTATATAAAAGACTGAGACTAATAACATCACGTCTGTGAGAGAGTGTAGAGAAGAAGAAAGGTTGAGGCCAATCAAATTACAGATACGTTTCTGCACCTTATCAAGAACCCGAAAATGGGACGGAGATTCACCAGCCCAAATACGACCACAGTATTCCATACATGTTCTGATAGTAGATTTGTACAGATAGAGAATAGCCTCACGTATGAGAAAGTCTTTGAAGCGATAGAAAGAACCGACTTTACGAGAAGCAGAAAGTGCAATAGATCTAATGTATGAACTCCAAGAAAAATTTGATGAGAAAGAAAGACCAAGAAGTTTCAGAGTCGATTTCTTCTCATAAGCAGAGCCATCCATGAGAATCTCAGGGAAAAAAGGCACTTAATTTATAAGTATCTGAAACTTCACCTATAATTCCTACTTCTCACAATAAGCGCTGTATATAATATCTTTTACAGATAAAAGTTATATTATTTGCTGTCTTATCAATGGGAACTATTAAAAACTTATTATTTGTGAATTTCTAAGGAGAGTTTTCTTTTTTTTAGGATATTTAATCTTTTTAAATGTTCAACCTTTTTATTTACGAATTTAAGTACATTATTATTCCATGCGTCAAATGTCGAATGTAACAATTTATGCTTATTTGCCATCGATATAATGAAATAATCTAATGTGTTACTTATGTCCTTAACACATTTCGCATAATTTAAACATTTAGGTTCCCTATATTTTGGACCTTTCGCAAGGAGTTTTCTTAATTTAGAATTTTCAACTATCGCTATGTTACCGGTAATTCTATGCCCTATGCCATTATTACATAAAGAGGAGGATTTACATTCACATTCTGAAATATTCATTTTATTATAATAATTTATATTTATATTCTCTACTGTTTCTTTATAGTTGAAAACCTTATTCCCTTTAGTTTGCCCTAGTTTATATGTTACTATTGGATTATGTTCCTCTATTTTAAGTTCATTTGGGTGGTGATTAGATGATTACTGCATTATTAAATATTTTAGGTAGATTTATATCATCAAATGCTTTATTTTTATATAATACTACACAAACATTTAAAGGTTTATTTTTTCTATATTTGTTTTAATATTTAGACAATATGAATAAATTACTCGCATTGTTTTAATTATTTCTCTTTCTTTATTTTGACGCATTTTAAGTATATTAAGACGATTTACTGCAGATTTCTTTAAAATGTTTAATAACATAGATACAGCCTTTAGTACTGGTATTATTTAAATACTTACGTCTATTTAAAGGATGCACTGTTTTGCCTACATATTGTAAATTACAATTTCTACATAATAATAAGTAAACTAAATTTTGTGACCTACACGACAAATCTTCCCCCGAATTATTGTCGCTTTAGGACTGGATAAATTCTATTTGTTACAATTGATTGATATTCTTAAGATGTTATTGGAATATCACAAGTTTTACATAATGAAGCTCAACAGTTCCCTGTTGTCCAATCTTAAAATTATTTTCGCTCGGATACGGTCCCATTTGCTATTTTGAAAGAAATCGCTTCTACTTCTGCGTCCCTGATAACAACGGCTTTACTCTGTCGAGATCTATCCGACCTCCTGGGGTGATTAGCCCTCGGGTAACTCAATAGTTCTGAGGGCTGCCCAGACCTAGCTTGCGATTTTGTTTTTGTAACCAGGGTTATTATCATTATCTTTATATTTCTTTTTTTATGTTTTATCAGGATGAGAAAAACTTGAGTGCCTTTGGAAGCAGAAAAGTATTTGAATAAGAGGAAAGAAACTAATCCCTTATGTGCTTGAAGAATGGAAAATTACTAACATGTTTTTTATTGGTTTTTGTTTCATATTTAAAATTATATATTAATGTATCTTTCTAGAAATTAAATAGATTCTTTTACTATATAAGAATTTATAAGTATTATTATTATTATTATTATTATCATTATTATTATTATCATTATTATTATTATTATTATTATTATTGTTATTATTATTATTATTATTATTATCATTATTATTATTATCATTATTATTATTATTATTATTATTATTATTAGTATTATTATTATTGTTATTATTATTATTATTCGTATTATTATTATTATTATTATCATTATTATTATTATCATTATCATTATTATTATTATTATTATTATTATTATTATTATTATTATTATTATTATTATGGATTAACACCGTCAAGTAAATCACCTTTTCCAAACAAAAATAAGATTCTACTGTTTTATGAAAAACTTAAAAGGAAAAAAAATCAATTATTTAAAGAATTTAGAGTAAGGGATTAGTTTCACATATAAATTTAACGTAAAATAATCTCTCATTTCCGCTCTAAAACAGTAGAATTCTAAAACAGTAGCAGTTAACCAAATATTGTTATTTTGCTCTGGGAGATAAATTCTGTGCGTTTATTTTTTGGAGACGGTCTAATTTTTTAAGCGTTTATGCATAGTTGTACGACCTTGCTCGATGGACTTAGGGTTAGTGGTAAAAGAAATTAGTGAACATTCCTAAAAAGTTAGAATGGCCTGGAAATGATGCTTATTTTACCTAAAATTTATATATGAAACTGATCCCCAACTCTAAATTTTAAATTAATTGTTTTTCTTTCCAACAAGGTTTTCAAGGTGTTCACCCGTAATAACCTAAAAATAGTAGAATCCTATTTGGGGGTGGGGTTATTTATTTGCAATTATTATTAATGGTATTATTACTATTACTATTATTGTTATCTGTATCTTGTATTTCTTTTTACAGTAAAACAAATCTGCTACATATCTGTTATATTGACAATAGTAATAACCAATCAAATCTGTATAATTAGGGTAAAACATGAACATTATTTCATAGAATAAAGTTACAGAATAGTTAACAAAGCATTAACTTTTGATTTTGCATACAAATCGTCGATAATATTTAATCGTTTACGAAAGAATCCAAATAGCATTTTGTCAACTAACAACGAAATAATACAAATCGGCTTTGTTTAAAAAAAGAAAGAAATCTTTAGTTGCCTCACAATTTTCAATCAATTATGGAGAATAATTTCAGAAAAAATATTTAGAAAGTTCTACTCGTGTAATATACGCCCACCTCCAAGTGTATTTTTACCGTCTCGAAAATATATGCCGACATTACATTGGGGGTTTAAAATAATTCGACAATTAATAAAAGCAACAAATCTCTAATTAAATATTCAGTAATTTAAATCGGTAATTATATCGGAATCGGGAATTTAAAACAGAATCGTTATTTGTATTGGTATCGGGAAAATCTTTAGAATCGTTACATTACTAATATATATATATATATATATATATATATATATATATATATATATATATATATATATATATATATATAAATTTGTTTGTTATTCCACGTATGCTTCTAGAGAAGTGTTTTAAAGATGATTAGTGATGTATGGAGCATAAAAATGGTGAAGTTTTTGTAAATATTATATTTTATTCTGATATTTCGAGCAGTCCTCAGCTCTTTGTCAAAGATAATACGAAATGAAAAAAATGAAGAAAAATGAAACTGTTGAGAAAACTGATAGTTTCAAAAGCGTGCAGCGTTCATTCCTTTTTTCAACGTTCAAGTCAGTTCATGCGAAATGTCTCTGCCGATGGGATAAGAAATCCGTTGTCTTTTTAATGAAGGAACGCGTGTGCGTCCGTACCGTAATGCATTACAATTAAGGAAACTGATTTTCAAATATAGTTTAAATGGAAATAAGTAATTGAATTGGGTGGAGTAGAAGAGAAAAGAAAACAACATAAAAAATAATAAAAAATAAAATAAATTAAATTTAAAATCAAAAATAGAATAAAGGGTTAAAAGAAAGCGAATTAATGGAAATATAATAAATTGATTAATAGACTCTATGTACTACTACTACTACTGCTACTACTGCTGCTACTATTACTACTACTACTACTAATAATAATAATAATAACAATAATGCAAGATTGTTTAAGTAACAAAATCATATAAAATGATATATAAATAGATAGATAGACATATCAACAAAAATATATAAATAGATGCATGAATATAAGAATATTAGATTTAACGGAGGTACCTTAAAATGAATATAAACGCAAACAATAAATTAAGTAATACAAATTAATTATATAGAATTATATAAACAGAGATATAGATATATTAAAGTAATAGATGTATACACATATATATACACACACATATATATATACAAATACACACACATACACACATATACACATATGTATACAAATACACACACATACACACATATATATACAATTACACACACATACACACACATATACATATATATACATATATATATATAAATACACATACATATACACACCTAGATCAATCAATACGCTATCCATTACCAGTAATTAGATTAATAATAATAATAATAATAATAATAATAATAATAATAATAATAATAATAATAATAATAATAATAATAATAATACAATTATGTAAAAAGGTATATTACTTTTTGCAATGATATTATGTAATGTAGGCTTGCAATAATGTAGAATTTGTAACTATTACAGGGATGAATTTAAGTTTTCGTATAATGTTGTATTACATGTCTCACCGCGGGAACTAGACACAAGATCAGTATATATATATATATATATATATATATATATATATATATATATATATATATATATATATATATATATATATATATATATAAGATTCAATGAATTAAAACATTACAATTGTTCCAAAAATTAGAACATCAAGTCTAGTATGGCGTTCGATCGTTTCCAAAACATTTTGGAAATACTTTACTTTATTTTATTTTATAAATTAATAAGGCTAATCCAAAACATCACTTCATCAGCCCCTTTAGAACCACGTCTAACAGAAAATCAAAGAAAAACTTAAAAAGCTCGTCGTAGAGAAACATCTATTGACAGAAAGAGCCACAGACATAAATAGTAGGAAAAGAATAAGTTACAAATATAAAATAAACAATATAATAATAATAATAATAATAATAATAATAATAATAATAATAATAATAATAATAATAATAATAATAAAATTAAATAAACATTATAAAAATAAAAATAAAAATAAATATAAAAAATAAAAATAAAATGATGAAAAAATAAAATTAAAATAAAAATATGAAAAAATAAAGAATAAACTAGTAAACTAATAAAATACAAAATAAAAATAAAAAGTTTTAAAAAATAAAAATAAAAATAAGAAATGAAAATAAAAATAAAAAATAAAAAATAAAAATATAAGATAAAAATAAATAAATAAATAATTGAAATTAAAATTAAAATAAATAAAAATAAAAGTAGGAATTAAAAACAACATAAAAAATAAAAATAAATATAAATTGAAATGGTAGTTTGCAAGTAAACAAGTAAATATGAAGGTGAGAATTCCGATGCAGAAGCAATGCAATGTTGAAAAAAAACCGGAAGGTGGAATAAACAAAAATAAAAATAAATGACAAGCGACGGTAAATCTCAGATCAATTCATTAATATTTCAAAATTTAAATATAAAGACAGTAAATTGTAAAATGGGCTTACTGTTAAATATTTAAAGGTCCGGAATGGTAGAGACTTTGATCATTTCGAGAGTAACAACCTCTCTTTTTCAAAATCAAAACAAAAGTTGGACTGGCTGTGTCAGTTGAAGAGAGCCAAGTGGACGTTGCTATTAAAAAAAATAGGAACATGAGATTCGCAGAAAAAAACAAGTCCTGAAGAAAATGCAATAGTTGAGATATGTAATAGATTACTGAGACTGATTCATTATATATATATATATATATATATTAAAAATAACCGACAATTTTTGTCTGATTCTTTTAGTAGTGATCCTTTCAATTATCCGGATTAAAATCTTAATCTCGGAAGAAATTAAGATTTTAATCCGGAAAATTGAAAGGATCAATACTAAAATAACCAGAAAAAAATTGTCGGTAATTTTTAATAATACGTGTCTAAAAGAAAAAATGCTGCCTCGATATATATATATATATATATATATATAATAGCATAATTCGGTCATGGTATATAGAACAAAACGAAACTACCCTCGTGGATTACATAAAGGGTTCAGTTCGAAATTCTTGTATACGTTCCTGAATTCGACAAAGATTCCTAAGTTCGAAAATAGGCACCTAAAGAATGTCGTAGATTATATCGGCCGACACTTACATCCAAGATGAGAATAGTAGTCCGAATAATCATAATAATACGAAGAAAATGTGTTATCATACGTTGTGCAGACAGATGCCATTCATTTGTCGTGTGAAATATCTGGGCGTCAATATTATGATTAGATGTTCGATTTTAAGCGCTACAAATATCCGTTTGTTTTCCTTGGTTATGTTCTCGTGCTCATTGGCTGATCAACTGTGAAATGACCATCTGTTTAGGTCATTTTTTATCGATTGGGCCGACAAGAATATGAAACGCTACGTGCTGCTAAAGTCCAGGTGAAAATACTGGTTTGTCCGAAATTTTCTGGCGTTTCTGAAAGAATTAAACAAAACGACGACTACTGTGAAAAAAGCCTATTGATATATATATATATATATATATATATATATATATATATATATATATATATATATATATATATATATATATATAGTCTAAAGAAGCTTTGAGGCATTAAAAAAAAATGTAAAATGCAGTTTAAATTCCCAGACAAACTAACTAAATCCAAGATATTGCAGACTTAACATCCGTTGGAAAATTAATAAATGAAAAAATATAAGTAAAAAAAAAAAAGGAGGGGTTAATTATCTAAGAGTGAAACAAAAACAGGAGACCTTAAGCGTCTAATATTAACAAGGGGATCATCAGCTGTTTACCATGTAACTGTTTCGGAGATTTAAAAACAGGACAGTTATAATATTCATGGCTCTCCAATGATACTGATTATACGACCATTTCCCCAATAATCAAGTGTCGAAATAATTTAGTTTAAAATATCACTAATATATTCATAAATAAATAATAATAATGTTAAAATAATAATAATAATATATTACCCTTAAGACTACCGTATGATATAGTAATTTGCATATCAAATAACATTATAACAATAATAAAAAAAAATAATAAAATAAAAAAAATAAAAAATAAAAAAATAAAAAAATAAAATAAAAAAATATAATAAGTGACAATAAAAGCCCTTACAATGAAAGATAGTTTATTTCTTTTTTTTTACTTTTATCTTATATATTTCGGAGAAACACTCCATTTTCAGAGATAAATTTTCTCTTTTGTTTTAAATAAATAAACTTATAGTTTTGTTTATCGAAGAAACGTCTTTGTATTGTCACTTATTACTTATCATCAATGCTTAAAAAAAGAACGAAAATATTTGAATTTAACTCCCAGCATGCCCGATGCTTCAGTTCTTTCTACCTACGACCGCGAATTCCATCACAGAGCGGATAAATACGTCAGACCAACAAGACGTTTCTTCGAAAAACAAAACTATAAGTTTATTTATTTAAAAAAAAAAAGAGAAAATTTATCTCTGACAATGGAGTGTTACTCCGAAATATATAAGATGAAAGTAAAAAAAAAAGAAAGAAATCTATCTTGCATTGTAAGGGCTTTTATTGTCACTTATTACTTATCATCAATGCTTAAAAAAAAAGAACGAAAATATTTGAATATATATATATATATATATATATATATATATATATATATATATATATATACAAACGCGATGCCACTGATTGCTGCTGATTTGAAATTTGTGTTGTTTTTGATCGATTAAAAAACTTTTCGAGTTTTTTGACACATTCAGTTGTATGTACCTCCCTCCCCTACTCTCCGTCTGGACCGCAAATGACGTCTTTCTTTATTTCTATCTATCTATCTATCTATCTATCCTTTTTCATTCTACCTTTTCTTTTCTACTTTATCTTATATTTTATATTTTATATTAATATTTTTTATAATGTTTTGTTTTTTGTATTTTGGTTTTGGACTTTAATATTTTGATTCTTAACGGTCCCAACCACGTGACTCCCTAAATTTTGTAAATTTTAATTTCGTTTCTTTTTCTTTTTCTTTCTTTCTCCATTTCATTCTTCCCAAATATGATCTAGGGTTAAGATCGGATTCTAACTCTTCCTGATGAGATATGCCAGTGTCGCAGATCTTGTACATGTCTATGTAAATAAAAATAATTATATATAAAAGCTCTACTGGATATTGAGCACTTTTTATAAACCCGGTTAAAATTCTTTGAATTACTGCCCTGTGGCTGTTTTACCTGGATTATTATTATTATTATTATTATTATTATTATTATTATTATTATTATTATTATTATTATTATTATTATTATTATATATATACATATATATATATATATATATATATATATATATATATATATATATATATATATATATATATTAATGGAATGGTGTTGATATTTTCTATGTTGTTTTCAGTAGAGAATGTGACACTAGTCCGCTTGATAGACTTCTTGTAATACTGGGAACAATTTGATCGAGTAAAAACATATCAAATATTAACAGAGGTGTTTTAGAGAGAGAAAAAGATTTGATGCAGTATAAAGGATCTGTACCGAACTGCATTGTGTAGATCGTCAGAGGAGAGATAAGGGGTTTGAACGGCACTATCTACTATCAATCTACATAAAGAGCCTAAGTTGCAACAGAATCAAATCTATATCTTACAAATTACCACCACGTGGTGTCATCTACCAGCCAATGAAATGTCTGCTATTTTCCTTATAGACTCAATTGACTTTTAAGTTCAATGGCTGTCATTCAAACTCGAAAACATATTCCAACTTATTTACTATTTTACATATAAACATTCAACCGAACTCGTGCGTTTCGTTTGTTTGTCGGAAAATCTGATCAGTTTATGTTTGGTAAGAGGACTCTGATCTGACTATCACATCATAAATAAGTATTGGAACTTTTATTCTTGTTTACATTGAGTTAGTGCAAGATTAGTCTAATGGATACCATTCGCAGACTATGGAATCAGTTATTTTTATTTCAAATCCTATCGGATCTAATGTGTTCAATTATGCATTAATATCGTTATGAAAGGTATGAACCCACAATTCATTATTATATTTTATTACATAACAGTATAGGTATGGTTAATATAGGATGAGAGACGTTCGAAATAGATTGACTAATTAGAAGTAAGCTCCTTTGTCTAAAGGTCTTACTTAATGGTATTTGAAAAAGATAATGTTAATTGAATTCAATATTCTTAAAAGATTGGAAAGATTTCAAAATTCAAATAAAATATAATAGTAAACAAACTATTATTACACTTTCCTATGTAATACATTACGTGGCAAAATATCGGTTGGAGATGCCCATCATCATATATTGACCAACTTGAAGAAGAGTCTGAGTGTAGCACCTGCTGGCAGCGATGTGTAACAGAGATGGTCGGAGGGAACGAGTCAGTGGACTTCGAGAAGAATACTCGACTTGATTGATTGATTGATTATTACACTCATCATTAGTAGAAAAGACTGCCATTTCGTCTACTAAAATAATATGTAATGTTATTTAAAATATCTAATATTCAATTGGATTCCATATTTTAATATCTTCCAACTTTGGGCGGCATAGCAACTTTTATTTGACAAATCGTATGCTGGAATTAACGGATTTATAAAATATCTTACAGTCACTTTATCATTTGTTAAGGTAATAAATATTAAAGTATCAGTTTAATAGTGGTAGTGGCCTCGATGGAAGTGGAAAAAATCACAACATATAATTATATATATATATATATATATATATATATATATATATATATATATATAAATGATAATTTATTTCATTTTGACTACAAAATTGATTTTGTTTCACGAGAGGAGTTTTTAGGAGCTCACGATCTTCAGGTCTCGAAATAGGATTATCCTATTTCGAGACCTGAAGATTGTGAGCTCCTAAAAACTGCTCTCGTGAAACAAAATCAATTTTGTAGTCAAAATGAAATAAATTATCATTTATATTTATATTTCCGCTCTATATTTTTATTGAGCACTCTCATAAACCCGGTTCACTTCCCCTGGATGTATACCCTGTGGATTTATACCATACTCGGATTATATATATATATATATATATATATATATATATATATATATATATATATATATATATATATATATATAAACATTAATACGAATTTGAAGATAAGTGATGTATCCTTAAATAATAATTTATCGTGATAATATAAAGCTCAATATATTGAATAGAGCTATAAATTCAGAGGATGAAGCATTGAAAATAAAAAATTGTATCAATACAAAATTTATTAAAACATCAGAAGTTTAAAAGCAAGGAGTTTCATTATCCTAAACCCATGGATTTTCAAAGTAAAACTCTTTTCATCAGTTGATAAAACTCGGTAATGTAAATGCAAAAATTAATTTGAATAAATTGCCTTTTTGCGGAATATACCTTGCTCTGAGCAACTGAATTGAAACAAGATCTGCCTTTTGCTTTTCTAATTCCTTTTCATCCTTCTACCTATATATATAGATAGATAGATAGATAGATAGATAGATAGATAGATAGATAGATAGATAGATAGATAGATAGACATGGGCATGTAAACAGAAAGACGGAGAAATATGGAGGCTGTCCTGTGGGATATAAGAATACAACAAAAGCATACAAAAGGTCTTTTAAATATTATATAAAACATAATATTTCATTTTGACGATCATAAAAAAACGTGAAGAGGCTTAACCTGAGAGAAAAGTGATAGATGTGTACTTGTTGACTCTGTGCAATCAGCCTTCAATAGACACGTTAAGTTTGTGTGCAGCTATTCATTTATTCACTTACGTGTGTCCTCGCCAAACTTTATAAGCATCCGTCTGAAATGTACAAACATCGATCGATGCACATTGTATTTTGATAATTGCAGCAAGGTGCACCGCTTAATCTAATACAAACCGTAGGCTGATGTTCACAACGTGGTGGCTGGTTGGGGGACATTTTATTTAATTTGTCTGTTTTTAAGCGTGTTAACTCGGGGGTATATTAAATGGCAAAACATAACATATCAGTCGGTATCCGTATTGAAACTTTGGGAAATCATGCATCAAATCCATACAATTTTGATAAATAAATCGTATGTTACTCAAAAATGCTCTTCCGTTTCATTCGCCTAAACTATGTAGTTTATATATTTACATGTCAATCAATCAGGTTTATTGGCAAAAAATTGCAATGTGCAGCAGACTACGTAAAAAAACTTGATACCAGCTAGGAAACCAGACATGACAACATTCCAATCATAATGCTTAAAAACCTGCAACTGGATCTAGCTCATATACTTACAAAGCTGTTTAATCGTTGCTTTAAGGAGAAATACTTCCCATCACCTTTGAAAACTTCGTCAACCTGCCAAGTACTTACAAATACTGGAGATCAGTCTTCTGTATCAAAGTACAGACCAATCAGTCTCCTGCGCGTCATGGGTAAGTTGTTTAAATCTGTGATAAATCAAGAAGTTGTAAACCACCTCAACAAAAACAATCTACCCAGTGACAAGCAATATGAATTTCGTCCTGCAAGATCAACAGCTGATATTCTGACTGTAATATCACAGAATCAGTGAATTTATTGACGGGTTTTCGTTTCTAGAATAATAGCTCTTGATATATCAAATGGTCTTTGATAGAGTTTGGCACAGGTTTACTTCAAAAGCTTGCGAGCTATGGCCTATCTGGAAATGTGTTCTCAACCATCAAATATTTTCTTTCTGATAGGTGTATACAAGTAGTCGTTGATAGACAGAAGTCTGAAGCAAATAGTACCAATGCCAGTGTGCCTGAAGGATCCATTCTGAACCCAACCCTCTTATTGATCTTCAGCAATGATCTCCCAAATCACATTATAATATCATTAAATGACAATTATGCAGATGACACAATCATCTATTGCAATACTTCAAAAAGCATTAATTATCGAGAACTTTCTGATCCTCTCTCTTTTGACCAGTCGAGCAAGTCGTGGGAGAAAGGTGGCTGATTACTTTTACTACCTCTAAAACCAAGCTTCTCTTTTTTCACCACCAACGCTCGGATCCTCACTGCAATTGAAATGAATGATTTTCTCCTCTTGATAATCTTCTAAGACTGACCGTTACTCCAGACTTGAAATGGAAGACTTACATCAAAATCTAGTGGGCATGTCCTCTTCCATACGGCCTCTTTTTCACAGAAGAGAGATTGCTAGGCTTTCTCTACTCTATTGATATTTTCATTGATATTGTCATGGTAGGTGTTCGACTGAGCTCCAATCTATGGTTCCTCCCTGTAAAAAATTCACAACAAAAACTCGTCTACCTACAACCACTGTAAATAATTTTCTTTTCTCTCTCTTTGTACCTAAAACTAAACGGAACTTCCATGAACTACCCGTTTGTGGAACACACTACCACGGAATTGCTGCCCAGCTAACTACAACATGGTCGTTTTCAAGTCCAATGTTAACAAATTCGTGTTGATCCGTCCTTTTAAATAATCAAATTCTGCCAAGTTTCAACCATCGTTACATATCATCACGGGGTTGTCTCGGCGTCTATCTGAAAAACGTATTAACCCTTTATAACAAAGCAGCCGTTATGCCTTGATACGCGCTGACACGTTAGTAAATAATTTTTTTTTAACTAACCTTGATCTTTTTTTAATTAAAAAGTTAAGTTCTGAGTTTTTAAAATCTTATTTAAGAGATTCTGGTCTAAGTTAGAAGAGAATTATCGTTTTTATCTTATACTTTACATATATTATTTCATATTAATAGCAAGAACATAAGTAAGTCGTTAGACTGCATACTTCCATATGACAACGTAAGGATAGGCAAAAGTTTTATCTGGGTCTTACTTCTCCATATTGTATGACGTACTGCCGAAGTTATGCCATGAACACATTGATAATTAAAAAACTATACACCTGATCGGGTTACTGGTATCAAAAGGCGTCAGATCTGTACATCAAATTTACAAACGTCGTGACTGAACTTTTCAATATAAAGACCATATGTAAAACTCAAGATAATATAACATGGGGAACTTTATTGTTCAATATGGGACAAGTAGCGAGTTTCAACAATGAAAAGAACCGAAATTATCGCCAAAAGTGTGACTTTCACATTTTCGTGACCTTGACTTTAACCTTTGACCTAGATATCCTAAAAGTAAATCAGTGTTAAGTCAAACCATGACCGATATTTTGACCAAATTTGGTGCCGATTGGTCAAGCGATGTGGACGCTCGGCTGTACAAAAACAAACACAGTTCGAAACTCGATGGAAAACATAACATTCTTAGCGGAGGTAATTACGATTAATTAGACATTAGGTTTTATCAATGAACAACGAAAAATATACATAGTTCTTCGATTATCTATATTTGGTAAGAGGTCTTCGATTTTACATCTATTTCGAAAAGGGACGCACCTATTTTTATTCCCCCGTTTCATTTTAGTGAAGCTCGAGTCTTCTCTTTGGATAAAAGATTTGGAAGTTACGAGAACAGAACGTCGAGATTTAGTGTTTCCCTTAAATTTTCGATGCCAAACTCACAAAAGA
The DNA here is from genome assembly GCA_963556195.1 of Sepiola atlantica. NCBI lineage: Eukaryota > Metazoa > Mollusca > Cephalopoda > Sepiida > Sepiolidae > Sepiola > Sepiola atlantica. The sequence continues at coordinate 157,877,386 of OY744523.1, forward strand.
TTCAACGATGTGGAACAAATCGATGAATCGATTGTCTACTGTGAGTAGATCGAATGTCTTCAGGGTTAAGATTGCCAACTTGAGACGCACATCAAAGAAAACAACTCGAAAACTATAGACACATATACACATGTCTTCATTTATATAAAGTTAGCTACGTGTATATGTGTATATATATTTTTATGATTAACTTCTAAACTAATTAACCGATCATTATGAAATTTGGAACACCGCTGCTAGGCGTAAGGAGGATGTTATGAGTTATATTTAGTTTGATTTAATTTTTTGGCGATTTTTAAATATTCTCCGAATTTCAGTATCTTTTGAGTAATTTAAAGGGTTTTTTTTGGGGGGGGGGGGGCATAATATCAGGGCAACCTTTTTTTTTAAAAATTAACATGTTTAAGATTTGCATTAAATGTGACACATCGTCATTAGACACCAATTAAGCAATGTTTTCTAAATTGCAATTTCTTTTTAAAATCCCTTAAGGTTAAGCTTTAAATGTTTTCTAGAATCAAAATCATGTAATGGAGTTTGATCAAAATTCGAATGATAGACATAAGGTTTAATGGCATTCGGAAAGTCCCTGTGCACTTACATATTTATTAACATACAAGTTTCAATATAGAATACAGGAGATAAATATGAATGACAATTATAAATTATGTTGAAAGTGACCCCATCTGTTACATATAGGTGTGAGTGCTCTGTAACACACTCCGAAGAGTGCTTGTTCGAATCACTAACGTTATATATTGGATTCGAAATCAGAAATATAAAAACAATTATTAGAAAAGTGCACAGTGACTTTCCGAACACCCTGTATATTAATTTTTAGAGTACATAAAACTATATATATATATATATATATATATATATATATATATGAGAAAGAAAGGATGAGAGTAATCCGACGTAATGGGAAATGTAAAAAGAAAAACCAAGAGATACTTTTATATACTAATCAATGTTTCGTTTTGATTGTAAGACTTCCTCAGGATGATAATTTTAAGAAAAATGTCATGCAAGTACATCGAAATATTGGGTTGACATGATGGGTTTATAAGGAAAAGTAGTAGCCGTGGCTACTAAGAGCGCTGGACGAGGGTCCAGGCTGCGAGAAGTCAGTAGTGGCATAGCCTGGACCCTCGTCCAGCGCTCTTAGTAGCCACGGCTACTACTTTTCCTTATAAACCCATCATGTCAACCCAATATTTCGAAGTACTTGCATCACATTTTTCTTAAAATTATCATCCTGAAGAAGTCTTACAATAAAGACGAAACGTTGATGAATATATAAAAAAATATCTCTTGCTTTTTCCTTTTTCATCTCCCATATATATATAAGGTGTGAATCAAATTTTATTACAATTCAATGTTCAGGCAAAGTTCTTTACAGTCCTTAACTCATGAGTTTTCAAAGAAAATCTTCTCCTCAGAGGACCATTACCGCAATGACATTACTTCAGGTAATAAAAATTAAACTTTGAAAATATATTAAAAAATATATGTAAAAATACATAAAGGTATATAAAACATCAAATATATCGGCCCAAAACATACTTTTTAGTAAAACTATACAGTTTATCCAAGTCAACAAGTCTAAAATAGCTCCAGACAAGATATCAAAGAGGTTGATTAAAAAATAATCCAATTGGTTAATGGTGGTCCAAAAACGACAAAAGGTATCCAGGTGGGAAATTCCTTTGCTATCGAGGCAGTAGATAACAGTGAAAATTGTATTCAATGTGTATGCAAATTAATAAAGCGATAAAAAAACGATAGATTGCTATTAATGCTCTATCCGGTATATTGAGCTTTATTTTTATCCGGATGTTCACTAATTAAAGATATTAGTTCCCTCTCATATCTTTTGTTGTATTAACCTTATATATATATATATATATATATATATATATATATATATATATATATATATATATACCAGGCCTGTCTAAAAGGTATCCAATCTTTATTTTTTCGTGCGAAATAGAAACGATAGGGCGGCGCCACTCTACACAGTGAAGGAAGACACCTTCATGCGCATGTGTGAATTTTATCACCGCCTTCCTGCGCGTTAGTCGCTGCTTGTCGGTCGGTGAGTGAGGTGCTACACAACGGATTACCGATTCTCTCAAGATGACTGAACTTGTAAAGCAAAGGTATTGCATCACATTTTGTCAAAAGCTTGTGATTCTCAAAGCAAAACAATTCGTAAGATTCAGCAGGTGTTTGGAGAAGATGCGATGGGTGTAACACAAATTAAGGAGTGGTTCAATTGATTAAAAAATGGCCGCATATCAGAGGAGAGTGACCAGCGTTCTGACAGACTCCAAACTGCTCGGAATGCAACTGTTGTTGAGAGGGTGTGAAATATTGTGATAGAAGATCGTCGTTCAACCGTGCGGGAGAGTGCCTAAGAGGTCGGAGTGAGTAAAGATTCCGCACATGCAATTTTGCGTTATAATTTGAACATGCGCAGAGTGGCTGCGAAATGTGTGCTCAAGTTGTTGTCGTAGGAACAAAAGGACCCCCGTTTTCAAGTTCCACGGGATCTTTATGAAACCGCAAACACTGATCCTGGGTTTCTAAACACCGTGATAATTGAAGACGAGTCATGGATTTACTGGTACGACCCAGAAACAAAAAGACAGTCGTCGCAATGGAAGCATCCCGAGTCTCCAAGGCAAAAAAAAATCGCGACAAGTGCGAAGCAAAAATCAAGGTGATGCTTACTGTCTTCTTTGATATCCGTGGAATTGTGCATCACAAATACACACTGGAAGGACAAACAGTGACAAAAGAGTGCTATCAAAATGTTCTCCAGCGTCTCCGTGACGTAGTTCGGCGCAAAAGACCAGAGATGTGGACGGCGAAAAACTGGCAACTGCATTACGACAAGGCCCCCTGACATTCATCCCTATTAATCCAACATTTCTTGGCAAAACATGGAATTCCAGGGGTTCGTTAACCTCTCAACTCTCTAGACATGGCTCCTTGCGACTTCTGGTTGTTTCGAAGATTGAAGACACCACTGAAATGTTCCCGTTTTAGACTAGAAAAGAAATAATGCGGAACGCGACGACGGAGATGAACACCATTCCAAAAGAAGACTTCCAAAAGTGTTTACGGCAGTGGATGGATCGGTGGGCTAAGTGTGTGCAAGCGCAAGGGGCCTACTTTGAAAAGGATTAGGGTCCCAAATTCGTCAGATATTTGAAATATTTTTTTCTAACCTAAGCACAATAAATTTATTTCCTATCCCTGGACTGACGACAATACAGTTTGATCTTAACCCGAATGCCAGGCAGTATCGATATTTTATCACGATAAGCTTCAATTTATGATGTTATATTCGATTTTAGGATGATTCATTTTAATACTCCCATAATATTCTTCATTCTTCAACTGACAATCATTCCACCTCATTATCCCTCATCCTCGAGTGGCATTTGGTCTTGATAATTGATGACCCATTTGTAAGAAAATTAGCATATTTTAAACCCTGGCGACGCCGCCGTGTGCATCTACTAATTTGTAATTAGTTTATGTGAGTAATTTGTGTTTGTGGAATTAACTTGACGAGAAGACATATAGAAAATAAGCGGTGAAACTGGTGTCATACGATGTAATGCTCTCGACTGCGTTAATGTGTAAGGAGAATGTCGTTAAGTGAAAGTCAAGTCGTGGACGTTTCTTCCGCGATCTAATGCAACAGAAGAATGACTTCGTTTGCCAATATATCTGCTTCAAAGAAAGCCTGTCTATAGTTATCGGTAATAGTCGGCTTTGCTGCTAAGCTGTCGTCACTTCTTATTTACACAGAGAATCTTGTTGGTATCATAATACTTCGGTTAAATCCGTTCGGATCACCCACGTTAAATCACTGCTGTAGATGGATGGTCGTTTAGTGATACCAGGTGTCGTCATGTAATAGTTGATTTGAAAGTGGCCGTAAAGTAACTTTCTACTTGTATAAGAGTCAAGTAAGACCTAAGATTGAGTACTGCTCTCACATCTGTGTCGCTCAGAACAGTCTTTCTTTCCGTCTCAGAGTACAAAATCGACTTCGCGATCTAGTGGGAGGGTATCTCTTCTATCCCTACAACCCCCTTCATCAGAGAAGAGACGTTGCTAGTATTTCCTTACTTAATCGGCATTTCCATGGTAGATGGTCAACTGAGCTCCATTTTCTCGTTTTCCCTGTGAAACCTTCTCAGCAAAAACTTGTCTCTCTAGCAACACTACAAATAACTCTCCTTTCTTCCACTGTGTGCCTAAAATCAAACGGAACTTCCATGAACAGAGTTTCTTTCCACAAACTTCACAACTGTGGAACACCTTATCGCGGGAATGGCCCATATAGACTACAACATGGTCGTTTTCAAGTTCAATGTCAACAAATATCTGTCAAGTTGTTCTGCGAATTAATCAAACATCGTTTTTAATCTTGTCATAGTAATGCTCCATCATCCAACTGAAAATTTAATTAACACTTATCCTCGAGTGGTTTTTATCCTTCGCAAGTCGTGAAACATTGATACGACAACTAGCCTAATTCCAAAGTACCTCTTGTACGTCTTCGGTTATTTCAGCATTACTTCCTAGCTTCTCAAATTTCTCTCTGCCACTAAAGTTACGCAATGTCAGATCAGGATAAGTGCGGTTTAGATTTACACAACCTTTGCCTCACTTTAAACTTCTCATCACACAGACAACATTTCAGACTATATCCATTGTATCTAGAGGGGGGGGACAACAACTTAAGCTAAAGTTTTCGCCTGTGCGATGTGAGAGGTAATCTTAGCAATCGATTTCAGCCTCACTTCTTTAAGTAGATTCACAGAAATATAAGTTGACATAGATTAATCATGAAGGTCGTGAAGGTCATGAAAGGTCATGAAAGGTCACAAATAAGGTTAAATACGCCATTTCGCGGAGAAATCTCATAAGTTAAAAAAAGAGACACACTAAAAATAGCTGGATGATTAGGCGGATATGATGAAAGATTTTAATAAGTAACCACTTATCAAAGACAAAGGCCGCCCCTTGAAGATAAGAGTTAATGGGATGAATAGATTATCAGTTGAATGGCGAAGAATATTATGAGAGGATTGTCAATGATGAATAGAATGAACAAACTTTGATTACTTATTAGGAAGGTATATGACAAGTATTTGCTCGTCTAATAAAATATTTCCCGCAAAGAAGTAAATCGGGTTACATCTTATCGTTCTTAAGAATATGGTGATTGATTTTGTATGAAAGAGCGTATCGAAGACAAAAATCGAGAATCCGACTAACTTTACTCTGTTATATAGATGTATACATATGCATATGTGTGCATGTGTATGCAGTCATTCTCAAACAGCTGTTTCGCCGTATTATGACTCTTCATGGCTAGCTGTGGATACTTTATACGTATTTTGGACAGACGCTAGAAAAAACGGTTGAAACTCGTATAAGAGTTTTAAACGAATACACGCGTTTGAAGCACATAAGTATTTCTACCGAACTTCCTATTTCATTCGTGACTGATTAAATGAATAGGTTCCAGAAAATTATCACTTTCTTATGGGGAAAAATATACTGAGACGTGCTTCTAAATGTGCAATAATAGTCATTCATAAGAGAACCATCTGACGGATGACTTCTCATTGAGAACTCATTTGTCCAATCAGTGACCATTACTGAACGCCCAAGAGCCATGAGCGCTATCGATGTGTTTAATAATAAAAAAACATATTGAACAAAAGTAACCAACAAAATCCAGGAATCTAATTTTCTTTTTTTCTTTTTTTTCCATTTATGACAAACAAAAATAATTGGATTCAAAAGTCAAATGTCTAGATTCGAAAAACAAAAATATAGATTCATTCTTCAAGGAATCTATATAGTGCAAGTTTATAAAAAAAGTTCTAAGATAATATTTTAATAAGTAATGCGTTATTTTTTCTGAAAAAATAATACTTTAAACAATAAAAAATGTTTAACCTTAAAATACTGATGGGTGTAGAAAGCTCAAAGAGAACATATTTTCATATTGCAGGAAATTAATATTTAATAGTTTTCGAAAAAAAACGGTATTAAATGCAGACGTGACTAGTAAACACCAGTGAAACTTTCAAATCAAGAAAAGATAATTCAACCCCAAACGCATGCCAAGATATACTAATCGAATTAAATTTTCATATAAACCCAGCCGACCAGTTAATGGGAAATAACTTTGATAAAACTTCTTAATTAATGTATTAGAAAATGAAATAATTTTTTATATAATATGTTATAGGGGACACATTTATTGTATAATATTCTAGGTAAATGATTCGAAAGAAACTACGCTATCATAATTTATTCTGTTATAATTCGTGATAGCATTTATTTTATTTTTCAAATATCTATTAAGTCTCAATCTTACAGGTTACACTAAAGTCAATATTATCCTATATTATTAAGTTCCAAATAGTGTCAAATAGGTTATATATATGTGTATGCAAGACCAATATCAAATAACTCGAGGAAAGTCAACATTATTATACCTATTTTTTTATTTACTCCTAACTAATGAAAGTAGACCCAAAATGATTCCCCTTCATTAGACATCAAACCCATTCACCAGTGATTAAAAGCAGATATGAGTATATTTAAAAAAATACATACAAACATACATACATTTACCTCTCCTAAAATTATATATATATATATATATATATATATATATATATATATATATATATATATATATATATATATATATATATATATAATAATAGGCTGGACCAAAGAAGAACTCAGGCACCTTGACCAGAGGACTAGAAAACTAATGACTATGCACAATGCATTGCACCCAAAGACGATACGGACAGACTCTACATGAAAAGAAATGAAGGAGGTAGAGGACTGGTAAGTATAGAAGACTGTGTGGAAGACACCAAAAAAGAGCTGGAGAAATATGTAACCCAGAACACGGAAAGACTGATCACCACAGCAAGAGACACCAGCCCAACAAACAACTCCGGAAGCACTGAAACCAGAAACAAAAAGACAAGAAAGGAAAAGTGGAAAGAAAAACGACTACATGGACGCTTTATAAGACTCACAAGCGATGAAACCAATGAAAACAGCTGGGCATGGCTAAGAAAAGGACACTTGAACAGAGAAACGGAATCTCTGCTGATCGCCGCACAGAACAATGCGATTAGGACAAACTTTATTAAAGCAAAGATAGATAAAACCCAGGAAAACAGCAAATGCCGATTATGTGGACAAAGAGACGAAACGATAAATCATATAAGTGAATGCAGCAAGCTAGCCCAAAAGGAATACAAGAACAGACATGACAGCGTTGGGAAAGAAGTACACCGGGAAATGTGCAAACAACTGAATTTCGAATATGCAAAAAAACGGTACAAACACAAACCAGAAACTGTACTAGAAAACGAAAATCACAAAATCCTATATTATTAAGTTCCAAATAGTGTCAAATAGGTTATATACATGTGTATGCAAGACCAATATCAAATAACTCGAGGAAAGTCAAAATTATTATATCTATTTTTTTATTTACTCCTAACTAATGAAAGTAGACCCAAAATGATTCCCCTTCATTAGACAGAAAAATCCTGAAAAATCGTAGACTTTGCCGTTCCAGCGGACCACAGAGTGAAGATCAAAGAGACGGAAAAAAGAAGCAAATATACTGAACTTGCCAGAGAATTGAAAGGAATATGGAACATGAAGAAAGTCAGTATAACACCAATAATCATAGGAGCACTAGGAACAGTCCCCAAAAACATGGAGAAAAGACTAGGAGAAATAGGAATCAAAGGGATAACTGAGACCATACAAAGAACAGTAATGATCAAAACAGCTGTAATCCTGAGAAATGTCCTCGAATGCGGAAACTAACCCACATAAGCAACGAATGGAGAACAAACACATGGAAGCACAAGACAACAGAACCGGGGAAAATACAACCGCACGAGAGATGCGCAAGCATAAGCTGACACCACGAAAATTATGGACAGAGGGTCGAGGAGGGAAAGCGCAAACTAGACCTCCACTGGAAGAGCCGGACAGTTCTGGGACCTTGGGGAGGCTTGTTGCCACTCGGGCCCCAGATGGGACCAATAGCCCTTATCAGCGGGAAATCGATGGTAGGTGGCTGTTGCGATACCGCAAGGTAATCAGCGGTGATGAACGAAAAGAAGTGGAGCATACTGGAAGTCTGAGGAGACTTGTTGTCACTCAGACTCCAGGGAATACCACAGGTTGTCGGCAGTGGGCGATCACTGACGATGACCAGTGTGATAACTGCTAGTGAGTAAATAATAATAATAATAATAATAATAATCCAGGTAAAAGATCCACAGGGTAGTAATCCAAAGAATTTAAACCGGGTTTATAAAAAGTGCTCAATATTAAATAGAGCTTTTATATATGATTTACCTTTCCTAAAATTATATATATATATATATATATATATATATATATATATATATATATATATATATATAACTCAATGTGTGTGTGTATGTTTTCGTGTGATGTCTGCATGTTCCCTATAGACAGAAATATTAGAGAATCTACATAAAATCTAAAAGTGTATTCTTATCTAAAATTGACTGTGGAAGACAATGGAAGTGTTCCTGAATCTCTAGATGCACCCCTAATGGTGATATGAGGGGATAACCTTATTAAAACTTCAAATATATCCTATTCTTTTTTTAAATTTAAATCATGTGTATAACATTTTCTGGGGAAGACAATGGAAGTTGTCCCCAATACTTACGTTACACTCTATACCCGAATATTTACGCCCCCACCTCTAAGTGACCCTTTCGTGCAGCACCCCATTACAAATTTAAATGCGTATATCCGATTTTACTGAAATTTAAGCCATATGTATATGATACTTTTTCAAAGAGTCTTACAACATTCCAGCTCCTTCTGACTATATATTAGAGGGCGAAACGGGAGGAGGGGGGGGGGCAGTAAAAACAAAGAAAGTAATATGGTGTTATGAGCATAGTGAAAAAGTACATAGTAGTGATCCTCATTTGATCCCGGGCAACGTCGGGTCTTCCTGATAGTTTAATATAAAATGCAGCCGTTTTTCTGTCAATCATTGAAGTCGTTAATATCTTTATATGAAAAGGTTAATTCGTATGAATGAGCATTGGATGACTTTTGATCGGCTCAATTGTGTGAAGTCGTGCTAAGAAACCATCAGGAATCGAACATGGCACACCAGGTTATCAGTCCACGTAATATCCATTTCACTACTTTTGTAATAAGATAATATAAAGGCAGGGGACAGGGGTACAAATAATGTTTAAAGCGGTGTTTTCCACATAAGGTTAGAGTAGTAGAAAATTCAATTAAAAGTGAACAGTCTAGAATTTGTGCTGCGTGTCAGGATATGGTGTCATAGACGGGAAGTCATACGAGATACGTAGCGAATAAGCTGAAAAAACTGTGTTTATGAACCATGAGAGAATACAGTCGGTGTTTGAGACAGCTTCTTCCATTCCCCTATTGGAAATGGGTTGGAGTAGTATATATATATATATATATATATATATATATATATATATATATATATATATATATATATATATATATATATAAGTATAAATTTTTATTTATACAAACATTATTGGTTACATATGTGCATACATGTTTCGGTTGCACTCTTCACAGAAAGTCAACCTCATCAGACCAAGGATTCCAGAGAATAATAACTAGCGGGTCGTCATGGTAATTCCACAGTGGTTTCTACATCAATATGTTAATAATAATATTCCTTTGAAAATAATAAATGTCTCTCAGGGTCAGTATTATTAAGAAGAAAAATAACTCTTTTTTTTCGTAAAAAAATGTGTTTTTCACCTAAATATTCTTTAAATAAAAAACGAATATGGGGTCGGGATGAGCGACCGTTTTTTATGACTGCTCACTTTAAAAAGCTGGCAGGAACGGAGACCACAATACCCTATTCCGGAAATGACGTCAGATTTATCAACTTCTGCTTATTCGCTGCGGTCACATTTTCACCAGCATCATTCATTCCTGATTGTTCTAACCGCTCTTCCATCCATTTGAATGAGGGATTTCATTATCTAACGCATTTTACACGAGTTATATATTTCTGATCTTTTACTGGTTTATTAAATGTGTAACAAAAAAATCAACTACACTGATAATTGTAAAACAAATTATAGTATGAAAACTGACAATGTTTAAATTAATAAATCAAGCCCAAAAGGCGAATAAATGGCGGATCTTAATGCGTCATGTAAGGGTGATTTATACCAAATCTTGTACAACTCTAGCCAAAAACGTTTTAGGTCTATAAGTGTTTGTAGTAATTAGTATCATTAGCAGTGATAGTAGTAGTAGTAGTAGTAGTAGTAGTAGTAGGGTATTTCAGCCTCCTAGGACATACGTAGCATTTCAAGATCTCTTGATGCTAAATTATAAACAATGGTACCCAAAAGGCTTTAAATATGTATTAATGGTAGTAGTAGTAGTATCAGTAGTAGTAGTATCAGTAGTAGTAGTAGTAGTAGTAGTAGTAGTAATGGTAGTGGTTGTGGTACTGGTACTAGCAGTACTAATAGGGAGTAGTAGTAGTAGTAGTAGTAGTAGTAGTAGTAGTAGGGTTTTTCAGCCTCCTATGACATACGCGGCATCTCAAGATTTCTTGATGCTAAATTATAAACAATGGTACCCAATAGGCTTTACATATGTATTGGTGGTGGTGGTAGTAGTAGTAGTAGTAGTAGTAGTAGTAGTACTGGTACTAACAGTAGTAATAGGTAGTAGCAGTAGTAGTAATAGGTACTAGCAGTAGTAATAGGTAGTAGTAGAAAGGTAGTAGTAGTAGTAGTAGTAGTAGTAGTAGTAGTAGTAAATAAAAACGAATATGTTTCTTTTTTTCTTTCTTTATTTATTTTAAAATAAATATTCTGTCTTCTTACCATAAAAATAACTGTCATTGTCAGCTAAATATCCTTTAAATAAATAAAACGAATATGTTAATTTATTTAAAATTGTAGCAATTTAATTATTTTTTAAATAAATATTCTGTCTTCTTAACATAAAAATAATTGTCATTGTCAGCATAATATCCTTTAAATAAATAAAACGAATATGTTTATTTATTTAAAATTGTAGCAATTTTATTCTTTTTAAAACAATAAATATTTTGTCTGCTTACCATAAAAATAATTGTCATTGTCAGCTAAATATCCTTTAAATAAATAAAACTAATATGTTTATTTATTTAAAATTGTAGCAATGTTATTCCTTTTAAAACAATAAAAATAATTGTCATTGTCAGCTAAATATCCTTTAAATAAATAAAACGAATATGTTAATTTATTTAAAATTGTAGCAATTTTAGTCTTTTTAAAACAATAAATACTTAATGTCTTTTCACTGTGAAAATTAATTGTCAGCTAAATATTCTCCAAATCAAAAAAAAACGAATGTCATTTTTCTGAAATGTATTTATTTAAAATTGTATTTATTTAAAATTGTATTCATTTAAAATTGTATTTATTTAAAAGTGTATTTATTTAAAATTGTATTCATTTAAAATTGTATTTATTTAAAAGTGTATTTATTTAAAATTGTATTTATTTAAAATTGTATTCATTTAAAATTGTATTCATTTAAAAGTGTATTTATTTAAAATTATATTCATTTAAAATTGTATTGATTTAAAATTGTATTTATTTAAAATTGTATTGATTTAGTTGACGGGGTGACATACTTTGATTTTAGAACAATTCATTTTAAAATGGGTAAAGCAATAATTTCTTACCTTAGCGACATCAGATTAATCACCGATCACTATCGAATGATCTTATCTTTTCAAAATGTGTGTGAAAAGTGATAACATATGTACGAACCTGAAGTGTATTATATAGATAATAATGACTGAAATCCACCCCCAGAAAAATAACACCAGCTTCGGTTGACACCACGCAAAATGGTCGTGGTCATGACGAGTGAATGAGAGTGTAAATATTAAATAAGATGAGAACTAACTCACCCTCCAATGGAGAGTAATGGAACCTTAAGAAAGCTTATTGCGACTCAAATTTTAGAGAAGACCAACTGTCATTGACAGCGAGAAATCAATGTAAACGGGTATTTGCGATAACGCAAAATTATTTGCAACTGTTATCAAAAAAGGTGAAAAGTGATGGAGATCTGGTGAGATTTTTATGTTACTCAGATTCCAGGGAACACCACTGGATGCCCCATAACTTTTCAAAGTGGACTCCCTTGATGATTTCCCTCTTATCTGCAGAAAATTAATTATGTCGATTTTTAGTCGGGAACAAATTTTCAATTGTGAGATTGACACATTTCTTACCTAGTTTTAAGGTTCAAAGATCTAAGAAAAATGTTAAACCGAAGAAGTTAGATAGCTATGGAATTGAAAACCATAGAATCAATTTACCTATGGAATAGTCACTTCTATAAAATTATTTATTTATTTAAAAATTTCCGCCGGTAAAACTAGAAAATCGAAAAAAATATAAGAAAAATAAAATATTTCTCATTGAATTTTCGGTTTCCTTGATATGATAAAAAGCCAGCTCATGTTACATACTGCTTGTCTCTAGATGTGTCTACAACATTTATACATCATCGCATCCGTGACTCACACGTGGTCTAGTTTCCGTCTTCAATTAATTCACAGGAGACGCAAGACTTATTTCTGGTGGATAATTTATTAGCATATATGTTAACAAAACTATTACAGAGATAGACACATATATAAAGGTTAAGAGGGAGAAAAGGGAGAGAACTAGATAGAAATAGATACGGGATTCAACTCATGAGTCTTCCCTCCGACACACCCATATCGGAGCGAGCGACTGTTTTTTGTGACCGCTCACTTGAATAGTTGGAAGGAACAGAAATTACAATATTCTTTATCAGAAGTGAAATCAGATTATTAATTTCCGCTTATTCGTTGAGGTCGTATTTTAACCCCGGATCCGACAATCGTTAGTGGTTAGTCTAATAGCTCCTACCTCCATTCTAATGAAAGCTTTTACTACATAACATCTGTAAAACAAACAAACTTGATATTTAATTGTTTTCCCATCGTTCTCTTTGATATTACTAAAAGAATTATATTTAATTTATTATTGTTTGAGTTATAGAAAATCTATTTTTACGAATTGCAGGCTAAAACTCGATTTTTTAAATTTAGCTAAAACAATTAAAATTGTTTTTTTAATTAGATGAAATTGACGATGAAAATCATTTTTAGTATCATTGCAGTATTTACTAATTTTGTTTATTTTGAAATCATAAAACAAAAGAAAAGTCTTATTTCCTAATGTACTTCATTAAGTTAATGGCGTCAGCGAAGTCACTAGTTTTTTTTCATTATTGCAGCCATCCCCTTTGTTGCTAAGCGATATTTTCATTCTCGCTTTGTCCAAAAAGTGGGAAGTATATCAATAAAATTACCAAACAATGACATCTATTTTTATATTAGATATATTAAGATTTCACACACTAATTTTCTTTTCAACCATTCCAATATTTGGATTAATATTGTGTCTGTGTTGCTAAATTTTCTTTTCAATCATTCCAATGTTTGGATTAATGTAAATATAAATTGTGTCGGTGTTGCTAAAAAATTGTTTTCAACCATTCCAACATTTGGATTAATGTAAATATAAATTGTGTCTGAGTTGCTAAATTTTCTTTTCAACTATTCCAGCATTTGGATTAATATAAATATAAATTGTGTCTGTGTTACTAAATTTTCTTTTCAACTATTCCAATATTTGGATTAATGTAAATATAAATTGTGTCTGTGTTACTAAATTTTTTTTTCAACCATTCCAATATTTGGATTAATGTAAATATAAATTGTGTCTGTGTTACTAAATTTTCATTTCAACCATTCTAATATTTGGATTAATGTAAATATAAATTGTGTCTGTGTTACTAAATTTTCTTTTCAACCATTCTAATATTTGGATTAATGTAAATATAAATTGCGTCTGCCTTGCTTACTGCTCCTCCCTTGATGCAGATATAACTTTTATACACCATTGTACGTGTCATCTTGTCTTCGCCTGAGATCAATTCACGGGACGCGCAGGATACTGGGTACCTATTTAGCGGGTGTGCTGATGCAACATCATACTAATACCTACTCACACTTGCCAACAGGCTCGTTGCAGATGTGAAACAATTTGCAGTTTGACACATTTTCGTTGAATATTCTATTAAATAGGCATTTTGTTGGAATGTGTTATATTTGAAACTAGAAGCATTTAAGGGTTAACCCCCTAAGTGTTTATTATAATTAGTAGAAGTAGCGGTAGTAATAGAAACAGTAGTAGCAGTTATAGTAGTAGTGGTAGCAGTAGCAACATCAACAGTTATAGTAGTAGTAGTAGTAACAGGAACAGTAGTAGTAGTAATAGAAACATAGTAGCAGTAGTAGTAGTAGTAGCAGTAGGGTAGTAGTAGTAGTAGTAGTAGTAGTAGTAGTAGTAGTAGTAACAGAAACAGTAGTAGTAGTAGTAGTAGTAGTAGTAGCAGCAGTAGCAAAAGAACCAGTAGTAGTAGTAGTAGTAGTAGTAGTAGTAGTAGTTGTAGTAGTAGCAGTAGCAACAGAAACAGTAGTAGTAGTAGTAGTAGTTGTAGTAGCAACAGAAACAGTAGTAGTAGTAGTAGTTGTTGTAGTAGTAGCAACAGAAACAGTAGTAGTAATAGTAGTAGTCGTAGTAGCAACAGAAACAGTAGTAGTAGTAGTAGTAGAAGTAGTAGTAGTAGTAATAGTTGTAATAGTAGTAGTAGTAGTAGTAGTAGTAGTAGCAGCAGCAACAGAAACAGTAGTAGTAGTAGTAGTAGTAGTAGTAGTAGTAGTAGTAGTAGTAGTAGCAGCAGTAGTAGTAGTAGCAGCAGCAACAGAAACAGTAGTAGTGGTGGTAGTAGTAGTAGTAGTAACAGAAACAGTAGTAGTAGTAGTAGTAGTCGTAGTAGTAGTAGTAGCAGCAGAAACAGTAGTAGTAGTAGTAGTAGTAGTAGTAGTAGTGGTGGTGGTGGTGGTGGTGGTGATGCTAATAGTGGTTGTAGTGGTAGCAACAGAAACAGTAGTAGTAGTAGTAGTAGTAGTAGCAACAAGAAACAGTAGTAGTAGTAGTAACAGAAACAGTAGTAGTAGTAGTAACAGAAACAGTAGTAGTAGTTTTAGTAGTAATAATAGTAGTAGTAGTAGTAGTAGTAGTAGCAGTAGTAGTAGCAACAGAAACAGTAGTAGTAGTAGTAGTAGCAGCAGCAGAAACAGTAGTAGTAGTAGTGGTGGGTGTGGTGGTAGTAGTAGTTGTAGTAGTAGCAACAGAAACAGTAGTAGTAGTAGTAGTAGTAGTAGTAGTAGTAGTAGTAGTAGTTGTAGTAGTTGTAGTAGTAACAGTAGCAGCAGAAACAGTAGTGGTGGTGGTGGTAGTAGTAGTTGTAGTAGTAGCAACAGAAACAGTAGTAGTAGTAGTAGTAGTAGTAGTAGTAGTAGTAGTAGTAGTAGTAGTAGCAGTAGCAACAGAAACAGTAGTAGTAGTAGTAGTAGTAGTAGTAGTAGTAGTAGTAGTAGTAGTAGTAGTTACAGAAACAGTAGTAGTAGTAGTAGTAGTAGTAGTAGTAGTAGTAGTAGTAGTAGTAGCAACATAAATAGTAGTAGTAGTATTAGTAGCAACAGAAACAGCAGTAGTAGTAGTAGTAGTAGTAGTAGTAGTAGTAGCAACAGAAACAGTAGTAGTAGTAGTTGTTGTAGTAGGAGTTGTAGCAACAGTAGTAGTAGTAGTAGTAGTAACATTGTATCCTCCATTACACACTAGATGTCTTAAGCATTCTTCATGCTAAATTTGGTACAACCATTTCAAGTAGTTTTATAGCCTATAAGTAACAAACAGACAGACAAACAGGTTCAATTATGTTATAGGTATATAAAATATTATGTTATATGGATATAAAATATTATGTTATAGATATATAAAATATTATGTTATAGATATATAAAATATTATGTTATAAGTATATAAAATATTATGTTATAGATATATAAAATATTATGTTATAGATATATAAAATATTATGTTATATGGATATAAAATATTATGTTATAGATATATAAAATATTATGTTATAGATATATAAAATATTATGTTATAAGTATATAAAATATTATGTTATAGATATATAAAATATTATGTTATAGATATATAAAATATTATGTTATATGGATATAAAATATTATGTTATAGATATATAAAATATTATGTTATAGATATATAAAATATTATGTTATAAGTATATAAAATATTATGTTATAGATATATAAAATATTATGTTATAGATATATAAAATATTATGTTATAAGTATATAAAATATTATGTTATAGGTATATAAAATATTTCTGAAATTTGGAATTTTACCAAACCTATTTTGCATGATATATTGTAAAATCACTTTCTACTTTTTTTTCTTTTGTAGGTGCTTTGTGTGAGGCTTGTCAAATACCTGACTTAATGTTCAAGATTATTTTTTGGCTTGGTTATTGCAACTCAACAATGAACCCCGTCATCTACGCGTGCTCCAGTAAGGAATTCAAGAGAGCTTTCAAGAGGATTTTACAGTGCCAACTCCGAAGACGACCTCGCTCCTTCCTGCAGGAACCGTGCGTGGCGTCTTCCGTGGCCGAGCTGCACACGACGCCCAATACGCGCCAACTCGTTCGAAGCTTTTCCAGGAAGTTCAGAAAGCAACAGATTACACTCCGGAAGAAAGCCGAGAACTCCCTCAAGAGAGGCGGCTCTTTGCGCGGAAAGACGATCTTCCGGCAGCGGCTGACGGAGGAGTCGCCGCTTAAGGATAACCTTTGCCCAGAGTCGCCTATCCCATCCCTTCGACTGTTTCACAAGAAGCGGAAAGAACTTAGCGAACTCAGCCTCCGCCAGGCGGCAGTGGCGGCCACGGTGGCGGCTTCAGAAGGGGAGGAAGATGTAGAAGAGGAGGAGGGGGAGGAAGAGGAAGAAGGGGGAGGAGGAGAAGAGGAGGAAGAGGATGGTGAAGGGGGGAAACGTCGTCCCTGTAGGCACAGTGATTATATCTCATCGGAGGACGAAAAGTCCGATAACCTCGACGAGGTGATGACCGACCTTACCGAAACCATAAACGCAAGCAAGCTCTACAACAACGGAAGTCGCTTCTCGGATGATGAGGATGAGGAGGAAGACTATCTAAATACCGTGTTGACAAAACGATGCGGTGAGCAGCTGGTGAAACCTTTCCGCTTGGAAAACACTTTTGTCGTGCCGAAAATCGTTATTCAATGGGATTCGGACTCCGAAGGCAGCAAAATCGAAGACATTCGAAGCACCGCGTATACTACAAAGAATGTGGTCGGAAGGACAGAAGTATAGCACAGTCTAAGTAGTTATATACCTATTGGTCTCCGTATCTTTCTCACACACTTACAAACGCATTTTCTCAAGCATACATATATAGTCTCTCTCACACACACACAAAACACACACACACACACACACACACACACACACATATATATATATATATATATATATATATATATATATATATATATATATATATAAATTCTCGAAACAGTTTTTCATGGTAAACAACTGATGATCCCTTAAATAATGTTAGAAGCAAACTAATATAATAACTGTAAAAACTAAATTGACTTACATGAGTGATTTTCCACTGAACGACCTGGGACTTAAGGTTTTGTTTTTTTTTTTGGGGGGGGGTGTTTGTTTTTTTTAGTTTTAAAGGTTGAGAAACTTCCGAGACTATATATATATATATATATATATATATATATATATATATATATATATATATATATATATATATATATATATATATATATATATTCAATATTTGGTATAAAAAGTTATAATTATACTTTCAAGAACATCTTAAAGGATTGTATCCAAGGATAAAATAGAACGTCCTAATACAATAGTGGTTAGTAAATATTGTAAATAGAGCATTTATTAAATTGGGACATATATCAAAAATATATATATGAAATAAACAACGATATTATTCAAAATGAAGATACTAATTTGTCTATACTTGAACATAAACAAATTAGTATGTTCATTTTTTAATATCTTTGTTTGTTTCTTATATATATATTCTTTATATATTCCCCCACTTTATATATATATATATTAAACCAAAAATTACCACGACGGTTGAACCGGCGGTTTCACACACTGAGGAATTGGATCTCAGGCACTCATCGGCAGCCGTCGAAATGGTTGGATATATATATATATATATATATATATATATATATATATATATATATATATATATAACTACTTTGTAATATAGCAGGAAAAATCCCAGCAGAGTGCTCAATTAATTGAAAATTAAAGTTAAAAATTAAATAGAGCGTAATATTTATTTTAATTTGTTACAGAAAAATTAGTACAACATTCGTACCGTCGGTTTCAAGCACAGAAGGACTGAGCCATCCGGCTCTCTTCAGCTTCTGTTGTCATCTGTTTTAAACCAGATGACAACAGAAGCTGAAGACAGCCGGATAGCTAAGTCCTCCTGTGCTTGAAACCGACGGTACGAATGTTG
>OY744523.1:157898555-157953555 GCA_963556195.1 Sepiola atlantica
GTGTCTGGTTCTTAATAGAACGTTTGCTAAAAAGAATACTTGCTGCCCACATATACAATATATATCTATATATATATATATATATTATGAATAAATATTAAATTATACATATGTATAGAATTTAATATTTAATCATAATGTTATGCCGAAAATCTAATATGTATATCTATATGTGTATAATCTCTGATATCAAGACCTCTCATGACTTATTATTACATATTAATATATATATATATATATATATATATATATATATATATATATATATATATATATATATATATATATATATTGTAGTTCTGTTGCATTCATTCATTCAAGCATATTTCATTAAATAAGATTTAAAGTGTCTATTTGATCTGTTGATCATTTTTTACAAAATTCGAAAAATAATGGTTTACTTTTCCTTTATTCTCCTTCTCTTTAAATATAACATCACATCTGAAAACTTCCAATACTCTACATGCAATAGATTCTTCCTCGGATTTTCAAGAAATTGATCCGGCAACTGATGGTTCACCACTTCTTTGAATCCGGACAAAATTACGAAAGAGAATTGTATAATCCTTCTGCCATCAGACTAGTTTACTGATAGATATGCTTGTAGAGCGCCATCAATTTTGTTAAACCGTACCTGTTGTTTGATAACCCTAACCCTAACCCTAACCCTAACCCTAACCTTAACCCTGACCCTGACCCTAACCCTAACCTGTTGTTTGATAATATCTCATTCTGCTTAAATTTAACCCTAGTGATGGCAAATTCAAGTCAAGTGGTGGTCGTCGTGTTAAATATATATTCAATTCGTTTTAATTATTCCCTAAGTTTAAGTTTTTAACAATCCCTGGTAGTTTATAGACATGGTGGGTGTATACTTTGTGGGTTAGGAAGGTGTTGGTGTTATTTAGGTAAAATCGGATGCTCCGGTAAATTGGTTAAACCAGCAATGCTCTGGATAGAAGGATGGTCCCGGAAAATAGGCGTTACACTTTCCTTATATGAATATATATGTTCCTACATATTCTGTTGAGTATCATATCCTATCAATCCATATATTTATCACTCGTCTGATTATAGATTTGTTTACGTCACCAGAGCGACAAAGGCATATGTAAGGCGGGCGCTGCAACAAACAAATGTTAATCACATTTTTTGCTATCATTAAAAAGCACATACACCCACAGACCTAAATCGCACTTACCATCTTATCCATTAAAAATTAGACACTTTTATTAACTAGGGCGCCTAATAACATTATACATCTCAGCAGCTCTCCTAACTACTAGTCCAGTCTGATAATACAAAATACCAGCAGTGAAATATACACCAAATCCCTTTCACTCGGTCTTTTCGCGCTGTTCCTTTCTTCTTCAGTCGGCTTCTTCTCGACACACACTGTTTTTTTTTTGGGGGGGGGGAAGACTGTATTTCTATTTACTGTCGCATCTTCTTGGTGTGACTTATTTGGATCTATATTTATATTTTCGAATATATCCTAATTGTCACTGTTGGTTAAGCATGGTTTTACTTTGATAGAGGTCAGGGGAGATGAGAAAAAATTATACATCAAGTGGTTTAGTTGTAACTATAAAAGTCTAATTAGTTTTTCATATAACTAATTAAATACTTCATATTGATTAATAAGATTAATCTTATTACTCACATCCAAATACTCAACATATGTACGTATGTTTGTTTTTTATTTTATATATATATATATATATATATATATATATATATATATATATATATATATATATATATATATATATATGACAAAAGGAAATTTAACAATCTATCTAGCTCATAATTAAAAAATATTTTCAACAAACACAAGAAAGCTGCCACCGCCTCACGACAAATACATATACATTATTCCGTGTGATGAGTGTAAAAAATTATACATTGGCGAAAACCAATGCTCTCTTAAAATAATATACAAATATAAGAGATACATACAATTAAGTGACGCCATAAATGCTTTCTGTAAACACATGCAAATATATATATATATATATATATATATATATATATATATACATATATATATATATATATATATATATATATATATATATATATATATATATATATATATATATATATATGGAGAGAGATGGTAGAGAGGGAGAGAGAGAGGAAGAAAGGGGAAATATGGAGAGAAACTTGTATATACATATATGTACATATATATATGAGTGTGTTTGCGCGCACGTATACATATATACACATATATGTACTCATATATATATATATTTGTGTGTGTAACAGGCGATATATATATATATATATAGAGAGAGAGAGAGAGAGAGAGAGATGGAGAGAGATGGAGAGAGAGAAAGATATATATATATATACATATATATATGTATATATATATCTATAACAGGCGATATATATATATATATATATATATATATATATATATATATATATATGTATAACAGGTGATATATATATGTATAACAGGTGATATATATATATATATATATATATATATATATATATATATATATATATAGTCTCGGAAGTTTCTCAACCATTAAAACTATATACGGAAAAAAAAACATTTTAGTCCCAAGTCGTTCAGTAGAAAATCACTCATGTAAGTCAATTTATTTTTTGTAGTTACTATATTAGTTTGCTTCCAAGAATTTACACTAGTCTTAACATTATTTAAGGGATCATTAGTTGTTTACCATGAAAAACTGTTTCGGGAATTTCAAAACAAAACCGTATTTTATTTCATGGCTTCCTAGCAGAGTTGATCAGACCCCACTTCCCTTAAAAGACAAAAACATAAACGTTTTGTATATTAGATTTAAGTTTTGTTACAGATAAATGTTTAGCTAATTTATATTAGTTATTAAAAAATGTCCTATATATACCAGGTGATAATATAAAAATAAATTTATATAGTTCAGATCGATTCAAATAGGGATCAATTTCCAAAAGAAAAATGAGGCTTGATATTTTATATTTATATTTTTTTAAATCTTGATAGAGCTATTAATAAATAAATAAATTATTAAATCAATGTGATATCATTCTATGATTTTAATGATGGAATGATGAATGAGATCAGAATGGGAAGGGGCCATTCAAACGTTGAACACAGAATGTGGATCATATTCAACGAAATATACTTGAAAGAACGAATTACGCCTAAGTACCCAAAATAGGTACACGCATGCATTAATATATACACACATACGTATTATTGCATACACGTATATGCATTATACATGCAAGAAGATGGAATATATTTTATGGATTTAAATGCAAACACATCAATAGGAGTACAAGAGACAAAAAGGAGGCGATTAAAAATCTATTAAAACTATATTTAATCGGTATGTTCAAATAAAAAATCATTTTTTATTTAATAGCGATGGTATTAATGGTATCAATGAAAAAATAAAGATTGCAAAAATTCAAATATTCTATGGCGATGAGCCCATATTTTAGTAATATTGTAAATTTTTTTAAATAAGAAAAATAAAGGACAAATTCAGGGGAGATACAATGACTAAAATTAAAACTGTTTTAGTTACAAAACTCATTATATATATATATATATATATATATATATATATATATATATATATATATATATATATATATATATATT
Source organism: Sepiola atlantica (assembly GCA_963556195.1). Classification (NCBI taxonomy): domain Eukaryota; kingdom Metazoa; phylum Mollusca; class Cephalopoda; order Sepiida; family Sepiolidae; genus Sepiola; species Sepiola atlantica. The sequence continues at coordinate 157,902,187 of OY744523.1, forward strand.
ATAGTACCTTATAACATTGTTTGTGTATATTATACATGAATTATATATATATATATATATATATATATATATATATATATATATACGGTGTGGCAAAATCGACAGTCTAGAATTGCCTCAAACGCCCAGTTTTCTTGGAACGTTTACCATGTCAGAATTGGCCAATGATCGTCTCTCTCTAACAGACCAAAAAGACCTCGATTATACCAACATACAAAAGACTCATAACGACGACACTCGTTTTTTTTTTACGAAATGTGAATAAAAAGAAAGCTTGCTACATATGTATATATATATATATATATATATATATATATATATATATATATATATATATATATATATATATATATTTAGTCCGATAAAACCCGATGGACTTGCAACAAAAACAAAGAAAAGAAGAAAATGAACGTGAAAAATGTAAATGTTTCTAAATGAAAAAGGAATAAAACAAAACCAAATACAAATACAAGACAAGTGACCAGTTTTTGATTCCTGCTCAAAAAGTAGTGACGTACAGCATTAGTATTGGACATTTTTAATGTTTGTTTTCGTTAATTTGTTTGTTTATCTGTTTGTTTGGTCCGGAAGGAAGAGTTTTGATTTTGTCTTTATTTTTTTAAATCAAAAAATCGTTTGTTAATTCACCAACAAAAAAATCGTTTGTTATCATTTTTCAATATTGTCTCATTGTAAAAATGTCTCATCATTATCCGTTGATTGTCGCTTAGATATCGAATTGAAACGAAAGTTCCCATTTTTTTAAGGCAATAAAGCAATAAAAACACAATATCAAATTGTTATTTGAACATTAATGACCTCCCTATTTACTTGCTTCTCCACGAATGCAAAGTTCGACACCAGGTCTGTTTTTAATGTGGGAAAAATCCAACTCCTCACAAAGGATTGAAACCAAAATAAAAAACTATCTCAGTCTACAAGGATTGAAACCAAAATAAAAACTGTCTCAGTCTACAAGGATTCCTTGTTCACTGACGGAGGGCAGAAGGTATGAAAGGTAGTATCAGAAAAGACATTTCTTTTCCTAGCTAAAAGTCAACATTCTTTTCTAAGAACTTTTCCATTTGTACACATGTGTTGTAATGCAATATCCCTAAGTTTCATTTTTCATTTAAAAATCTTGAATTAACCCACTGAAATACTTCTGCAAACTTCTAAATAAATTGTCTTCTGTTTATACGAGCTCCAGGGAATAGAGTGAGTGATACATAATTTCGGATGCATTTTTTCTGAGATTCTTGATATTTCAACGTTGTGTAACACCACTATTCGTCATTATAACGCAAGGTCATCATTTTAGTTGAGTAAGATGTACTTCAAGAGAAGATGTCGTAAAGCGAGCTAAAACCCTAAAGAATGGTATTAATGTGGCATTAAAAAGCTATTTGACAGATGGAAAACGATCATAGAAAAGAATGACGACTAATAAATAATCTGATATTGTGTTTTTGTATTGTTTTATTGAACTCCTTACTACAAGCTGATATATATATATATATATATATATATATATATATATAAACTTGCTTTAAAAGGTATTTTATTTTACTTTACCCCTTGTTCTAAAATTTAATTTGGATGCTTTAAAAAAGGTATGAACTTTTCAAATATATACATATACATATATATATATATATATATATATATATATATATATATATATATATATATATATATACATATATATATATATATATATATATATATATATATATATATATATATATATATATATATATATTAAACTTGCTTTAAAAGGTATTTTATTTTACCTTACCCCTTGTTCTTAAATTTAATTTGGATGCTTTAAAGAAGGTATGAACTTTTCAAATATATACATATACCACGTGCAAGCGTAATCTCGTACCGAAAGTGAGAAAAAAAAGCACCTCATAAACCGGTTGCAACAACTAAACCGGCTGTCCAATAAGATCGGACTTAAAAACTACACTGAAGAGGCCAATTCTATCTTGGCGAAATTTATCTGTACTATAAACTAAAAATGAAAGTTTATAAAAAAAAAGAAAAAAATCCGTATCGATTTTTTTTTTTTTTAAATAAAAAACATATATATCGCATCTTTATACTTGCTTTAAAAGGTATTTTATTTTACCTTACCCCTTGTTCTTAGATTTAATTTGGATGCTTTAAAAAAGGTATGAACTTTACATATATATATATATATATATATATATATTTATTTATATATATATATATTGACGTCGCTAGTTATATTTGCATCGTTCCTTTCATTAAGTAGAACGCTCTCATGGCGTCAAGGCACCGAATAAAATGTTAAAATTATTCGGTGTTCAGCTTGGCCGAGTGGTTCTAGATGTCGCGATTTGAGTTGCAAAATACTCCGAATCTGGGGTTTCGAATCGCATGACCAGTAGTAGATAGTAGTATCTCTCTGCTGATGAGTCCCGATTATAAAGGACGAAACGTATACGTACATAGATAATAAACAATAAAAATATTTATCATATATATATGAGAAAATGGGTCGCGCGTATCAATTTTATTATATATATATGTATATATATATATATATATATGTTAAATTATATAGGTCTGGTTGAATACCACAAAATGTTCACGTTTTGCAATTTTCGTGATGACTTGTTCAGGTTTCACGTGGTAATTAGGGTAGTATAGTTACGAGAGTTCTTTTTAGGCTCTCAAGCGCATTTGATCGTGACGATCGTCATCACGAGTTGGGTTTTTTTTCGTAAGGTTGTTGTCGGTTTTTTGTGTGTTTTTATTATTTTCTCTGAAGTTTTGGCAGGAGAAGAGGGAAAAAAAGAAAATTCCTTGCCACATCGAGAAAGGAATTAAGAAAATTACAAAATGTGAAAATTCCGTTGTCTTCAACCTGACCTGGAAAAATAACGACTTGTTGCCTAAATACACACACACACACACACACACACACACACACACACACACATATATATATATATATATATATATATATATATATATATATATATGAGCAGGTAATAAAAATTATAAAAGAATAGAAACTAATTGAAAGAGTTAACAAGTAAAGGATGTAACCCGATACTAAATTATAAAAAATATCTCATCCCCCAAAAAGATTTATTTAGGGGGAAAGTTTTCCAAATTCATCTCAGTTCTCCGTCTTCTTTGGTGTGAAGAGGTTGTCTCTGTGAAGAGTACAACCGAAACATATATGCACAGGCAAGTATTGTTGAATATAAGAGACAACTCATGTCTAGATATCCTTTGGTAGATCCTTTCAATAGTCCGAATCAGGATCTTAGTTTCGGAGGGGAATTGGCTGATGAATTTGCCATAGTTTGGATTTGTCTCCCAAGTACTTTCAGACCCATCCAGGTCCATCTTCAGGCGAATGAGATTAATCAGGAACAGACCATGTGTTAGCATTATATAAGGTTTTGGCGAGAATTATGTAATAAATAGAGTTTCGTACTTATTACATAATTCCCGCCAAAACCTTATATAATACTAACTTAATTAACCTCATTTCCCTGAAGATGAACCCGGATGGGTCTGAAAGTGCTATGAATGAGAGAGAGAAAAACATTTCAGAGGAAACACTATTTTAATCAATGAAACAGGCGGGTGACAAAAAAAAGAAAATTGCTAAAATTTTCCTTACGACTTTATCGTCTGACCCTGATGCCAGAATGAGAAATTAAAAATAAGAAAATCGAATGAGATATGAGGAGAAAATTATTTTAGTTTGAGAAAACAATTGAGAGAAAAAAACAACAAAACGGTAAATCTGTTATGGTGGATTTGAATCATCTCTAAGTGATATTTCAAAATCTTTTGTCTACACAGGCTAGGTCGAGAATTGTTAATAACTAACGTCTCAATAATATTGAGATGGTAGTTCGACCTGGCACTGTGTAAAACAGAAACCCACCCATCGGAATACTTGTCAGAACAACTATTTGTACCAATCAGGTGATTACCGATGGCAGATTCATGTGCTTGAAAGTTTCCGGATGATCGCGAAACCTTGTGTAAACGAATAGCACGTGCTATCTCATTCGATTTTCTTAGTTTTTAATTTATCTTTTAATTTATCATTCTAACGTTTCCTCTTAGAGGGTCAGACAATAAGGCCTTAAGGAAAATTTTAGCAATTTTCTTTTTTTCCACTCGTTTGTTTCATTGATTAAAATAATGTTTCCTCTGAAATATATATATATATATATATATATATATATATATATATATATATATATATATATATAGAGAGAGAGAGAGAGAGAGAGAGAGAGAGAGAGAGAGAGAGAGAAGAAATGAGTGATAAATATGCGACGATTGTCCAAATTTATTTCAAATTTCAATTGTTCAATGCAAGGTGTATTCAGTAATAAACTAGTGTTTATTCTTTCCTTAAGCCAAGGCTTTTCAAAGATCGAAATCTTATCATCAGAGGAGAAATACAGATGGATAAGTTGGCTTTCGAAAAAAACAAAGTTCAAATATTTGAAAAATATGAAAATTATTATTAAAAGAATTTTTGTTAAAAAAACGTAGTTAATGAAGAGAAAAGTTCCGTGAAAAAGATATGCAAATTGTCCGGGTGGTAAATTTCCGTTTAAAAGAAGTCCGATGAATTGTAGAATGAGAAGAAAAACTCTTTGCGTGGGAGCAGTTTGGAGAAAGTGCTCAAATTATAGGTAAGTCCAGACGCACTTAAAGGGGGTTGAGAAGAGAGAAACTGGCCATTTTTTTAAATGTACTTCCAGGACCAAATAAGGCAAATGATATCTCATTCAAGGTTTAAATCCAAATGAGACAAAAAGGCAAAGTGGTTAAAGATTTGGGGTTGGGGGGTTATGAGGTGCGGGATTGTTTAAAAAGCCGCTTTGTGAATTGGGGGAATAAAAAAGAAGGGAAAAGGAAAAGGAGGAAGGGTTGGTATGGGGATGCAGTTAAAGTGGTAGGTAGGTTATGAGTGTGGGCGGGAGGTAGGATGTAGGTTTTGGAGGGTAGGATTAATCTGAAGTGGGATGTGGGTATAGAGATTGTTGATTCTAAAAATAGAAATCAAATGAGTGAGCTTCTAACATTTCAGGCAGCTAAGAGCAAATTAAATTGTAGTTGCCAGATTTGGATTCTGGGGGTTTAAAAAGGGTTAAAGTAGAATTAGTTAAAAGCATGGTAAAATAAATAGAGGAATGTGAGAGAGTGAATCATTAAAATTAAAAATTAAAATTTAAAAGGAGCTAGGGAATAGTTAATTTTTAAAAATTTATTTTAAAACCAAATTAAGGGTTTGATGAATAATTAGGAGGGACATTAAATGACCAAGGAGACAAGAGGGGAAAATAAATTAATGGGAAAAGAGTTAGTGAAATTAAAGGTCAAGTCTGTTCTACTCGGTTAAATTGAAATTTAGGAGAGGGGAACAGTGTAAGGGATAAGGATATATATATATATATATATATATATATATATATATATATATATATATATATATATATAAAGAGAGAGAGAGAGAGGGAGCATTAGAAGGCTATCACAATGCAAGAAATGGAAATGTCGGCGTTCAGAAGTAAGACAAAAACAAGTGATTTTAATTATATATTTATTTTTCAAGAACTTTTTTAATAATTTTTTTCCCATATAGCAAATCTTACTTGATTGGGCAAGACTTCGACACTGATGTAAATTTTTTTTCTTCATTTATTTTAATATTATTATTTTTTTTATATATAAATATATATATTATTTTATTTTTTATTTTTAAAGATTATTATTTTCTCTTTTTTTATTTATAGAGTTTATTTGGTGGGTAATTGTAATATGTTTGTATAGGAAGAAGATGGAATGTTTATCTACACACTAAGTGTGTGATTCTATTGATAAAAGAAAATTATTTTTTGTTTATTTTAATGTATTCATATACTTATTACATAATTTATTTATCTTAACGGCAATGCTGTAATATTGCATATAACAGTGAATGTGAATGTGGCATGCAGTATAAATATATAACACCTCATCAGCGGAGTCAAATATAAAGGGAGTAATTGTAAATCCATATACCAAGTTTGTTGTTTTACTGATGATTCTTTAATCTATATATTTTAAACTGATTCAAGTTTACTTAGAATTGTGTTAATGCGATGTGTGTGGGCTGAGGTTAAATACGAGATATACTATATATTATATTATAAATGAGGAATTCAGTTCAAGCCTATTATTAAGTTCAGGTCGTAACCTAGAGATGAACAGAGTGTCTTTAATTCGAAGATTTCCAATGTCCTTCTCCGTGGCCAAGATGTTAACTTTGATAAGTATGTTAGTGTTTTTTGCATGTGTTAAGGTGTTTGAAGAATGAGGATGCTTGTGTCTGTGTATATTCCAATATATATATATATATATATATATATATATATATATATATATATATATATATATATAAGAAAAAAGAGTGATAAATATGCGACGATTGTCCAAATTTATTTCAAATTTCAATTGTTCAATGCAAGGTGTATTCAGTAATAAACTAGTGTTTATTATTCTTTCCTTAAGCCAAGGCTTTTCAAAGATCGAGATCTTATCATCAGAGGAGAAATACAGATAGATAAGTTGGCTATCGAAAAAACCAAACTTCAAATATTTGAAAAATATGAAAAATATTATTAAAAAATGCAGTGAAAGAAAAGAAAATATATATATATATATATATATATATATACATGTGTGTGTGTGTGTGTGTGTGTGTGTGTGTGTGTGTGTGTGTGTGTGTTCCAATATAATAATAATGATAATAATCAAGGTAAAAATATCCACAGGGTGGTAATCCAGAGAATTTTAACCGGGTTTATAAAAAGTGCTCAATATCAAAATAGAGCTTTATATATGATAATTTTTATTTACACAGACATGTACAAATTGAGATCGGATTCTAACTGTGCCTGATGAGATCTTAGTTTATAATAGTAACTGTTGATCGATAATATCGACATGCCAGTGTCGCAGATTTTTTACATGTCTGTGTAAATAAAAATTATCATATATGTTCCAATATATATATATATATATATATATATATACATATATATATATATATATGTGTGTGTATATATATATATAGTTGTGTATATATATATATATATATATATATATATATATATATATATATATATATATATATATATACTGGTTACGTACGGTATTTGAGAATATGCGCATTTTTACTTGTCTGATATTTTCTATATTTCAGAAAGATCAATGGCAGCCCCTAAAATTCAACAACAAATGAAGAGGCACACAGTCATCGTGACTATAATGCCAGAATATATCGATTTAGTAATAGAATCAGAAGTCGCTTGACTTTAGTTTACCAAGTTCTACAAAAGGTTAAAGTCTAAAGATGAAAAGGTATCACCATGACTTATGGCTCTGTGCAGACCCCACGGAAGATCAAAAGGTAATACATACGAAATTCCCTGCAACTGTCATGGTTAGGAGGGTTGTCAGCAATTAATATATGTGGTACATCCTCACTCGTTTTTCCACGGTCGTCACGTAAACTCCGCTGTTTACACCGAGATTTTGAATACAGTGGCTAGCTCATAGATTGATAACGTACGCAACGGAATACGTTATCTGTTTTAAGAAGACTCGTTACTATGTGGGATTATATGGCGGATAATCTTCGAGACTACATAACCCCGAATATTTGGCCTCAGAGCTCCCTAGATCTTAATTCATTCGACTATCATGTATAGATCATAGTTTACCAATAAGTTATAATACCGAAGTCAGAGAAATGGCCTATATAAACACAGATCACTTGATCTTAGAATGCAAGCGTTTCAGACCTTGTATAGAAGCCGTTATTGAAACTGAGAGAGACGTTTTTGAATAAACTTACTTAAGAATATATTATTCCTATTCTCAAAGCTTGTTATCAGACAAAATCATTTTAATTGTTTCTACGATTCATTTTTTGTGTAAGAATAAAAATGTCTTCAAATATCTCATACAACGCGTATATATATTCTCCTTCAATATATTTATATTTATATATGATATAATCCTAGTTAATTAAAAAAAAATTATTTACAAACAATTATTTGTGCTCATTTCGTAAATATACACAGTTTGTATATTTAAAAGATACTAAACATTCACAAAGAGACTTCATCGGTAAGGCTGAAAAAACAAGATCCGTCCAATATTCATTTAAGTAATACATTTTTAATTTCTATAAATAAATTATAAATAAATAATAAATATATTTATAACACCAGTTAGTAAATCACATGATCGAAACAAAAGTTTCTAAATTCTATTGGTAAATAATATGAATGCTACTATGACAATTATGAAGAGATTGAAATATAAATCAAGAATCATACATTAAAAAAATCTAATTATCACAGTAAGTAATTATGGAACAAATATTAGATTAAGTAGTTTTTATATAATAATAAGTATTTGATGACATAATAGGATAAAATGATAGTTCAAATAAAAATTGGTAAAATTTAAAATGTAAATAAAAATGGGCACAATAATAATTATTATAGTTTATTTATTATCATGATTATAACTAAAATGATATAGCGATGAATTAATAAAATTTTATGAGTAAGAGGATGGATACAAAATTTTCTTAACTGTATTGAAAATTGATATAAATTGTACTTAGAATAATTATAACTCGACTGAAATATGAATCGAGAATCATGAATACAAAATACGGCAATCTAACTATGTTCGGAAGAAATGATTGAACAAATATTAAATTACGTAGTTTATGTTTTTTACATAATAATTATTATTTGATGACGTAATAAATTAGATTGATGGGTAAAATAAAAATCAATTAGAATTAGCGATTTAATCAAATTATTACAGAAGTGAGAAGTTACACCGGAAGTGACTCATATGAGATAGATGGATGGCGATATGATCAGTTTGTATGCCTTAAAAGAAAGATAAAAATGAAAAAGAAGAAAACATGAAGAAAAACATGAAAAATTAGACAAATTGTTTAATTAAAGAGAATAACGGTTTGTTTAAATTGTTTATTTTTTCATTTCATTTTCCTATGTGTTAGGTTAAATATGAACATTTTAACTGAACAAAACAATAAAAAAAACAAATATGGTGGACAGAATGCATTATGATCTCTTAAATGGAAACAATAGAGTTTAAGGACCGTTTCCCTTTGATCGGAGAAATAAAAAAGGGCCATTATAGAAATTAAATATGTAAATTGAATGAAATTGAACGCATCTTCTTTTATCAGCCTGACTGATGTGTTATGCACTGATGAGGTCTCTTTGTGAATGTTTGATAAATTTTGTATACAGTAAATGTGTATATTTACGAATTGGGCAGAAACAATTGTTTGTAAATAAAATGTTTTTGAATGAACTAGGATAATGTCATGTTAAATTAAGAGCTGTAGTCGTATTATACACTATTAATCTACTAGATAAACCTTTCTGCGAACTTTAAGAAATTTATTATATATATATATATATATATATATATATATATATATATATATATGTGTGTGTGTGTGTGTGTGTGTGTGTGTGGATATATATATATATATATATATATATATATATATATATATATATATATATATATATGGGAAATGAAAAAGGAAAAACCTAGATGTAGTTTTTTATATATTCATCAAGGTTTCGTCTTTATTATAAGACTTCCTCAAGATGATTGAAGAAAAATGTCATGCAAGTACATCGAAGCATGGTGGAATGATGAAGGGATGTAGTAACACGCCAGAGAGTCAAGGCTGTGAGAAGTCAATGATCTTTAAAGAAATATATATATACAGGGTGTTTCAAAAGTCTTGGGAACATTACAAGTTAAATTAAATTAAAATGTTCCCAAGACTTTTGAAACACCCTGTATATATATATATATTAATTGGGTGGATTACAAAAATTCAAAACAATAATATGAATTCCGAATATTATAATGAAGCTCAAGAAATAAAGAAATCATCAGTATGTAGTGTTTTCAACAAAAACTAGCTACTTATGGATTGAAAATGGAAATGAAAAATGAAATTACGAAGGAGAGAAATTAAATGAGTGCTACGAATGAAAGGATGGGAGAAATGGTGGATGTGAAGAGATGCGTATGAACGAAATATTTAAGAAATGTGCACCACACACTTTTCATAAACCGGTCACATGATGTTGTTCATTCTATTCATCATTTGCAATCTTCTCATAATATTCGTCAGCATTTAACTGACAGTCCATCACTCTTATAACCCCTCATCTTGATAAGTGGTGACTCATTAGTAAAAAAAAAATGCATGGTGTAGTCACGTACAACGAAAAGTGGACGCTTCATGATAATCGGCAATGATGATCGCAATTGTAGGCTCCAAAACGTTAAAAAAAAAAACATGATAAGAATGTGATGATAAATATTTGCTAATATACATTGGAATTAATTAACTTAGGCTGACAATCGGCGAAACGGTAACGACAGATAAGTAATGTCAGGCGACCGACGAGATGCATCAGAATTGTAGGATCCAAAACGCTAAAAAACATGATAAGAATGTCATGATAAATATTTGCTAATATACATTGGAATTAATTAACTTAGGCTGACAATCGGCGAAACAGTAACGACAGATAAGTAATGTCAGGCGACCGACGAGATACATCAGAAAATGCAGCATATGTATTTGGAATTAGTCAGAAGAAAAATTTCAGTCTTCTAGATGACTGTTCGATACGCGTCTCACGTATCATTTTGCTAAAGATTAAGAAATTGGACTATGAAGGTCTACCCCACCCACCAAATTTCTCAGACTGCCATTTTTTTATGCATCTCAACCTCTTTTTGTGGTAGAAAATCTCCACAAAGAAACGATGCTTTTCGCGCGTTAGCTGAGTATTTTATGTCGGACTTTTATGCATGAAATAGTTGATGCGGCAAAATGTGTTGATTCGAATGCTTTTTATTTCAGTGAATAAAGTTGAGTTGCTTGTTGATTCTTCAGCTGCAGAATAAAAAAAAGTCCGTCTTTTTCAACAGAACAGCAATTAGAAATATATTGCATACGGTACTTTCTCAACTGACTACTCAACTAACGAAAAATGGGCGACACAGCAACAAAGAGGGGACTTCTTTTAAACAGGGTAATTTCTCTGATGACACCGTAATGTTCATAGCAGTTCAACTGCCAAACATGCTTGTTTGATTTCTACTGTTTTCGTCTTTTATGTATCGCAAAGCACGCTGGTGGTAAATAATCCATATCCATAAATATTTTACTTCAAGTATGTGTTCGTTTTCTCTTAAATCTGGGTTCTGCCGTGGCCACCGAGAGTTACTACAGGCCGGTTGGCTAAAAAATGACGTCACTGCATTCCGTGTCAAAACAATGGCCGTCGTAATGACAATAAGAAGGCATTTCGACTTCTCTATTCACTAAATAATCCATCAAAATTCAGGAAATCAACCAATTTTAATGAAATTTTCAGTATTTATTAATTAATGATCACGGAATATAATAAATCCATTACTTTATTATAAAGCTTGGTGCAAATGTATTATTTCTTGTAAACAAAAAACACCTTTACTAAAGTTATTCAAAATATCAAAACATGTTGACCATACGATATTGTAAATATTTAAAACAAAGCATTAGAAAACTTTAAAAATTGCATGTAAAAAAAGAAAAGAAAGGAACACGATTCGATTTATCCTGAAACTGATCTTTATTCAATATAGATTTAAAGAAAATAATAATTCACGATCAAATACTGCAAAAAACTGAATTATGAATTACCATTATTTAAACTTCTAACCCAATCAACCGTAAGTAATTCAGACTTTGAAATTTGTTTAAAAATTATACAAAAAAAAAGTTCAATGTTAACTGTTTATTTATTATATTCCGTGATCATTAATTAATAAATACTGAAAATTTCATTAAAATTGGTTGATTTCCTGAATTTTGATGGATTATTTATTATTGTTATTACTACGGTCCTTGTTTTGACACAGAATGCAGTGACGTCAGAGGGGGGCAGGAAGTTAGTTGCTTGGCCTTGTCAACTCTCTTCCGTTTAGAATAAGGTAAGTCACGTTATTCGCTGTTTCATGCATTCCACACTGTCTCTGTTTCATTATTTCTGATAAAAGCATTTGAATTAAAGTTTTCTAAATTACAAAAGGCAGCCTGGATCAACTTGCTGTATACTTCTTCAGGAGAGTATCCTTAACCTCTCTAGTGAGTTCCTTGGTATTCATGATTCTGTTTGTTCGATAATTCTTTTAGCTTTACAGAACAGATGTATCTGCAGAGTTAAGAATCAAGGATCGTTACATCTTACAGCCTGTTGTTTACTCAAATAAACTCAGTATAATCAGGTGAAATCTATTTGTACTTCTGTGACACTTGAAGGTAAAAGCTGCGTATAGAATTCTTGTGATACAAGGATGAGACACCCTTTTCTGTGGCTATATTTCACTACATTCAAGTCTGAGCTTGTGCCTAACTTTGCCTTAAGGAAACAAATATCTAGAGAAATTCATGTTAGTTATTCGCTTTAACAACAGCGCGTTGTCAACCAACTTCCTATTGACAGCTGTTTATAATATCGTTGGCTGTCGAGTGCTCTGTGGGATGAAGAGTCAAATCTTATGCCAAACTTGAAAAGGTCAAAAAGTCGAAATATGCAACCTGAGAATGACAATGAATAACTCTCTCTCCCTTTCTTTCTCTCTCTCTCTTGTTTCCTTCCTTCTTTTTGCTGCACGTTCTCCCCCCCCACTCTGACTCTCTCCCTCTCTTTCTCTCTCTCTTGTTTCCTTCCTTCTTTTTGCTGCACGTTCTCCCTCCCCCTCTCTCTCCCTCTCTTTCTCTCTCTCTCTTGTTTCCTTCCTTCTTTTTGCTGCACGTTCTCCCTCCCCCCTCTCACTCTCTCCCTCTCTTTCTCTTTCTTGTTTCCTTCCTTCTTTTTGCTGCACGTTCTCCCTCCCCCCTCTCTCTCCCTCTCTTTCTCTCTCTCTCTCTTGTTTCCTTCCTTCTTTTTGCTGCACGTTCTCCCTCCCCCCCCTCTCACTCTCTCCCTCTCTTTCTCTCTCTCTCTCTTGTTTCCTTCCTTCTTTTTGCTGCACGTTCTCCCTCCCTCTCACTCTCTCACTCTCTTTCTCTCTCTCTCTCTCTCTCTTGTTTCCTTCCTTCTTTTTGCTGCACGTTCTCCCTCCCCCCTCTCTCTCCCTCTCTTTCTCTCTCTCTCTCTCTTGTTTCCTTCCTTCTTTTTGCTGCACGTTCTCCCTCCCCACCTCTCACTCTCTCCCTCTCTTTCTCTCTCTCTCTCTCTCTCTCTCTCTTGTTTCCTTCCTTCTTTTTGCTGCACGTTCTCCCTCCCCGCCCCCATTCTCACTCTCTCACTCTCTTTCTCTCTCTCTCTCTCTCTCTTGTTTCCTTCCTTCTTTTTACTGCACATTCCCCCCCACCCCTCTCTTTATCTCTCTCTGTCTCTCTCTCTCTTTATCTCTCTGTCTCTCTCTTTCTCTCTCTATATATATCTATCTATCTATCTACCTCCTTTATTTGCTTCCATGAGGAAGATACAGTAGTTGGTGAGACTCTTTCAAAAACTCTAAAGTTTCACTCCTTTTTACAAAGCGATCACTTTTCAATGGCGATAGTTACATTCGCAAGCACAGATAATTTATTCTCTGTGACGCCAACCGTACAACAGCCTGGTATTACCCTTCGTACAGCTCATGCGTTTGAATATTTTAGACAGCGTGGGATCAAACATTAGAAACAATTGCCACCCGCTGTTAGAATCGGGGATGCGACTCCCGAAGCCCCCAGGAGCTGGATGATCCATGCCTAATAAAGTAAGGTTCCTTCTAGAGAGGTCCCCACGGATCAGACACACCAAGATACACTCCCCAGACCCCGATAGTATTACAGTCTGGTTCGTATACGCTTTGGTTCGCGTATTAGTGTATGGAATTCACCTTTCAACAGCAGTCGACAGGCGTTTTTCAACACACCGCAGAAAACGCCAAAATAGGGATCATATGTTTCCGGTCACTGCCCCTGCTGATTAGGACATATATAAACGTCGTTTGAGACGGATCCGATCTCTTGCCTCCAGAATTTCTTCAGACACAGCAGGGAGAATTGTTTCGCTCCATCGGCCAGTCGCAAGACGATGCGACGACTACCTGTCGCGTCAAATCATCCCTTCTCCCCTTTTCTGACTGCTGGACACACATAGTAAGCTTGGCACTTTCTTTCTCTCTTTTCAATTACACACGCACACACGCACACACGTACACACGCACACACGTGCGTCTTTCTTCTTACAAAACTTATTTAAAGAGACATTGCTTTAAATAACAAAAAGACACTATTTCTTTCAAGCCGTCAAAGAGACATTTATCCAAAAGACACTAAAAGACTTTCGTCAAATATGGAATATAATTTTTATGTGTAAAAATGCAAAATAAATTGTTGTTGTTAATATAAATGTTTGAGTATTGGTGATTTTATTTGCCCTTCATTTGTGTTGAATGTTGATGTTTTCTTGCGCGTTTTTCTTCAATATTTAAGAGGAATAGAATGCGTTAGCATCCCCCACAAGTGCATGCCTTCAAAAGAAATTTAATTTGGTTCAAATTTGTCTATTTTAATACATTTTTCGTTCAGTCTTTTTCTCTTTGCTTAGTGATTTCACTCAAGAGTAGGAGTTTATAATCCCTACAATAATTAGTTATCATACGTCGACTAAAAACACCGTGAAATAAAAACGGCAGAAATCTAATAAGGGGCATTTTTACGTATTACACCGTTCCTTCGCTGACTTAATATTAATCGCTACACTAACACGCATTTGCATGGCTAATACAAAAGACTTTTCAAACTTTTGTGTTCAGATTTAAAATAATACACAACAAATCTAGAATCGTTTTTTCAATGACGTTCTTAGAATATACATAACAAAACCTCCTCTGCACATCTTTGTTTTAGATGCAAACGATAGCATTACACACTATTTTTCACTTTGGCTTGTAATGACCTCCCTGATGTCATTGCGACTAAGATAGGAATATTTGCTGACGACACTACGCTCTACTCTCGTCATGTGGCCAAAACCGACGCGAACATATCCGAGAAAATGTCTGAATCCTTAGATAATGACCTCCAGTCTGTTGTGGAATGGGGTAAAAAATGAATGGTAACTTTTAATGTCGCAAAGACAAAGCAACTTTCCTTCAATAACTACAAGAATCGTCTTCAACCACAGATTGTCATGGCAAATAGCACCCTACCTGAGAGTTCATCATTCAAACTGCTCGGCCTAACTTTCACAGGTACCATAAATTGGAATAAATACATTGAAAATATTGCCAGGGCTGCTGCAAAGAAAGTGGGCTCCCTCTACCGTGCCTGTAAACTTTCCACACCTGACATTATCCTATATCTCTATAAAGCCACTATCCTCCCTTGCATGGAGTATTTTTGCCACATCTGGGCTGGTGCATCATCCGCTAGTCTCTCTCTCTCTCTTAGACAAGGTCCAAAAAAGAGTCGCTAACTTGATAGGTCCCTCAATATCCACCAAGCTGCAGCCCTGTCCCATCGCCACAATGTTGCTTCTTTGTGTCTCTTTTGCAAGTACTTCAATGGATTGTGCTCTGATGAGCTTGCTGCTCTGGTACCCCCACGACGTATATTCACTAAATCAACCCGACAATCTGCCAAATTCATTCCATACACTGTGGAGGTCTCCAGATGCCGAAGAGCTTTCTACTCCAAAAGCTTCTTTCCTCGTGCTGCTGGACTCTGGATCTCCCTCCCTGCTCCCTGCTATCCTGACCTTACTGACATGCAGAAATTTTAAACTAATGTAAACAGACATCTTGCTGCGCAGCTCCTAATTTAAGTTGACCCCCTCCCCAAACCGCCACTCTTTTTTTTCACAGTAGCCCCTTAGCTACAGTGGCGGCCTGCTTTGTTTGGGGTGAACTATGTTTTAAAAAAAACGTATGCGTCCTTAGTTGTTTATACTTAATGAAAGAAAAAGGATGCATATTCAGTCAGTTACTTTGCACACGAGCGTTCCTCGCGTGCTTGTTTAAGCTAGCAAATACGTCCTCTGCCCTTGCTTAAAGCTTTTCTTGTGAATCCTACTCAGACAAATTAATTTTATTAGAAAATAAATGGAATCAAATAAAACAGTACCTCCAGCCTAGTGTTTATGTATAAAACTATTATTTACAATCACCCCAGAAACAAAAAATGAAATGAATTAAAAACACCACACATCATCGTCTTCCGTACGAACATTCATGATTGGATGTCCGTTCTTAGTTATGTAATCATACGAACGTTTCAATATTTAATTTCGATTTAGTTTTTATTTTAATTTACACTTAATTTAGATTTTACATACATTTTTGAATTAAGAGCCGGGTTGGGCAGAAAATATCCGCTTACTCTTTTTATTAAATAGTGACTTTCTTAAAAAACGAATACTTAAAAAAAATTACTTAATTTACGAATACTCTTATTCTTATAAAAAATCCCCAATCATTTAACCCCACACCCTGATTTTTTAAGGAAATTTCTCACTTTTACGTAAGAACGTTGCTGTGAGAATTCTCTTTCATAGTTATGAAATAATACGAACGTTTAAATGTTTATTATTATTAAGACATTTCATAATTACAGTCAATACTTATGGATAGTTAAAATCGATAAAAATAGAATTCAGAGATGGAATCAGGAGCTTCCTGGATTCTTCAATACTTCCCTAGCAACGTCCATCCACGAGCACCGCTATTATATATATATATATATATATATATATATATATATATATATATATATAATCATTATCTCATCTATCCACATAAAATGTCATGAGGAGATATATATGTTTTATGTATCGATTTTCAGAATATACTTCAACGGTGCCTAATACGTGAGTGGAACTAAGTAGAAAGTTATTAAAATATATGTATGGCAAGTAAGCTACACAGAGGATTTCCCGTTTAATCCTCGTAGGAAATCGTCAGGATAAAATGCATGGAATTCGTGTTACCGGGTGTTTATATATATACACGTGGTGTCTAGTTGAGCTAGCTAACTAATCCGATTCTTTGTTATTCCCTCCCATGAATTAATGTTTCCATTAGTCAATGGCAGGAATTTCCACAAACAAATGTTCGGATGACTTTTACTTACCTTTCTTTTGTTCTGTTTTATATATGAGTGACTCACCCCTTTTGTGAATGTGTAGAATTAATAGGTGACCTTATTTTGACACGTGCGTGCTTGGATTACTTTTTCTATTTTTATTTTTAGGTGTTCGTTAAGTTTAGTTTTTTATTTATTTTATAAAAACAAAATACATAAAAACGTGATCAATATAGCAACAATACAAATAAACTATAACTACTAGAAATAGCAATAACCCAAATAGAAATAAGAGAAAAACTGTAACTGCAAAACTTGTGCACTTTTTCCACTAACCAAAAGCATTATTTACCAAGCCACGCTAATTGCCAAACAATCCAGAATAACAAAAAGTACTCCAGATATTACGACCACAAAAGCACATTTAATAACAGAATACGCCGAATAAAAACAGCACTATCGACCCATTACTGGGAGCTCAAAGAAAGTGTACGCTCGCCAATAATCGTACAAGCCAGTACATGTAGAAATGTAGACGACCCGTGTAGATTATGTCTGAATCAGAAATTTTAAATTCTAAACTTTAAAGACCCTCAAAACCTATTAAATTGTAGGAGTGAAATAGCAAACAACTGTATACACAGAATAAACTTTACTTTAGGATAACAATACATGAGAAAAATAAAATAAAATAATTAAATAAATAAATAACTAAACTTAACAGACACCTAAATAGAAAAATAGAAAAAGTACTCACGTGTTAAAATAAAATCACCTATTAATCTGATATATTCACAAAAGAGGTCAGTTACCTTATACAAAATAGAACAAAAGAAGAAGGAGTAAGAGTTAATCGAACTTTGTTTGTGAGAAGTCCTGCGATTGGCTAATGGAAACATTAACTCGCGGGGGAGAATAAGAAAGAATCGAATTGGATATCTAGCTAGACTAAACACCACGTGTATATAAAAAAAACACCCGGTTACACGAATCACATGCATTTTAGCCTGACGATTCTCTACAGGGATAAAAACAGAGGTCTCTGTGTAGCTTAATTGTCATAAATATATTTTGATAACTCATTATGCATATATATATATATATATATATATATATATAGAGAGAGAGAGAGAGAGAGGGAGAGTGTCAGAGAAAGCGATACTAAATTTACATAAATATATAATAACATAGCATTTGTATCAGTTCCATGAAGTACACATCAACAAAATCTTCTGCTGTACGATCGTTTCTTAGACGAAATAATTTTTTTATTAATTTCAACAAGTAACTTTTTCAGCAACGATTCCATAACATCACAAACAGAATTTCAACAAAACATAAAAAGTATTCATCCTTAAAAAACATACAGTAATCATAGTTGTCATAGTAAAGTACGCATTTACAAATATTGATAATAAAAATATAGAGAATATAGAAATTAAATAATTTTTTTAAAGTTAACATAATAAATAAAACAAATAAAATACTCTTTAACACTGGGACATTGGTTCGACTTATGGAGCGATTAATGTATAACCTCAGATAGAGAGCGCCTTTCACAAAACTGCTCATCCGAGTAATGCAGACTTTTGTAAGGATGTCATTTTTTGTGGCATTCCAATTTCCTTCAAGTAACTTCAATTATGTCAGGCATTAATGGAAGCGCTTCCATTTCAACTGGCATAATCTTTTGAAAATTCGGCTCCGAGTTCTGCATAATTGCCAATTTTCTGAAACTGCACCTTCACCAAATTATGCAAATCTGTGCAAGGATCTTTATGGAATTACGCAAATAGAAAGGCTGCACCCAACATTAGATGCAAGTAGAAGTTTTTGTATAACGCAAACAATGTTCATTGACAATCTAGGATATCTGGTACATAATATGACAACATGCGCAAATCGAAAATTCTGAAACGATGTACGCATCAATAAACACCAACGGCGACCATTTTGGAAAAATTTAGCATTCGTCAATGGACCTTCATATGTAAATTACGTAAGAAAAATGTATGTAGAAAAAATACATATATGAGTGCAATTGAAGACTAGAAACAAAAAATGTTTATTTTAGGTTTTGTTATTCCAAAACAAATATCAATACAAAATATTGAGTTCGATTTCATGAGATAATTAATTTTTTGCATGATAATAGTCAACAAGGAGGAACACCAGTAAAATGGAAGCTTCTGCGACGAAGCAGTTCACAGAGCTAAACTAAAGGAGACAGAAAACTAAGCAAATATATGGAACTTGTAAAACCTAGAGAGGACATGTAGGTGATGTGTACGTTTTGGGACAGGATTTGTTCTCAAATTAATGTTCTTCTCTCTCTCTCTCTCTCTCTCTCTCTCTCTCTCTCTCTCAATATATATATATATATATATATATATATATATATATATATATATATATGGTATACTGTTTTCAGACAGGATTTGTTCTCCTATAAATGTTCTTCTCGCTATATATATATATATATATATATATATATATATATATATATATATATATATAGCGAGAAGAAAATTTATCGGAGAACAAATCCTGTCTGAAAACTGTATAGGCAGCGGAAGGAGAGGGATGGGCTCCGCCTTCCATATGCTGTGTCTTAGACACGGTGATTCTTAACAAATCACCGCCGCTACGGCCATGGACAGTGTGCGATGTCGGCAACGACACTCATGCGCGTCCAGGCTATGCGACCTTTACCTTTTTTTTACCTTTTATATATATATATATATATATATATATATATATAGTATACAGAGAGAACAAAAAAAACGCATTCAGTCACAGAAACTAGGTACTCGTGATTTCTGGAAAATCTACAATCGTGTGATGAACAATGGACAATCGACAATTCCCCCGCTATCAAATCACAACGATGTTGTTTGCACAGCAACTGATAAGGCTAAACTATTTGCCCAGCGTTTCGCCTTAAACAGCACTTTGGACTCAGCAAACCACCCCATCCCTAAATTCTCATTGCGGACTGAAGTCACACTTGAGAACCTGGTCATCGCCCCGTCTCAAGTCAGAGACATTATAAAAAACCTTGACACCTCCAAAGCCTGTTGGCCTGATCTTATACCAGTAATAGTAATAAAGAAATGCTCTGCTGAGCTGGCCCCTGTCCTCTCCCAACTATACAATAAATGCCTAGCTGAATCTTGCTTTCCTGATAGTTGGAAAATTGCCTCTGTGGTACCAGTCTTCAAGAATTTTGGAGATAGAACTGATCCTTTAAACTACTGCCCAATCAGTCTACTCTCGATCTTTGCTAAAATCTTTGAATCCTTAATCAATCTAGCGATAGTCAGGTACCTAGTTAATGCGAAACTTCTTTCTGATCATCAATACGGATTTAGACAAGCACGATCTACTGCAGATATTTATTTATCAAAATTGTATAAATACAAATACAAAATGATGTGGCACAAGGACAAAAAGTGGTATAGGGAGAATGGGGGTCGGGAGTCGTCCACATGGTCTAAAACCCTAGAAACTAGCTTCAGTTACCACAATACCACATTCACTCTATGAACTTAAGCTACTTAAAAAATCCCCAGGTGTTTGAAATGAATTTTATTTACAAAAAGTATCACGATCTACTGCAGATATCCTAACGGTCATCTCTGAACGCATATACCATACACTGGACAAGGCAGGTGAAGCTAGGACGGTAGCGCTCGATATATCCAAGGCTTTTGACAAGGTCTGGCGTGAAGGGCTTTTCCTAAAACTGCACTCATATGGTATTACTGGACAAAAAGAAAAATCCAGGTTGTCCTCGATGGCCGTTCATCTAAGCAACATGACATAAATGCTGGTGTACCCCAGGGATCCATCCTTGGACCTCTCCTGTTCCTGATTTTCATAAATGGCCTCTCTGATATCATTGAGACTGAGATAAGAATAATTGCTGACGACACCACGCTCTACTCTTGTCATGTGGCCAAAACCGACGCGCACATATCTGAGACAATGGCTGAATCCTTAGAAAATGACCTTCAGTATGTAGTGGAATGGGGTCAAAAATGGATGAGAACTTTTAATGCCGCAAAGACAAAGCTCCTTTCTTTCAATAACTACAAGAGACCTTTTCAACCACAGATTGTCATGTCAAATAGCACCCTACCTGAGATTTCATCATTCAAACTCCTCGGCCTACCTTTCACATATAACATGAATTGGAATGAATACATTGAAAACATTGCTAGGGCTGCTGCAAAGAAGGTTGGCTCCCTCTACCGTGCCAGTACACCTCTCATACCTTACATTATCCTATATCTCTACAAAGCCACCATTCGCCCATGCATGGAGTATTGTTGCCACATCTGGGCTGGGGCATGATCCACTAGTCTCTCACTCTTGGACAAGGTTAAAAAAAGAGTCGCACATTTGATGTATCTCTCACTATCTACCAAGCTCCAGCCCCTGTCCCATCGCCCAACCCGACAATCTGCCAAATTCATTCCATACACTGTGGAGGTCTCCAGATGCCGAAGACCTTTCTACTCCAAAAGTTTATTTCCTCGTGCTGCTGGACTCTGGAACTCTTTCCCTCCTCCCTGTTTTCCGGATGGTACTGACATGCAGAAATGTAAAACTAATGTAAACAGACATCTCGCTGCGCAGCTCCTAATTTAGATTGACCGCCCAAACTTTCACCCGTTTTCTCAGTAGCCCCTTACGTGGCGGCCTGCCTTGTTTGGGGTGAACTATGTTAAATATATATAGAGCTTCCTATATATGTAAAATCAATTTTTGGCTAAATACAAAGAAATTCATAGCAAAATTCTCTTACAAATATTTCGAAATCAATTTATTCAGAAACTAATATTATAAAGAAAATACGATATTTATTCATTTTTTTTAACATCCAAATGAAAAAAAAGTAAATAATCTATTAATATATATATATATATATATATATATATATATATATATAGGGTAGCGCAAATGTCACGCGTTAGTTTGAATCAGTAACAACTGATTAAAACTAATGCGTGACTTTTGCGGGTTGGTTGGCGAGCGCTTAATTAGCAGATTTTCTGATTTTAACTGGCCTTCACGTTCACCGGATTTAACAGCCCCTGACTTTTTCCTTTGGGGTCATCTTAGGGAAAGGTTACATGTGAACAAGCTTACAACGATTCAAGAGATTAAAAACAATATCAGACATGAAATCCAAGAACTAGAGCCAGGAGTGTAATGGAAAATGGCCTAACTAGAGCCCGTTTTTATGAGGCAGAAAATGGTGGCCATTTAAAGGATATTATTATTTAAAACTACTGCAACAAAATTTCTAAGTAAATGTATCATTTATCAGAAAAGCCTAGTTTCTATCACCTAAACAAACAAATGCGCGACTTTTGCGCCACCCTGTATATATATATGTATATATATATATATGTATACATACATATATATATATATACATATATATATACATATATATATATTGTGTGTATTTAGGCAGCAAGTTTTCATTTAGGCAAACGTTGTTGAATAGCACGGAGTGTTTCTGCTTTGTGATCTTTTTTTAATTTTTTCCATCTTCCGAATGGTCAACTTCGTACCTCGATCAAACTGGTGTATGAAGTTTCCGTAGTTTTGTTGTTCCATCTTCCTTGCGAGTACTTTCGATTTGATATCCTCAAATCATCTTCTGGCGTGAAGGGCTTTTCAATCAATAACATTGTTTATGAGACTAGTCACAACATTTTTAAGTGTCTAGCTTAGTAATCAACGTTATTAAATTCCTAACCATTAAACAACTACACGTTTGAATTTTAAACGCTCTTAAAACATGGTCGAATTATTTTTTTTTTTTTTTTTTTTTTTTTTGCGCTTAAGAAATCAAACTATAACTTCACACCCCTTCGAACATAATCACGCCCTTGTAACTTTTCAATATTTTAGACGCTCTTTTTTAAAGTTGTATGAATTTAAAAAAAATGAAATAAAAAAACAAAAATAAAATAAATATAAATAAATAAATTAATAAAAATAAAAATAAATGAATAAATAGAATAAATAAATAAAATAAAAAGTAAAGACATACTCTTTTCCTCTCTTTACACTCTATAAATACATATTCTTTTTTCACACTAACACGCCTGAAGATGATTTGAGGATATCAAATCGAAAGTACTCGCAAGGAAGATGGAACAACAAAACTACGGAAACTTCATACACCAGTTTGATCGAGGTACGAAGTTGACCATTCGGAAGATGGAAAAAATTTTTTTAAAGATCACAAAGCAGAAACACTCCGTGCTATTCAACAACGTTTGCCTAAATATATATATATATATACATATATATATATACATATATATATATATATATATATATACATATACATATATATATATATATATATATATATATATATATATATATATATATATATATATATATTAATAAAAAGATAGGTATGTGTATATATTTATATATTTGTATATACAGAATTTACTCTTAAACTAATTAATCGATCATTATTAACAGCTTCTAGGCGTAAAAGGGTCGTAATGTGGGATATATTTAGTATAATTTAATTTCTTGCAAGGGAGTTAATAAAGCCTTTTCTGCAAATGCACATATTTTCGATTTTTTAAAAATTTTTACAATAGGTATTAGACATCAATCAATAAATGTTAAATAAAAGATTAAAAAAATAAAATGGTTTTCTTCATCAGTATATTAAAATAACCAATTTCACCCACTGATCATATTATATGGACATCTTAGAGATCATTTAAAACAGTTCCAAGTCAGTATCTTTACTTAAATGTAATGTTACTAATAAAGATGTTTTTCGAAACGCGTGTACATGAAAAAAATGACATTCATTCCCGAAACAAAGTTCAAATATTTGAAATCATAAATAATTCTTTGAACTTTTAAAATATACAATATTAATATATGAAAGCTCGTATTGATATAAACTATTGATTATTTAGCTTATTTTGTTGTTTAATTGTAGATTTGAATTATATCCTGGAGGCTTGGTAATCTGTTGTAGTCATTTTACATTTTGAAGAACGTATATGCCAGGATAACTCTTGGATTGCTTTAGTTCAGTAACTTATACTATTTCAATATATATATATATATATATATATATATATAGAGAGAGAGAGAGAGAGAGAGAGAGAGAGAGAGCGAGAGAGAGAGATAGTAATTCTTAGTTCACTCCAAACAAGACTAGTTGCCACTGTATATGTAAGGGGCTACTGAGAATTAGGGTTAAAGTTTTGGCGATGATCCTAAATTGGTGCAACGAGATACTTGTTCACATTAGTCTTAAATTTCTACAGTTGGGAAAACAGGGAGCATGGAGGGAGTTCCAACGGCTGGCAGATCGAGAGAAGAAGCTATTGGAGTAGACGACTCTCCGGCATCTGTGGACCTCCACAGTGAATGGATGAGATTTAGCTGATTGTCGGGTTGGTCGAGTGTATTTACGTCGGGGGGGGGGGGGCACCAGTTTATCGGAGCCCATTCCATTGAAGTACTTATTGCACAACATTGCGGCGATGGGATAGACGCTGGAGCTTGGTCGATAGTGAAGAAAGTGTGAAATCACTGTGTAAGTAAAATTAAAATGATCAAAAACAGTCAAATGATAGAAAAGGCAGAAAAAAATGCAGAAAATAACTCAATGTTCGATAATAGAATGATAAATTATTCCGATAATATAATTATCACTTTTTTAAGCCCTTAATTTATCATTCTATTATCGAGTGAGTTTTTTTCTGCATTTTTTTTATGCATTTTCTGTCATTTGACTGTTTTTGATCATTTTAATTTTACTTACACAGTGATTTCACACTGGACTTTTCTTAACTGTTATCCATTGAATGCATAGCACAAAAAATTGTTAAATTTTTAATTTTAAAAATTTTTGATTTTTAATTAATGTTCACTACCTAGGCTGTTGCTTTAGAAATTTTTTTATAAAAACCTTCTTTTATAAACGTTTTGACTTGGATAAATCGTTAAGATTTAATATCAAATCAGCCCCTTCCTTGATGGGGTATGTCAACATAAAAGTGTGTTTTTTGCCGTTATATTTTATGTTTTATATATTTTTATATATTTTCAAAGTGAAATTTTCTACTCGCAGTGATGTCATTGAGGTAATAGTCATCCGAGGAGAAGATTTTATTTGAAAATCCATGGATTAAAGACTTTACAGTACTTTTTGCTTGAACTTTGATATGCAATAAAGTTTGATTAATTTCTCATTTTATTCTTTCATTTAATCCATTATATATATTCTATCAATTTGAACATATATATTTCTATCCATTGTGAAATAGGTATCTGGAATATTATTTCGTTCGATCGAAACCTGCAGTTAGAATGGCAACTTTTTATTCGGTTGAGAGACGGCATGATTTTGATTCGATCCGATGAGTTTTCGATATCCGGTGATTTTGAAACAGATTGGAAGAACAGTGAGAGAATGACAACTGTTTATTTTGTTAGTGAACAAATCATTTTGATCAGAACGTTTATCAAATCGATTACGGGTGCGTTCTCTTCATTGATTACTTTCTATTGATTAATGAGAAACGGTTAACCCTGGAATCAATCGGAATCTCTCTGTCTCACACACAACATTATAATATCTTTCTTTCTACTCATTATCTATCTATCTCACTCACTCTATCTCTTTCTTTTTCTCGCTCTCTCTCTCTCTTTCTTTTTCTCTTTCTTTTTCTCTCTCTTTCTTTTTCTCGCTCTTTCTCTCTCTCTCTCTCTCTCTCTCTCTCTCTCTCTCTCTCTCTCTCTTTCTTTCTTTCTTTCTTTCTATTTATCTTCCTCCCACAAGGTAAGATGTGACACAAGGTCGGGAAACTGGGAAAAAAACCAGCGCTCGAGAATTTCAGCACTCTGGTCATTTAAAAATTGCCTGGGCAGTCCCGTCGGCATTCCTCGGTAGGGGCGCCTCAGGCGATTAGCAATGAACTAACCCCCTCTCAAAGGGTGAGAAGGCAAAGCCTGGGAGGGTGCACCTCCTAGAACTGCACAGGACGGACAACCGATAGACCGGCGTAAATCCAGACCCGAAGGCCTTTCTCTCTCTCTCTCTCTTTCTCTCTCTCTCTCTCTCTCTCTCTCTCTCTCTCATATATATATATATATATATATATAATTTATTTAGACACTGTATATTACATATTTCAGCAATGTACCGCGGTTTCATCCAAAAGGGCAGATTTAGACATCTTTAGTAAATTTCCGTGCCCAGTGGAATCATCGGCAAGCTGAAACGATTGTAGTCACGCCCGACAGGGAATGGCGTCAACAATTGACGAGATTCCCTAAATCTGCCCTTTTGGATGAAACCGCGGTACATTGATGAAATATGTAATATACAGTATCTAAATAAATTATATTAGCTCTCTTATATGATCGAGCACTTTATTTGATTTCTTTTCATATACAACCTGACACTCTCTCTCTCTCTCTCTCTCTCTATATATATATATATATATATATATATATATATATATATATATATATATATATATATATATATATATACTAACGTGAGTGAAGAACACAGGATACTCCTGGTCCCAGTCCTAGACCCCTAAATTACTATTTACATTTTGTAATTTCTATATCACGTTATAAGTTATCATAAAAATAAAGTAAAAAGCCCCTACGATATATATGTAAAAATCCCCATCAATCCTTGTTGTCTGTTTCGAGGGATAAACTGTTTGAAATATTTAACAAAAGTACGATCGCATAACCCAAAATATTATGTTAAAATCACGTTAATCGTCATTCTGGAGATTAACAGTTTTAAAGTCATCAAAGAAAGTAAGATTGAAAAGCCGCATAAAACATATATATATATATATATATATCGTTTCATTAGTACCACTGAAGAGCCATGAATTTTCTAACTGTCCTGTTTTGAAATCTCCGAAACAGTTACATAGTAAACAGCTGATGATCCACTTTTTAATACTTCACGCTCAAGTTAAGGTCCCCTGTTTTTGTTTCATTGTTAAATACTTGAATCCCCTTTTTTATTTGGGAATTTTCCAACGGTAGGTCGGCTTATGCAAATGCTAAGTCTGCGATATATTTGATTTAGTTAGTTTCTCGTGGAATTTAACTGCATTTTCATACTTTGTTTAAAATGACTCAAAGCTTCTGTAGACTATATATATATATATATATATATATATATATTTATATATATTTATATTTATATATATTTTTTTTATATTTATATATATATATTTATTTATTTATATATATATTTTTTTATATTTATATATATATATATTTATTTATTTATATATATTTATATATATATTTATATATATATTTATATTTATATATATATATATATATATATATTTATTTATATTTATATATATTTATATATATATATATATGTATATATATATACATATTTATATACATATTTATATTTATATATATATACATATTTATATATATATACATATTTATATTTATATATATATACATATTTATATATATATACATATTTATATTTATATATATACATATTTATATTTATATATATATATATACATATTTATATATATATACATATTTATATTTATATATATAAATATATATATATATATATTTATATATATAAATATATATATATATATATATATATATATATTTATATATATAAATATATATATATATATAGAGAGAGAGAGAGAGAGAGAGAGAGAGAGAGAGAGAGGGAGAGAGAGAGAGAGAGAAGAAATAAGAGTGATAAACATGTTCGAATGTCCAAATTTATTTCAAATTTCGATTGTTCAATGCAAGGTGTATTCTGTAATAAACCAGTGTTTATTGTTCTTTCCTTAAGCCAAGGCTTTTCAAAGATCGAAATCTTATCAGTTGAGAAATACAGATAGATAAGTTGGCTTTAGAAAAAGCCAAAGTTCAAATAATTGAAAAATATTAAAATATTATTAAAAATGGCGTGAAAAAAGTTCGTGTAAAGAGGATATGTGGTTTGTCCAGATGGTAGTTGTCCGTTGAAGGAGTGTCCGTGTAGGGGATTTTTGAGAAGACGAAAAAAAAGAAAATTTTCCGTATGAGCAGTATGGAGAAGGTGTTCTAAAAGAAATGAATCCAAAAGTTGAATGTTGAATGAATGTTCAAATCTAAAACGTAGATGGAGCGCACTTAAATGGAATTGAATGAAGAAATCCGCCATTTTTGCAACTTCCTTGGCTATGGTGGAAAAAATGGGAGGATTTTTAATAATATTTTAATATTTTTCAATTATTTGAACTTTGGCTTTTTCTACAGCCAACTTATCTATCTGTATTTCTCCTCTGATGATAAGATTTCGATCTTTGAAAAGCCTTGGCTTAAGGAAAGAACAATAAACACTGGTTTATTACAGAGTACACCTTGCATTGAACAATTGAAATTTGAAATAAATTTGGGCCTTCGAACATGTTTATCACTCTTATTTCTTCTATCTTTATAATTGCTCTATCTCGTATATTGAGCTTAACCTTTTCACTATAGGTCCTATTTACTACAAGTTTACTTTTGGTTTATATATATATATATATATATATATATATATATATATATATATATATATATATATATATCGGTTTCCGTATTTTTTTGATTAATAAGAACATATATCGCATTTAAAAAAATAAAATTGTTGTGAAGTTGTAAATTTAACGTATTAAGTTGCTAGTGTACTTTCACTGCTAGCTATACTTAAGGAGAGACTTATATAGTAATCTATTCCTATTTATGCTAATTATGCATATCAATTAGCCAATATCAATACATCTCTCTGAAACGTATAGGCTTTATGCATCTTGCACTTCTTCGAATGATCGTTTCACTTTCGATATTAGTTTGCTCTTCTCTCTCTTCCTTATTTCTTTCGCGGGGAGATCTCGACCTAATTCGCACAAAACTGTAACCAGGGGCGTTCCCTTTCATACTTTGATTCGAAAGAATGCCATAACTAATTTCAATCTCTCAAAAGTTTTTTGTTGTATTTCTGACCAAATAAATTCAACCTTCTTTTTTTTAAATTTGCAAGCGGTTCAGTCAGGTCTGTATATTTTGGTAAATATCGCTTGTAGAAATTGACCAATCCCAAAACAAAATTTCAAGTTTTTTTTTGTTTGTAGGTATAGATACTTTTTAATATTTTTTCTATTAAGGCTTGATCTGGTGATATACTTTCTTTTGAAATTGAATACCCTAAAAATGATACATTACTACTATTGTTTACGCATTTTATTTATTTATGGTCATTCCGCATTTCTTAATTTGTTCAAGACAATGTCAGTTTTCTTTTTCAATTCAATTTCATTATTTGCTCCTATGCAAATATCGTCTTGGTAACAGACCATATTTTTTATATCTTCTCCTATAACCTGTTCGAGGGCTTTTTGAAATATGATGCTTGCTGTTTTTATTCCATATGACATTATTTTCCATTTGGCGTATCTATCGTTGTTACTTCTTTGAAATTATCATCCATTGGAATTTGGTCGTATGCTGTTTTCAAATCTATTTTTTTAAAACGTTCATTCCTGCCAGCGCATGTAAAGCAACTTCCACATTAGGTATAGGATATGAATCCGATCAAACCTTGTGGTTTACACCTATTTTATAATCTCCACATAGATGTATGTCTCCGTCTGATTTTCTCAAAACTACAATGGGTGATGCCCACTTGCTACCCCAGAAAAAAACATGTTCAACGAGGTCCTGTTCAATTAATTTTCGTACTTTTGCTACTAATGGAAACAAAGGTACTGGAAATTTTCGTGCTTCATAATAAGAAGGGGTAACATATTCTTTTAATTTTAAACTAGCTTTGTAGTTTTTCAATTTTCCGGTTTTTCCCATTTTTATCTCATTAATTAGTTTGGTAGAATTTATTTTAAGCACATCGGTTCCCAGGAGTCCGTGGTTCTTTTTACAATTTGTGGCACTTATAGGTATTACCTCGAATTTGTCTTGTAACTCAAAGGAACCTTCAAAGTATCCTAAAGTGTTTATGACCGATCCATCAAATTGGCGGAGTTGTACATTGCTTTATCGTAAAGTTGGCTTTCCAATGCGTTCCCAGAAATTTGTTGGTATAAGCGTTACCTCACTGCCGGTATCCATTTGCATATCCAAATCGACATTGTTAATTTTGACTGTTAATATATCTTTTTACTTTTGTTCAATTTTTTCAACATTTTTATTTTTTATTTTTAATGTAAAGACTCCCCTATTGGTTTCATTTTCTTCAACTCTTTCGACGTTTTTCTTTTTAACTTGCATACTGCCTGAAAATGGTTCATTCTTAATCAACTTGTAGGATTTTTTCCAAATGCTGGGCATTTTTCCCTTTTAATTTTGTGTTCACGTCCACAATAACAACATTTTATTTTTTTTAACATGTACATATCGGCTACTATTTGTTCGCCGGGTTGACTTTTATGATCGTTGTATTTCTGTATTAATTATTGCTGCTGTATAAAGTCAATGCAAGTATTTAAGAACATGTTTCCTATTTGTAGCTGTTCCATTATTTCATTCCTGTGTGACGCATTGCACATACCTTCAATTAATCTGAATTGAATTAAATATTCTTCGATAGTCTGTTCTTCTTGTTCAAGTTTTTCAAATTCACAATATCTACCTGCATTTCGTAGACGGTG
Organism: Sepiola atlantica; assembly: GCA_963556195.1. Classification (NCBI taxonomy): domain Eukaryota; kingdom Metazoa; phylum Mollusca; class Cephalopoda; order Sepiida; family Sepiolidae; genus Sepiola; species Sepiola atlantica. The sequence goes on from OY744523.1 coordinate 157,933,126, forward strand.
TAGATATTTGATGATTGGTTCATCAATTTCTTGTTTCATTGACATAAACTTCGTTCTTTCTGCCACGACTAACCTTTTCTTAGGTCTCATATTTCTTTTCAAGGATCTGACTTATTCTTCCGAAAAGCAGATACGCCATCGTTGAGATTTTCATGATGGCCTCACATCCAGCTGTATTGATTTACTCTTCTCCAGGAGTTAGGCACAAGGCCAGTTTTTATCTTACTCCCACAAGGTAAGATGTGACCCAAGGTCGGGTCGGGAAAGTGGGACTTGAAAAGCCAACGCCCGAGAAGGTGAGCACTCTGGCCATTTAAATATTGCCTGGGCAGCCCCGTTGGCATTCCCCGGTAGGGGCGCCTCAGACAGTAAGCAATAAACTTACTCCTCCCAAAGAGGGGAGGCAAAGCCTGGGAGGGTGGACCTCCTTGAACTGCACAGGACAGACCCATTGACCGGCGTAAGTCAAGCCCCGAAGGACAAGACAATACCAGTATGTGGTGCAGTATCCATCGGAACAGATACTACACTTTGATCTTAGCCAAAAGGCCAAATAAATCCGTTATTTCCTTTTCTCCTCCCGTTTCCTTGTTGTCTTTTAACTTTTTAGTCCTTGCACTCGCAGCGAAGCATCTTATCCATGTGTGCGCGAAGTCGGGGTCCTCGAGACAATTGTGATCCTATCGGCGACGCCATTGTTGTGAAGTTGTGAAGTTGTGAAGTTGTAAATTTACCTATTCAGTTGCTAGTGTACTTTCACTGCCAGCTATACTTATATAGTAATCTATTTCTACTTATGTTGATCATACATATATATTAGGCAATATCACCACAAAAATAAAGACAAAATATCGCACGAAATAATTGTAAAACGTCATTAAACGTCGTTGCACGCCTCGGGGATGAACGGTATATAAAAATAAGATCGCATGAAAAGTAAGATATGTTGTAACACACAGTTAAACAGAAAGAAACAATTGCGTTTCGCACTAAAAAATAATATATCGCACAAAAGTAAGCAGAAAAATCGTATATAATAAAACAATTAAAAAAAACAATGTATTTATTAAAATATCGAAATTATGGAGGAAAAAAAACACATATCGTATTAAAAATGTAATAATTCATTTTATTTATTTACCTCCCCAGGAGGTTAGGCACAAGGCCAGGTTTATCTTACTCCCACAAGTAAGATGTGACCCAAGCTCGGGTCGGAAAGTGGGGTTTGAAAAGCCAGCGCCCGAGAAGGTGAGCACTCTGGCCATTAAAAATTGCCTGGGCAGCCCCGTCGGCATTCCCTGGTAGGGGCGCCTCAGGCAGTAAGCAATAAACAGCCTGGGAGGGTGGACCTCCTAGAACTGCACAGGACAGACCCATAGACCGGCGTAAATCAAGCCCCGAAGGCCAAGACGATACCAGTTTATGGCGCGTATCGATGATACGACATAAATGTAACAATTCATACCCCACGATATTATTGTAAACCCGTATTAATCATTGTTGTCAGGGATGGGGGATGAGCCTGTTTAAAATGTTGAAAACATGTAAGTTAGCCAAAAAATAAATATTCTCGTGTCCTCAGATGCGCAATTCATTAGAAAATCTCAAAAATTGTAGTAAAAAAAAAATTTTTTATGAAATTGTTTATTAAAAAAACTAAAAACAAAAGGCAAGATATTTTTTATTAGTTCGGACACTTTTGCCTTCCGTGAGAGAATAATATCCGGACTCAGAGCAATTATTTAGTTTTTAATAAAATAAATTATAAAGAAACTTGGCAAGAAATCCAATTAATGACAGCTTGCATCATTGAAAACACATAATTCAAGATTAATAATCGACTGATTGTATTCTTTCAGAGAAACAAAATAGTAAGCAGTTGTTAGAGAATAATTTTACCTTCAATTATGATATACAAGTAACTTAAAAAAATAAATAGTTTAATATTTCAAACAAATATAATTGTTTACTTAATAGATAAATGTCAAAATTGTTTTTTATCAATGTCATAAGCCGACGCAGCTGTTTAAACAATTTTAATGATTTTTTTAACTGCTTCTAAATGTCTTTCAAATGTTGGAGAGTCATAAAATAATTCATTTTTGGTTTTCAACAATTTTTAAAAGATCAAAATGACTGAATGTTTACGAGATAACCGAATTGCTTTCTGGTGGATTTAATTTCGTAATTAGATTATTTTTTAATAGTATTCTAAAACGGTAGTTTTATTAATTGCATTTTTTATTCAATAAATAATCAGTTAATAGTAAATACAAATATATTAATTGCATAGAAGTGATACATACACACACATAGACAGATATACGAAAAGTGGTGACATAATTTAAGAATATAAATACTGTTTTATTCACATACACACACACACACATATATATATGTGTGTGTGTGTGTGTGTATATATGAGTAAAATATTTCCACTGTTTGAATGCATTTAAATTTGTAATTTTTAAAACGCTAAAGAGACCAATCAAATGCAGATGTTGTCTTTTTTAAATAAAATATTATTTATTTACAATTCAAATTTGCGATTCATAAAAAAATCTTCATCAGGAGAAAAAAGACACTATTTTTTCTTTCTTTTAAGCGACATGTTGCCACTTAGCCTTGAACTTCTGTTCTTATTAAAGTCTGGTATGTAATGTCCGATGTAAGTCATGTACCTTTGTACGCACGTGTAAGTTATGAGTAAAATATTTCCACTATTGTCCAGTGTATGGTATATGCGTTGTAGAGATGACCTTCAGGATATCCACAGTCTTTTATTCACCTCCTCTCCAGGTCAGGTGTGGGTTTTGATGAAAGTGTTTCTGTGGAACGAACTGGATTCGAACTCGGCAAACCCAGGTCCTCAGTCTGCGTCGTTAACCACTTGGCCACCGTGTCATTATCCATATTCAGAAAGAAGTTTAGCATTAATGAGATGCCGGACTATCGCGAGATTGATTAGAGATTCAAAGATTTTAGCGAAAAGCGGGAATTGACTAATGGAGCGATAATTCTAAGGGTCAGTTCTATCTCCAAAACTCTTGAAGACTGGTACTATAGAGGCAATTTTCCAGCTATCAGAGAAGAAAAATTCGGTAAGACATTTGTTGTAGAATTTGGAGAGGAAAGGGGCCAGTTTAGAAGAACATTTCTTTATTACTATTACTGGTATAAGATGAGGCCCACATGCTTTGGAGGTGTCAAGGTTTTTTATGATGTCCCGGACATGAGATCAGGTGATGGACACGTCATCAAGTGTGGCTTCAGTCCGCAATGGAAAATTTTGGAGGGAGTGGTTTGCGGAGTCTAAAGTAGAGTTTAAGGCGAAACGCTAGGAAAGTAGTTCGGCCTTATCAGTTGCCGTGCAAACGACATCATTGTAGTTGGATAGCGGTAAATTGTTGATTGCCCATTGTTCACCATACTATTGAGGAGTTTCCAGAAATTACGACTACCTACTTTCTACGACTGAATGAGTTTTCTGGTCATCTCTGTATATTTCTCTTTGCTTCATCTATCACAGTTTTACAATGTTTGCTTGACGCTATACATTTTCGTCTATTCGTACTTGACTTATGGCGGCTGAATTATCGGAATGATTGCTGCCTCCAAACAATAGCAGCTGCACAGTTCGATGTGAACCATTGTGGAGAGTGGGACTTGCTGTAGAATTTTCGCATGGGGACATGCTCTTCAATGCCTGCTTTGATCCATTCCGTTACCTCATCAGCGCACTGATCAGCAGGGAGAGAAAAGTTTCACTCCATGGGGCGTCTCTGGTGTGATCTCTGATGGTATCAAAATCAGCCTGCTCGTCGTTTTGAGCAGAGGCTCATCAGCTTTGTGTCTTTGAGGTGTCCCTGCGCTAGTACTTCTGCGCCTTGCTAATAGACAAAGAACGAGTGCAAAGGCCGGGCGATAGGCACCTTAAGCAATTTTAGGTTTGCAAACCGGATATTTTGTTCGAAACTCCAGCTCCAGGAAGGTTGCCTATCAGGACTAAGGAGGAATTCCTCCCCAACAGTTTGCCGCCAAGATGTAAGTAGTCGGTAGCACAGTTTTTCATATTAGAGTTTTCCTTCTAGATGTGACTTGACAAGGTCTACGGGTCCAACACACCGAGAAGGGTAATCATGTCCTCGTGTACTAGTCAGGTAAGGCAAAGCCCCCGCAGGTATTTTAAAAAATCACACACACACACACACACACACATATATATATATATATATATATATAATATATATATATATATATATATATATATATATATATATATATATACGTACATAGATAATAAACAATAACAAATATTTATATTTGTCGCTCCTCGTAAAAAAGTATAGCACTGTAATGGTAGTACTAACACAGCATGACGTCACTTGCTTTATAATGCATCATTCCTTCCCTAATAGAAGTAGAATGCCTGGACATCAAGCCGCTTTATCAGCTATTTAAAATTGACGGAGCGGTTAGCGACGGTGGATTTGAGTTGAAAAATACTTGCAATCCAGGGTTTCGAATCGCATGACCGGTAGTGAATAGTCATATCTCTATGCTAATGAGTCCAGATTAAAAAAGGACGAAACGTATACGTACATAGATAATAAACAATAACAAATATTTATATATATATATATGTGGGGGGGTGGATAGAATAAGCTTTGCTCTCTTTTTGAAAAAAAAAATTAAATTAAAGATAGATTCCCATAATAGATAGAAAGGGGGATAACTTGAAACTGTGGAAAGCTTTGTTTTATTTATTCGTTTCTTTTAAAATCAACAATATAACATAGTCTTTTAGAATATATAGTACGGATGAACGATCCAAATAAAACTATTTAAATGCCTAATTTAAACAGTTCATATGAAATTAATGTTTGGTGTTATTAATTTGTAATACTGTCTGCATATATATATATATATATATATATATATATATATATATATATATATATATATATATATATATATATATATATATATGCACTAGTTCTGTTGATATCAACAATAAGTAATAAAAATAGTTTAATAAAAAATGGATGACTTACTAAAAACTTTTCTTAAATTAAACTTGCATAACTCGCCAGAAATCTTACCGAAAGAGAAAAGATGAATGACTAGCAGGCTGTCTTGTTCGGTTTCTTCCCCCCTTCTCTTCCACTCTCCCGTTAACAACGCCGTATTTATATTTAATTGTCTTTACATTTAATGATTGCTTTGATCTCGTAGACAAAACGTTCTGCATTTGTGTTTAAATATTCCTTTCCAGACTTTAGGGAGACTTACAGAGAACGCACACACACACAATCGCTCAGGCGAATATATTACCAATTTTAAAAAACATCTCCACGACGTACAGGTGGGTAATGTAGGCAATATTGAGTTTAATTTAGTTTTATGCAAAGAGGGCAAAATGGGCTAGAATCCCCCATGAAAATTCAGATACCACTGATTTTTGTGAAATTTTAACAATAGATAGAAGACATCAATTGATAAATATTTTTCACATTAAAGTTTCTTTGGGGTATTTTAAAGAGTTTTTAGTAAGGAGAATTATTACGTTCCTTACAAAAAACACTTTGGGCATAAGCCCCAATTTAAAAATTCAAATATTTAGATCTGCATTAAATTATATTCATAGCCATTAGGATCATATTAATCAAAATTTCCTGAATTTAAATTTCTTTTCAAGACTCCTCAAGCCTTATATTTTAGACATTTTCTAGAATCAAAAGAATGTAATAGATTTATCAAAATTGGAATAAGGATTCTAGTCATAAAGTATAGGAGCATTATATTTTTATTTTAATCTTCGTACGGTGGCATAAAAGTCGTACAAAACCATTCTATTCGAGAAATTACTTTATCCGTCCTATATATATATATATATATATATACATAAATACAAACTACAAATTGAAGCTCAGCCGAGGAGCTTCCATGGAAATAACGATAGAGTAGTGACAAGCTAGACATGTATCTTATGTAGAAATGGGGCTGTATGGAATGGAAGAGTACGTCTCCTCTCGATTTCGAAGTCGATTTTGTTCTCTGTCAAGACAAAAAAGAGTGCTTTATGCGGCACCTCCTCAGATTTAACAGGAGTACTCTCTCTCTCTCTCTTCTCTCTCTCTTCTTTCTCTCTCTCTCTCTCGGAGCGTATCTGACATATATGTATATGATTGCACTATAAGTACAATAGATTGATCCAACCATTTTTTCATCAACCTTTGCAACAGATTGGATATAAGTCTTTCATTTTATATCTGGCGGGAAAGTCGGTCCTAAAAAGTCAGTCCTAAAAAGTCAGTCCTCTAAACAAACGACTTCCTCATTTATTTCGACTGCAGCAAAACAAGGATCTGAGAGTTGGTTGTGAAGGGAGATAAGATTGGTTTTAGATATATTAAAAGTAAAAAGCCACTTTTCCCCCCACGTGCTCCAGATCAGAAGAGAGGGAATCAGCAAGATCTTCACCACCTTGGATCGTTTTGTCATCTGCATAGATGTCAACAAATGATCTCAAAATACGATTTACGATTTAAAAGATTTAAGAAGAGCGTTTGACACAGAATAAATATTTGAGGTACAGTGGTGTTTGTATTATTGTTTCGGGCGGTTGCCTATCAACAACTAATTTTATAAACATCAGACAGAAAGGATTTGATGGTTGAGAAGACATTGCCAGATATTCCATAGCTTGCAAGTTTGGCAAACAAGCCTTTGTGCCAGATTTTTTTTAAGTCGTTGATATGTCGAGAGCTATTGCTCTAGAAGCAAACCCTTCCATCGAGAGATTCACTGATCGGATGCGACATCGTCCGCACGCCAACAGTTGATCTTGCAAGATGAAATCCATATAGCTTGTCACTAATATACTGCTTTTGCTGAGTTGTGACTGTATTGGTTGTAACAAAACTAGCATGTTTCTTACTTTATTGAGCACTTTAAAATAGAATTTTTGGCTCTTGTATAGATCGAGTACACGAACGAATTTTATTTTAGAAGAGTTCCAATGGTGTAAGGGGTAGATAACTTTTTTTTTTGTACGCAATGTCTCCGAAAATGGAAATATCCATTTTTTAAACAAGAAGTCATGCAAATTCAATTAATAGAACATTTTTCGAAGACCCGATCTATACAAGAGCCAATATCTGCGATAATTCAATATTTTAAACTATAAAAAAAAACAAAAAAATATGTTAATCCAAACAATGTTCGTTTTGCTGGTTTTGAAATGAAAAAATATACTGTTGATTTTCCCAAATTCTATTTTGTTCAATAAATGTTCTATCAATATACTGTTGATTTTCTCAAATTGTTATTTCTTCGAAAAATGTTCTATATTCACAAACTAACACGTCCCAAAACAATTGATAGCACATAACTGTTACACAGGCAAAGAGGTCGTTTGAAACACACGGGGAAAATTACTTACATTCGACACATGGGAGTTCGTAGCAGTAGCAGTTCTGATGCCTAGTACGTGTGTTTCGTTCGATGAACAGCGAGCAAGAGGAACAAAATAAGTCTCATACTCGGACCCCATGAGAGTTGGGACGAGCTCCCGTCTTCTCAAAAGATTTGGGGACGACCTTTTTCCAAGGAGCGGAACACTGAATCCACCCCTCCTCCCAAAGCGATAGCTTTAAAGGGAGGTAACTTTGTCGTCCCTTCATCATTTAATCTCTGCGTTAATTTTGAACCCTGGTTTACACAATACCAATACAAAATGATACACAACACAAGTTGATAAAACAAAAGGCATTTTTTTTTAATTTACACAAACAATAACACATTTTTGTCTAGCTTGTCTGCCTCACCCCAGTCTCTGCCCTCGTTTGTTAACTCTTTCTGCTACTTTCTATGTTTAGGTATATAACCCTTCCACGTTACCTATGTTCGTACAACTATTATAATTCTCTTCAAAAACTAATATAAATCCATTTCTAAAATTTGTCAAAATAACCATTTACTTTTTTGCAATGTTACTATTACTCTCACAGATTCACATGCTTGGACAAAAGAAATTATTTACAGCTTTATATAGTCTTCAACCATAATGTATCGTGACATGATCACCAGAAACCCATTAGTGGTCCTGAAATTTCGTTATAAATCTAATCTTTTGCTCTGGCCGTCTATACATTCTCTTAGCCGACATATCTTCGACCTGATCTTGCCAACACTCAGCTACCCCAAAACCAATTTTCCATTCGAAGCATATTTTGCATTTCCAAAATCTCAATTGAACCGTGAAAACTACCACGGGGTACATGGGAATTCTATTAAAGACATATGGAATGAAATTCGGCGCGGATACAAAATAAGTCTTCTGCCCTGAGAAAACTCGTTAAATATTGTACTTTGAAGATTAATTAACATTCACATAGTTAAGCTTGTTTTAAAATACAAAATATTAATTAACAACAACGGAAAAAGAAAATGTATTCGCACATGTTCCAAAACAATCACCTACTTACTGTATTTTAAAATCAATCTGTTTCGCATGTCAAATTTCTGATGTAAAATACAGTATGTCTTCAAACTTGAAAGAGTTCAGATCCATGATCGCAATTTAAGAGAGAAAATCTTGCTTAAAATTCGAAGTAAGAGTTACCTGCCCCTTATTTACCTCTCAAACAGTAAAAGACAAAAAATACTTTTTTTCGGCTTTTATTATACAAGCACCCTTTAATTATACAAGCACCCAATCGCCATATAACTAGCTGTCATTTATGAGCAGTCGTGCTAAAATCACTGAAATGAAAAGAATGCAACAAAAAAGAACAAAAGTTCAATTGATTTTAAATCTTTCCCACGGCTATTAAGTTGCACGCATAAACTATTGCTCATTGTGTGTTCGCTAACAATCATTGTCTTTGATTTTCTCTGTTTTCTTTCTTTCTTTTTATGGAGGTTGATTACTGTTCAGTCATCTTTTTGCTTCGTTCTTGTATTCCTTTTGCATTTTAAAATAAACAATACACTTCCTTCACATTGTGTGTGTGTGTGTGGGGGGGGGGGGTGACGACGTCTTACTGTTATTTTTTTTTCAAAGATTATGCCTGACTCACACTGCAAGTTGGTTAGATATGATGTCAGTTCATAGTGGGGAATCCAGCTATCCCAAAGAAATATAGCGAGTACTCTGATTGAGTTCAACCTTTGTCGTGATCGAGCCCGTTGACATTCCACGTTAGCAGTGCCTCAGACAACCATCAATAAACTAATCCCTCTCCTAAAGAGGAGGTAATGCCTTGGAGGACGGTATTCCATGACCGAACAAAACCATACTTCATTACGATATAAACCTGAAAGTGTGTTTCTTTTTTTTTCAATTTTCTTATCTTTTTTTTATTGCTAGGGCTGGGAAATCTAACCAGATGCCAGACATTCACCCGCTATTTCAAACACTCCAACCGAAATATCTTTTGAGGATTCTAACCATCCCTTTAAGTGCAATTGTTTGTATCTCTCTTGCACTTGGTTCACCGGGTATATTTGCCACGAAATAGGTGTGTGTGTGTACAAATTTATTATTCTTTTCTCCTTTTAACGTGTGGTGGAGATTCTCTTGGTAGTGCACAATGCACACGTCTGGTGGAGATTCACTTGGTACTGCACAGTGCACACGTCTGGTCCAGATTCTCTTGGTACTGCACAGTGCACACGTGTGGTGGAGATTCTCTTGGTACTGCACAGTGCACACGTCTGGTGGAGATTCTCTTAGTACTGCACACTGCACACGTCTGGTGGAGATTCTCTTAGTACTGCACAGTGCACACGTCTGGTCCAGATTCTCTTGGTACTTCACAGTGCACACGTCTGGTCACGATTCTCTTGGTACTGCACAGTGCACACGTCTGGTGGAAATTCTCTTGGTACTGCACAGTGCACACGTCTGGTGGAGATTTTCTTGGTACTGCACAGTGCCCACGTGTGGTGGGGATTCTCTTGGTACTTCACAGTGCACACGTCTGGTGGAGATTTTCTTGGTACTGCACAGTGCACACGTCTGGTGGAGATTTTCTTGGTACTGCACAGTGCACACGTGTGGTGGAGATTCTCTTGGTACTGCACAGTGCATACGTCTGGTAGAGATTCTCTTGGTACTGCACAGTGCACACGTCTGGTCCAGATTCTCTTGGTACTGCACAGTGCACACGTGTGGTGGAGATTCTCTTGGTACTGCACAGTGCACACGTGTGGTGGAGATTCTCTTGGTACTGCACAGTGCACACGTGTGGTGGAGATTCTCTTGGTACTGCACAGTGCACACGTCTGGTAAAGATTCTCTTGGTACTGCACAGTGCACACGTCTGGTCCAGATTCTCTTGGTACTGCACAGTGCACACGTCTGGTGGAAATTCTCTTGGTACTGCACAGTGCACACGTGTGGTGGAGATTCTCTTGGTACTGCACAGTGCACACGTGTGGTGGAGAATCTCTTGGTACTGCACAGTGCACACGTCTGGTGGAGATTCTCTTGGTACTGCACAGTGCACACGTCTGTTGGAGATTCTCTTGGAAATGCACAGTGCACACGTCTGGTGGAAATTCTCTTGGTACTGCACAGTGCACACGTGTGGTAGGGACTCTCTTGGTACTGCACAGTGCACACGTGTGGTTAAGATTCTATGTGTACTTCACAGTGCACACGTGTGGTGGAGATTCTCTTGGTAATGCACAGTGCACACATCTGGTTGTGATTCTCTTGGTACTGCACAGTGCACACGTGTGGTGGAGACTCTCTTGGTACTTCACAGTGCACACGTGTGGTTGAGATTCTCTCTTGGTACTGCACAGTGCACACGTGTGGTTGAGATTCTCTCTTTGTACTGCACAGTGCACACGTGTGGTGGAGATTCTCTTGGTACTGCACTGTGCACACGTGTGGTGAAGATTCTCTTGGTATTGCACAGTGCACACGTCTGGTTGCGATTCTCTTGGTACTGCACAGTGCACACGTGTGGTGGAGATTCTCTTAGGATTCATCAATCTGGCGAGATCGTCCTTAATTATCAGTAGCCGAAACCATTTGTAGCAGAACACTGGCTATTATTAAAGTTACATTTTACACGTGCCTCAGTCTCATCTCTACACGTATTCTATCTCCATGCATCATAATTGTTAATTGTTAATTTCGATTTTTCATTTGCTGTTAAAAGGTATTCGACAAATATAAATTCTTGAACCCTTCTGTCTTTGTCCTTAGCAAGGGGACTTTCATACATAGCAAATCGAACGAATACAACTCAATTCTTATGCTGAAACAAGTGTTACTTTTGTGGTGTTACGTCCCTTAACATTACAAAATTAACACTCTTCTCAGCCCCAAAATTAAGTCGTGTAAGTTTTATTTTTACTATATTTCCCTCATAGCAATTTTTGTTAATTACATTAAAGTTTGAGGGGGCTGAACTTTTGCACTTATTAAATGGTCCAAGAGTTGTCCAGTATTATGTACCCATCCTGGACGGGTATAAGACCATATACCGGCTCCTCAACGATCACCTACCTACACGTTCGTGTCGTGGCTTTCTCTTGTCTTAATCTGTTTTGCATCCATACATAAGTGAATATATCTCAACGTATGTTGTTTTCACTCAATACTCAATACGCAAGACAAAGCTATCAGAATGCAAGATATTATCCCGTATCAAAAACGCATTAAAAATGGAGTTATATAACGATTCAGAATTAGTGTTGGGATTACTTAAACTTGCTAGTTGGCCCGAGAGACGTCCCCCCTCCAGTCTGGCGGTAGGTGGGGAGTTAACAGTATTAAAAAGCTATATTACAATGAATATCAAAAAAGAGACATTTGTCCTGGCCCTGGGGTCTGGATTTACGCCGGTCTATCGGTTGTCCGTCCTGTGCAGTTCTAGGAGGTGCACCCTCCCAGGCTTTGCCTTCTCACCCTTTGAGAAGGGGTTAGTTTATTGCTAATCGCATAAGGCACCCCTACCGGGGAATGCTGACGGGGCTGCCCAGGCAATTTTTAAACGGCCAGAGTGCTTAAATTCTGGAGCGCTGGTTTTCCCCCACTTTCCCGACCTTGTGTCACATCTTACCTTGTGAGAGTCAAAAAAGAGACATTTTATCCTTTTCGGAAATCGTTTTGAAAACAAGATTTGAAATGTGTTTTTATTCCGAATATACTAATAGGAATACCGGGATTTGCCTATGATTTATCCCCCCTGCTCCCAGCCTACAACAACATATTATTTGTTTCATTCTTACGTTTTACATTTTAAAATATTCAATTTTTTTTTGGGGGGGGGTCCAAAGATGTACTCAGCATCGATTGAGTAAAAGAGGATGTGTAAGTACAGTGACATTTATTAAAATAATTTTCGGTAAATTCATAGTCTTTAACCCCCTCAAGGCACGCTCGGCGTGTGCCGAGAATGAATGAAGACGATATGTATTCCTGCTCGAAACCTTGAACCTCATATTAATATTTCTTTTCTCATTTTTAAATTTTTATAATTTTTAAGTTATAAATAAAATAAAATAAAGTACAATCATGCTGCTTATGTCCGGCAAGAACGCGGACCCGGCGATATCATTGTACTCAGTTGACCAAAATGAAATATACTTATTCATGTTTCTAATTTTTTTCAGATGATAATTGATAACTTGTATAATTTCGATTATTCAGACTACTGTTCTCGTCTTCAGTGTTATTATCACAACGTTTCGGCCGCTGTAACCTCCGACCTTCTTCAGGTGTATCTTTTCAAACTCGGGAATATTTCTGTCGAACTTGGGAATCTGGACGGAATTTTGAACAGAACTCTTTATTTAATACACGGGTAGCATGTTCTCATCCCGTCAGCCATGACTGGGAGAAGTCTTCAGTAATTCGCAATTCTTCGTATCGCCCGCACGAGGATTGAACCTTGAACCTTCAGATGACTATCACTTAGAACTGAAATATACTGAGTACTATATCCACTGCGCCACGGGTCTTTGCGGACGGTCCTAGTATGAATGTTGAGATCCTTAAACCTATTCTTGTTTTAATGTGTAGTCTTACTACTTATCACTATATATCAGTACTTTTATTACTATATATATATATATATATATTGTAACCTTATCTATTATTTATAATTAATGGTTCCATATTGTATTAAATTCTATATTAAGTCTGCTTAGTAAGTCATTGTTGCCCAACATATGCGCTCCTTCTTTGAGTCGTCTTATTCTCCACCGTTCTTTTCTATCTATAATTTTTACTTCGTCCTATAAGGGTAGATGGTTTCCTTTTTCCCTCCATATGTGGTAAGCCATACCCGATTTTTCGATATCTCCACGTATTACGTCTTTTTGGTGGTTTTCTAGCCTTACTTTTAGTGGGCGACATGTCTCACCATTGTATATTTTCCCACACTTAAATGGGATCGCATACACACAGTTCTTAGTAATTCAATTTTCCGTAGAAGGTTTGACTCTCACAAGATGCTTTCGGAGAGTTGAGTCGCTCCTGAAGGTTGAAGGTTCAATCTTCGGTGCGGGCGATACGAAGAATTGCGAATTACTGAAGACTTCTCCCAGTCATTGCTGACGAAACGAAAACATGCTACCCCCGTGGATTAAATAAAGAGTTCCGTTCGAAATTCCGTCCAGATTCCCGAGTTCGACAGAAATATTCCCGAGTTCGAAAAGATAAATGTAATGTAATACTATCATGTTTTAAGAACTTTCAACAGTGAAGTTCTAATTTTTTCTTGAAAAATAAAATTGAATAAATTTAAATTCATCCAAATTCATCTGATATCTGATATATAAATATTATTCAGTTCCATTAGACATTCTCACGTATTATTCTATTTCAGAGGACACATCTTATGGGTTGACCTGATATTTCTTATTACTATTTCCAAACAAATATATTCTGTGGCTTTCATAAGGATTATGCTCCATTTTATGGCAAAACTTGGAGACAACATTCAAATTTTTTAAATATTTATTCAAGAAGACTTCGTCGGTATGCCCAGTATCTAAAATATTGGAGATAGGTCATTTGTATCTCAGTAAAGAGCGATCAGTCTCCTGTGCGTTATGAGTAAGTTGTTTGAATCTGTGATAAATCAAGAAGTTGTCAACCACTTCAGCAAAAGCAAGCTTCTTAGTGACAAGCAATATGGATTTCGTCTCGCAAGATCAACAGCTGATGTGTTGACTGTAATATCGCACAGGATCAGTGAAACTATTAACGGGGGCTTCGTTTCTAGGGCGATAGCTTTTGATACATCAAATGCCTTTGATAGGGTTTGACACACAGGTTTGCTGCTTCACAAGGTTGTTAGCTATGGAATATCTGTAAATGCCCTCTCAACTATCAACTTTTTTCTGTCTGATAGGTCTATATACGTAGTTGTTGACTGACAGACCCACATGGTATCAACGTCAGCATTGCTCGATTTTCCATTCTGGGCCCAACCCTATACTTGATCTTCAAAAATGATCTTCCGAATAATATTCTGAGACCATTTGTTGACATCCATGCAGATGATATAACCATCTATGGCAGCACTTTGAAGAGCATTGATTATCAAGATCTTTCGACCTGGAGCACATGGTGCAATGGAGGGAAGCGTGACTTGTTACTTTTAACGACTCTAAAGCCAATCTTCTCTCGATTCAGCATTAACGCTCGGTTCCTCGTTTTTCCCCAGTTGAAATGAATGGCTCTCTCCTTGAAGAATCCGCTTGTTTTGATAAGCTCCTAGGACTGAGTTTCACTCCAAGCCTAAAATGGAAGACTTGCATCAAATCTGTCGCTAAGTTCACTGGAAAAATGGTTGGATCATTCTACCGCTCCAGAAAGTACCTCACTCCTGACGCAATCCTCTACCTATATAAGTTTACGGCAGTTGACAAGTTTTTTACAGCAGTTTGCGACTCGGAGAGAAGACGATCAGATGGGATTAGATCGGACATTGCCTTAGCAGACCTGAAATGAGCTGACGACTTTGAGTAACAACAATAGGGACCTCGACAATCACACACACTCATAGCTTTAACTGACTTATACGCAATGTATCTGAGTTTGTGTTTTTCTTGTGAGTTGCGTTGTTTTGTTTTTCTCAACTTGTAAACCAGTGCTTGTTCACTCGGTAATCGTCAGTGAAAAGACGACACGGCCAGAATAGACGATGAAGGAGAAGAAAACCACGACACACGTTGAAGCAGGTGGTTTTCGAGGGACGCACATGGTTGTACAATTGGTTGCCGCTGATCGGGTATGATCCTCAAAAACTTAGAAAAAATGGAGACATGGAAAAACGAGAGGAGGGAAACATGCGAGATCCCACAATGAAAAGAAAACAAAAGAAAGAAAAAATAGGACTACAAGAATATTGTGGAAATGATGTTATTTGACCAAGGATCGACATTTACAAGAAAGTAAAAAAAAATGGAAAAAAAGAAGAAAAAGAAAAAGAAATTGATCGAGAAAGAATGAAAAAATATAGAAAAAATATAGAGAAAGAACATGAAGCGAGAGAAAAAAACACAGTAAAGAAAAAATAGCTAAACAAAAAAATCAAACGAAAAATGGAGACAAAAAACGACAGAAGGACATATTAAACGCACGAACTCGCTTAAAAAAAACAAAGAAGCAGGACTGAAAAAAACGATGGGAGGAAACAAACAAACAAACAAAACAGGGAAACAAGAAGGAAGGAACGAACGCAAAAGTTAGGGAAGGCTTTCTCTTCTTTTTTTTTAATGCTGCACAAAAAAGATAGACTTTTTGTGAACATTCTTTGAATTGCGCCTTGTTGAAAGTTTGCTGTTTAAATTTGTCCAATTGTAAGTATTCATTTAACTATTGCTTCGTTACACACATTATATATAGAGAGAGATATAGATATATACAAAAAAAAAAAAATATATATATATATATATATATAAATAGACTGACACGTAGCTATAAGGCATATTCCGACAACGTTCGTAGAATCTCTAGTCAGTCTTTCTTGATATGCCGCCCTTCGCATAAATAGAACTTAAATTCCCTTCTTGTCCCGTCGCTTTATGGTTACAGCGCTTGCTTGCGGAGTCTAGGTTGACTCTGTGGCAGGGGTTCAAACCGTGTGACCGTCCGAGGTTATCATCCCTGCACTGATGAGAGCGAAAGCTCGAAACGCGAGCGTATGTAGGTAAAAAAAATTTAATATTATTTATTTAAAATTAATATTATAAGCCCCTTTAATAAAGATTAAAGTTGAGCCCTGTTCTGAGAAGTTAAAAATAGACTGACACGTAGCTATAAGGCATACTCCGATAACGTTCGTAGAATCTCTAGTCAGTCGTTCTTGATATGCCTTCCTTCGCATAAAGAGAACTTAAATTCCATTCTTGAATGTGGTAATCTCCCGTTGCCTAATGGTTACAGCGCTTGCTTACGGAGTTTCGGTTGGCTTTGTGACAGGGGTTCGAACCCGTCCGAGATTATCATGAGAGCGACAGATCGAAACGCTAGCGTATGTAGGTAAAAATAATTTAATAGTATTTTTTTTTAATTAATATATTTTTTTTTCGGCAGTTTACAGTTTACAGCAGTTGAAAAGCTTTTTACAGCAGTTTGCGATTTGGAGAGAAGACGATCAGATGGGATTAGATCGGGCAGAGCCTTAGCAGATAATGCGATGAACTGAAGACTTCGAGTAATGACAATAGGGGCGTCGACAATCCGCGACGGGGTCACACACTCAGAGTACAACTGATTTATACACAATGTATCTGAGTTTTTCCTTGTGGGTTACCGTTGCTTTTAATTGTGTATACTTGTGGACCAGTGCTCGTGCCCTCGACGATCGCCAATAGACGACATGGCCAGAACGAGAACGAAAGATTAAAACGAACAACAGAAAACACGTACAACCGTTGGGGTCGGTGGTTATCGAGGGGAGGCACATGGTCCTACAGTGGATAACTCGCAGGAGTTTGCTATAACCTGCGTATCAATCAATGAGAAAAATCATCACGGATAAACGTTATGTATTTGCACAAAAATGAGTGGATCATGCTGATTTGAAGAGCCTACTCCACAAACAAGATATGAAAACAATGTTTGATGAAATTATGCTGGATTTAAGATGCCGCACACCTGCTGAAAAGAAGGTAGGCTCCCTTTACCGGGATAGAAAACTTCTTACACCTGGTAGTATCATATATCTCTGTAAAGCCACCATTCGCCGACGCATGGAGTAGTGTTGCCCCATCTGGGCTGGTGCATCAACCTCTAGCCTGTACATTTTGAAAAAAAAACTTCTAATAGGTTCCGCACGGTCTGCCAAGCTCCAACCCCTGTCGCATCGCCGAAGGGTAGCATCAAGTACTTCGACGGAATGTCCTCGGTGAACCCACTGCAATTGTAACCCCTCAACGTAAATACCCAGATACGCCCGATTAGCAGCAAAATCCCATCCACTAAGTGCAGAGTATCCTATATGCCGGAAGAGTTACTACTCGAATAGCTTCTTTCTTCAAACCACTTGCCTTTGGAATTTCCTTCATGCTCCATGTTTTCCCTACTGTACCAACATGCAGAAATTTAAATATAATGTGAACAAACATTTTTCTGTTCAACTATTTCTCAGGTTTCAACAGGTTTCCCCTTTCTATAGATCTGGCCCTTATCAAATTAGCCCTTTACGCTTCAGTGGTAATATGCCTTGTTTGGAGTGAACAAAGTAAAAAAAAGTCTAACTGCAATGTGTGTGGGAGGTTCGTTTCATAAAAAGCTCGGCTCATCAACGAATTAAAATCATCTGATCCAGCGAGTAATCAATCAATTGTTTTACACACACGTCCTATCCTTCTTCTTTCGTGTGAATCAAGTGATTCTGGTGTTTGCATTAATTTCCCCGATGTTTCTCTAGTTAGAAATCTTTCTGAAAAGACATCGGGTACTTACGGGAAGGCCGACGAGAAGGTTGCCAACATCCCTAAGTGAAAGTGATACTGTGGAACCGACTGGATTCGAACTAGGAACACCCAGGTCTTCAGTCCGTGTCGTTATCCACTTAACCATCGTCACCTCCCACGTCATATCTGATAGAGTTGTACTGCATGTGGCTTAATTTGTAATTCGGTTTGTGGTTTGACCTGGCATGATCACATACATGAAGATCCAAGTCAACCATTGATGCGGGCAAATAAACAGTCCAAGTGCAACATTTGTAATCGTAGTTGCAAAACGGAGGCGGGTCTGAAGAGACACATGCGTGTACATCGTCATATAATGTTCGATGAAGCGACGGCGTTCTTCTGACACGTGTGCATTCTGGTTAAACTATACACCCACATAAGGACTCATATGTAAAGAGGTCATGACACGAGTGGAAAAACCAGTAGTAAATAGTGTGTGCATTTGTGTGTACCAGCTTCTATTTCAGAGCACAGATTCGTAAGAAATGCAATAATAATAGAATTGATGTGTATGTGTGTGATCGTCTATGTTTCTGTATATATATATATATATATATATATATATATATATATATATATATATATATATATATATATATATATATATATATATATATGATAATGGTAATCCAGGTAAAAAATATCCACAGGGTGGTAATCCAGAGAATTTTAACCGGGTTTATAAAAGTGCTCAATATCAAAATAGTGCTTTATATATGATAATTTTATTTACACAGACATGTACAAAATCTGCGACACTGGCATGTCGATGTTATAGATCAACAGTTACTATAAACTGAGATCTCATCAGGCAGAGTTAGAATCCGATCTTAACCTCAGATCATATTTGGAGAGAACCAAAGATTTTGTACATGTCTGTGTAAATAAAATTATCATATATATATATATATATATATATATATATATATATATATATATATATATATATATATATATAATATATATATATATATATATATATATATATATATATATATATATATATATATATATGTATGTCTATACAAGCATTTGTATGTTCATGTGCATGTATTTAAGTTTGAGCGTTGGGTGTTTGTACATGCGCACTATATTCTATTTAACAGTATAAAGCAATAAAATTTGTTTTTATTGTTGTTTATTTCACTTCTATTCACCTCAAACAAGGCACATTGCCACTGAGACATAAGGGGCTACTATGAATTAGGGGCCAGATGTATAATGGCATCCTAAGTGGAGAGTTGTGCAGAGAGAGGCTTGTTCATATTACGTTTAAACTTCTGCATGTTGGTAAAGTTGGGGAAACTGGGAGCAGGGAGGGAATTCCAGAGGCAAGCGATTCGAGAAAAGAAGTTAGTAGAGTAGAAACCCCTCCGGCATTTGAGGACCTTTACATTGAAGGGGTGGGATTTTGCTGCTTTGTGGCAAAGTTTCTTTAGACCTTTTCGGAACGTTTATCCTTGTCGCGAATTGTGGCGAAATGTCGAACGGGAGACGTCTGGCTGCATGTGCACGTAATTTACTCGCCGTTCTTACCTGTGAGCAATCATCGTTTAGACGATAATCGCTGTCGCCTTCACTTCTGGAACCGGCTAGCTGGGAGGGACCATCTGTGTTGCAAAAGAACCTTATTTGTAATAAGAAAATAAACCATTTTTCCGTTTTCTTATAAAAATAGATTTATTTTCTTCCGAAGCACATTTTTATAACTTTGTAGAGAATCTCTCTGTTGAACTTGCCTGCTTTCCCGAAATTTCAGCGCAAGTTTGGCACAAGGCCCACGAATGCAGTGGGGAGCCCTCAGTTCCCCAAAATCTCACGCATTGTGTCACAGCTTGTCTGGTTGTTTGGGGGTATTTACGTTGAGAGGGCACATGTATGTATGGATGCATGTGTGCATGTATGTATGTGTGTGTACATGAGTTTCTATTTTATAAGAGTACAAAACCATTAATAAATGCTTCGATCGCTGAAATTAGTGTATTTCTGTGTTAGTGTTATGCATGTGTATATGTGTGCACACTAGTTTTTATTTCAACGTATAAATAAGTAAGAAATGTCTTGATAGCTGTACTTGTGTGTGCGTATGTGTGCGTCTGTGAATATGTGCATGTATGGGGATGGGCGTCTATCACTTTCTATTTCAATATGCAGATTAGT
The DNA here is from genome assembly GCA_963556195.1 of Sepiola atlantica. Lineage (NCBI taxonomy): Eukaryota > Metazoa > Mollusca > Cephalopoda > Sepiida > Sepiolidae > Sepiola > Sepiola atlantica. The sequence goes on from OY744523.1 coordinate 157,953,244, forward strand.
TGCAAATGCTTTTTGGATGCTAAAATCGTCGAAAGATCGAGTTTTATTTCCGTCGTACAAAAATCCTATGCATCATTTCACTGATCAAGCTGAGACTAAAAGAATCGAAATGATTGAAAAGCAGCAAAAAACGTTAATAACATCACCATTTATTTTGTTGCCTTCATTTTGTTTACAAACCTTACGAATTGTAAACACAATTGAGAGATAATGACACAGGGCGGATTCTCAAGTGTGCCAATACGCATGAGCACGTCAAACGTTCCCATCGACATGCGTTGCGATAAATTGTATAAACGTTTGTTAAAAATG
>OY744523.1:157958555-158141055 GCA_963556195.1 Sepiola atlantica
TACTTATATAAATATTCCTTAGAATGTATGTGTGTTTAGGTCTTCGTTTGTTTTGAGTTCCGTTTTATATGTGTGTGTATGTTTACCTTTTTTCGCTAGCTGTACCGGTAGCGAGAGCAACAGCAGCAGCAGCAGCAGTAGTAGTAGTAGTAGTAGTAGTAGTAGTAGTAGTAGTAGTAGTAGTAGTAGTAGTAGTAGTAGTAGTAGTAATCGTTAAGGGGTCTCCAGAGGGGTATAGGTAATGGTTCTTTGGTGCATCTTTTGCTTTCGTTAAGCTCGTCGTCGTCGTCGTCGTTGTTGTTGATTTCGATATCTGATCGGAGTAACGACGATATTGGTGTGTCAGCCTAAAATACTCTCTCTCTGGTTAGCGAATCATTGGATCTCACGCAAGCCGTTTCAAACGAGCGGGAATCCTTCTCATAGGTTGAGAATTCGCGAGTTCGACCCTACATCTTAGCTAATGTTCTTATTTCGGATCGTCATGCTGCGATCACAAAACAATTGATTTAAGTGCGTCCCATTTCCACTCGGTACAGAAAGGGGAAGAAATGAAAACGAAAGAAGAGGAAAACGTAATCCGAACGAACAGAGAAAGAAAGAGAGTAGCTTATGCAAACTAGTATATCTCTCATGTTCGCTCGTCTTGTGTGTTCATTTACTAATATGCCAAATACTTGTTAACAATAGAAAGATTCTACGTTGATTTTTTGGGTCTTCCTTAAAGAAGGTTTCCAACATATTTACATAGTGAAAGTGGTGCTATGGATTCGAGAGGGCTTGAACACGCGCTGATCTACAATCGGCGCTAGTATCTACATCACCACTGACCCCGACCCATTGGATCATTGGTCATCCTACGGCGAGTACGGAACGTGGATGCATTCTTTTTCTTTATTTCGTACGTTTATAAAGAAGATATTCGCAAAGCGAGTTTATCAATCGGTATCGTCAATTCGTTATAGTCAACGACGAAAGAAAGTTAGAATTTTCTTACTGTGATAGTTTCGTTAGAGTCGTCCAAAAGAGATAAATGGTAAAGGGGGTGCTGAGATATATTAAAGGCTCTGATTGGTCGAACAAGATGACGTGTTATGAGAGGAGGCATTTTGAAATAGTCAACAATTCAATTAAGCAATATGTAAGAGTCAGTGCAAGAATCATCAGGTTAGCCATGATGGATGAGGAAATATTGATTCAAACGTCCTATGGCTCAGCAACCAACGAAACGATAACAATTTTCAGAAGTGAATAAACTAATATTATGAATATTCATCATTTTGCGTATCCATTCATTCATCGCAAGCCATTCGATATTAAGTATTTAATTAAATAAAGCCCACACCTTCGTTGTTGGCCGTCGGCGCTGTGTGTGCGTGTGCTGTTGCCTTCTCCCCATGAACGAGGACTAACCTCTGCTGAGTGCGTTTCTTAACAACTGATGATTGTTTTCTAGAGCTGAAACAAAAGCCATCGGACATGCTTTCTTAATAATTCAATTAACTACACAACCACTTTTTAGAGAACGAAGGATTTATTCAACCTTAGTAAGTGGGGACTCATTAGTATATAAAAAAAAATGTTTGCCCACAGAAACGCCTAGATAAAGGCATAATAATTAAAGGTTATACGAATATAAGACGCAATCTAATAACTCGGCCGGTGATGATGGTTTTTCATAATTGAATAAATTAATTTCATGAATAATCAACGGTGTACGTATTCATCCGTTAATCCGAAGTCACGAGGATTCGGATAACAGACAAAACCACGGGAGATGCTCACACGAGGGAATATCCGACAAGAATTAAAATTTCGGAAGATTGTGTAGAATTAGTTAAAATGTCCCTTTTTCCCCCAATAATAGTTTGTGTCATGCTATCATTGTTTTTCGTGGATACCGATGTCCAGGATGCCTTCTTTGGTTACTAATACAAATTGCACGAAGGTGAGGAACAAGTGACAGCAAACGTCGACCGTGGACGATCTGGTCAACAATTGCAAGTGGTGCTCCTTAATACCAAAGACGACAACAACAATATACGTCGTCATGCGGAAACGGAAACACAGAGACATATATATGGGGAGGGGGATCACAAGTGGTCGGGACCCGATTGCTATTCCCAAAGCTCCACTCTAATAGCACCTACTCGTGTTATGCAAAGTGTGTACCGAATACAGCGCTCATAGATAGCGGCCTTGTACCGGAATAGTGCAGGTGAAAACCGGAAATAAAACGATCTAAGATTGACCTTTCAAACATGACATAAATCACAGAATACACTAGCAAAAAAAATAAAACGAACTTAAGCAACAGTTCAACGAATGTTAACATAAGATTAATATTGTAGCCTTTGTAGTAAATTCTTACGTCAAACTGCTTTTTAGTCTATTTCACTGATATTTCTCAGTGTTTGAACAAGTGGCGTTTTTTATTATTCATAAATATTTAAAATAGTGTATGTGGGTGGCAGTGGCAGTGGCAGTGGCAGTGTGACAGTAAATGTATAAGTAATTATTAAAGAATATTGAGACGGACCAACTATCAAAAGCAATGAAAGCGATCGAAAATAAAATCTTTGTTTTTTTAAAACACAGATAAATAAGCCGCATAAGGCACTAACATAACCGACTTTATTATCTATCCTTTTGTTAGTAAAGCTATCTCTATCAATAAAATAAGGGACATTTTGAATTTTACTTTATATATACGACATCCAAACGGGACGTTATTTTCATTACGTCATATGTTAACACGTTATCTTTAAAAGCTTAATTGTTTAATCATCCCTTAAAACTTGATTGTACCTTAAATATTAATTGTCTTTTTGTTTCTCTAAATTTTCAATACCCATTTTTCAAAATTCTGCTTTAACTATTTTAATTTACTTATTTTCTCCGAAAAATGGATTCCATCGGGAAATATAGGAGCCATTCTTATCTTTTTGTGTTCGCCTTAGTCCTCCTCTTCGTTCGTCGCCAAATTCTGCTTTAACTATTTTCCCAGTCTTCTTTTTTTCGATTGAAGCCATCTTTTGTGTTCACTCCCGCTGGTGCCATAAACAAAAGAGATAAAAAGAGCTTTTTCTGCAAACGACAAAGCATTCAATTATTTCGGCGATGGCAGCGGTGGGCGTTTCTAAATATGCGGTCCTCTTTTATGACCGTTTGGTTGTCAATAACGAAAAGTGACAACGACGTCTCCTCCCACCTCTCTCTCTCTCCCCTCTCTCTCCCTCTCTCTCTCTCTCTCCCCTCTCTCTCTCTCTCCCTTCTCTCTCCCTCTCTACCTCCCCTCTCTCTCTCCCCTCTCCCTCCCTCTCTCTCTACCTCCTCTCTCTCTCCCCCTCTCTCTCTCCCCTCTCTCTACCCCCTCTCTCTCTCTTTCTCTCTCCCCTCTCTCTCCCCTCTCTCTCTCCCCCTCTCTCCCCTCTCTCTCCTCTCTCTCTACACTCTCTCTCTTTCTCTCTCCCCACTCTCTCTCCCCCCTCTCTCTCTCCACCCTTTCTCTCTCCGCTCTCTCTCCTCTCTCTCTGTTTCTCTCTCTCCCCTCTCTCTCTCTCTCTTTCTCTCTCCCCTCTATCTCTCTCTTCCTTCTCTCTCTCCCCCCTTCTCTCTCCTCCCTCTCTCTCCCCTCTCTCTCCCTCTCTCTCTCCTTATACATTCAAAATTGATAATTAAAACGAATATTGTCTTGTGGAATGAAAGACGACATCTTACAAACACTGATTATATTACGCGTTATTTTTTTGTTTATTTGCTTAATTTAAGGGGGAAAAAACATTACTAATTTCCCACTATTCGTGTATGTCTAACCCTAATCCTAGCATGTGCATGTAGGTCACAATACTGTACGAAAGAGAAAGAAAAAATGCACGATCTATTTCAACATTAATATATAATTAACAACAAAATTTTGTGCATAAAATGTGTTTTTTAATTGTTTAACTATCTTTCTTATTTCTATTTTCACATCGGTGCAACCTCTAAAAAATTTCGACTATTTTTAAAAATCTCATCTGAAAGCTCCCAATACTGTACGTGCAGTGAATTATTTATCTGGCAACATTATTGTTAAAACTAATTAGACAACTGTAACAATAGAGACGAAAATAAAACCATACCAGCTTCAAGGCGTATAAGATGAAAGTGTTCTTTCCTTTATTTCAAAGCAGAACAAGCGGTACTATTTCTCTCTTTCCCCTCTCTATCTCTCTCTCTCTCTCTCTCTCTATATATATATATATATATATATATATATATATATATATATATTACTTTCTCCTTATTTCTTTGTCTTTCCTTCGGTCAGCCAATGTAAAAAATGAGAGAAAGAAGCGAAAAGAACAAATTCACCAGTAAACATCAAATAAATAATCTGTTATCAAATTAGTACCCAGTGATTTGGGTAGCAGTATTACAACTTCTGACTGTGATGGTAAGAACTTCTCCAACTTCCTTTAAAATAATATATTTGTTGTGAAGCGATTATTCCTGAAACGTAAGAAACAATACACAAACAAAGGGAAAGATCAAATGGACACAAACACGATGTTACTTCGTTGCTCGTCTGTGGCGTACTGAGAATGACACGTTGCACACAACGAGTATGTATTTATTTACCAAATGGTTCAAGGGGAACAACTCCCAAATTTAAAGCGACAACACTACAATATTGATCCGGATTAAATATAAAAAATCGATGACAAATTTTTTTTCTTCTTTTTAACAGTACAGACCAATATTTGCCTTATATGACTGGCGAAATATATCACGTGTAGTAAAAAATATATTAATCACAAAAGTATTACTTCATATATATGATTTATGCTTACATATGTTTTGAGATACATTAATTATGATATCCATAAAAATGATATGAGTGTCTCCCCCCAAAAAAAGAGGTTACTCTTAAAGTTTGTTTCGGGTCCTACTAACTGGACAATTCTGCCCATGTGGTTTCAAGATACAAGAAAAACATTTCATTGTATTTTCTTTTATTGACTACTAGAAGAGGCATTGTCCGTGAATGAAAGCAAGTATAGAAATGTGTTTTTCTGAATAATAATTATTCAAAAATGTAGTTCTGTTAACAGGCTGATTGTTTTGTAGATCTCCATTTTCTTTGAAATAAGATAGTGGTTGGCTTGAACGGATAACAAAATATGTGGTTAATGTATCTTAACTACACAAACGGGTGCTACTTTAAATTTCGTGTTTGTTGTTTGTAAGATTATTATTAGTTTCGCTTTTTTTGTATATAAAAACAAATTAGTGGCACAGCTTCGATTTAGAGAACGCATCTTTTTTTAAGAAATAATGGGTACTTAACAAAATACATTGTCTTAACTGTTATGTCCATCTAAATAACAATCATCAAATTATTCAGGTTTTATTCTATTTTATTCTTTGTAAAATCATCTCAAATTATTTTAGCTTTTAATTTAATATAAAATGATAATTGATCCTAGCACGGTTGTCTCCCTTTGAGAGTCATAATTATTAAATTTTCTACCCTTGCTTTGTTTAGAAATCTTTAATTTGAAACATCTGCCGAATGGAATGAATTTCGGTTATACAGACCCGATGTGAGAATTCCTTTTGATAATTTCTGAGTTTACCTTGATCTTTGAAAAGCTTGTTCGGTGAGCTTTTTAATGTGTATCAGAGTTTTTTTTACTGGATATTCGACTTTTGGATTTTTTTAGAATAAATTATTGGCCTGTGTCACCTCAATTTCTCCATTGACGTTCCTGGTACTTTCTGAACATTTTCTGAAAGTTTCTTTGTGTACATTTTCGCCTTGATTTTGTATGGTTTTCATTTGAAAACTGACTATGAAGACGGGATTTTTATGTGGCAACTTCAATTTGTTTAAGTATGCTCTGAAATTTTCAAAAAATGCGTGTAAGTGTTCTTTGCTCCGAAATTGACATTAAATATAGTATGATGTAACTGATCCATGATTTTATTCATATATATGTACACATATGTGTGTATGTGTGTATATATATGTATATATGTGCGCCTATATAATATGTGTGTGTGCATATATATATATATATATATATATATATATATATATATATATATATATATATATATATATATATATATATATATATATATATATTTCGAGCTCCGGCAATTGCAATGTTTACATTGAGATATATCTTACATTCAGTCAGTGTCGCATGATAGCGTAGGGGTAAACAACGCCGACTGTCAGCTCGACGGTTGCATTTCGATCCCGGCTTGAGGCACTAACTGGTCTAGCCGCACTGATGAGATGTAAAACAGCGAAACAGTCTGTATGTGGATGACTATATATATATATATATATATATATATATATATATATATATATATATATATATACATGCTTGAACTTGAGTTGAGCACGGTTCTGAAGAAATATTATATCATACGGAGTTTCCACCAGACCATTTTGATGCAGGTATTACATAACATTGTAACATTTTGTAGATAGACAGATACATGTGTGTTTGTGAAAATATATATATATACAGACCTGAGTGGAATATATATATATATATATATATATATATATATATATATATATATATATATATATATATATATATATATATATATATATATATATATATATATATATATATATATATATAACAGACCTGAGTGGAATCGTCATCGTTGGATTTTTATACAGATTCCTCTGGGTTTACCAATATTTCTGAGCCCCACGCTTTTTTGGATTTAGTTATTTGTGATTCCCATACCCGTTTGAACTTTAAAAAATTTTTTAAAACTCTTTCAAATTTGGAACTTTGACAGTCCTATCCTGTCAACTTATCAATCATAATTTTTCCTCTGATGATAAGATTTTAATCTTTGAAAAGCCTGGTTTAAGGAATGAAAGAGAAGAAAAATAAATGTTTTTTATTAACTAAACTGCTCCTTGTTTTGAACAACTGAAGATATCGATTTGCTTCCATTTGCAGGTCTAATCAATTTTCATTGACTTACCATATATATATATATATATATATATATATATATATGTGTGTGTGTGTGTGTGTGTGTGTGTGTGTGTGTGTATATATATACATTGTATTAAGGGTGAAATTATTTAATTTGTTCCACCATTATATGTCTTATTTGCTCCAACTTGTGTCTATCCGTCACACCTCTGCATTGTATTGCCTTCTAAGTATCACATTTATATATATATATATATATATATATATATATATATATATATATATATATATATATATATATATATATAACTTTTATTGACGCCAAACAAGGCAGGGTCGATTGCGATTAGGGACTATATTTATGGGCAGCATTCTAAGTTGAGAGTTTTTAAACAAGATGTTTGTTCACATTACATTTAAATTTCTGCATGTTGGTACAGTCGGGGAAACAGGAAGCAGGGAGAGAATTCCAAAGGCAAGCGGTCCTAAGAAAGAATCTATTAGCGTTCCAACTTTTACGGCATCTGGGAGCCTCTACAGTGAATAGGTAGGATTTTTGTTGCTAGTGGGGTTGGCCGAGGTATTTACGTTGAGAGGGTAAAAGTGCATTAAGTTCGTCGGAGCACATTCGTTGGAAGTACTTGTACAACAAGAACATTGCGGGGATAGTGCAAGAACTTGAGTTTGGAAAACAGTGCAGAGACTCTTTTTTTTTAATTCTAGTTGTTGGTGCACCAGTCCAGATGTGACAAAACTACTCTATGCACGGGTGAATGGTGGCTTTATAGAGGTATAGGATACTGGCAACAGTGAGAAGTTTTCTAGCCTGTTAGAGAGAGCCTACCTGATTTGAAGCAGATTTGGATGTATGTCCATCGAGGACAGTTTTATCTAGTGTATGATATATGCGTTTAGAGATGACCGCTATGATATCTGCAATAGAACCGGATTGACTGTTGGGTAGAAAAAAGTTTAGCATTTTCGAGGTGGTGGACTATCACTAGATTGATTAATGATTCAAAGATCTTAGCGAAAAGCAGGAGGAGATATATGAGGCGATAATTTTGCGGTTCAATTCTTTCACCAGGTTCTTGAAAATTGGTACCACAGATATAGAAATCACATGTGCTCATTCAGGACTAGGCCTGACTCCGAAACTAAAAATATCCCAACTTCTCTAACCAAGTATGTCAAAGAACTTGTAAAGTCGAATACCAATTTCAAACTGAAAGGCCCTATATTAGGTATGGGAAATAAATATACTCCCAATAAGCGAAAAAACAATACAATCTATGTTCTCTCGCATCGTATCACATAGTAGCATATAATGGGTAACCTAATTAAGATAAAACAGGAGATTCTACAAAATTGTTTTCATCGGAATAGGTATTTACTCTCATATTTTAACCCAGACTAAGGGTCACTAATAAATAGGGTAAACTTAATAGGTTCAGTTAAATAATTACTACCAGTAATAAATAGAAAAATATAACTCAAAATGTAATCCAATAAATCAATCCTGTTTTCAAAATATGCATAAGTTTGTATCATGATAACCATTCCGACTAGCTAGGAAATATAGTTAAATCTCTTCCAAAGATTGCGCTTGGCAGGACTTTTACGAATTTTAATGTTAGGGTTCGATGGATCAGCATTCAGATATAAATATACGATAAAATAATAGGGGGGATGTAATCTCTTTAGTCGGGGGATTTTTGATTGGCCGAACGTCATCTAGTTATTTACGGTATATAAAAAAATCAATTTATAAAAGTTCATGGAGAGGGGGGTAAACACCTGAACTGAATATCGTCCACCCAAATGATATGCTACAATTATTGATTAAATAAATGGATAGTGGGGCAATATGAGCAGTAAAAGTGTTGTGGGTGAACCTACCTACCCTTTAATAATAACTAAATGGTAGCTACCGGTTACCATAAATACCGGCTTTTGCCGGGAGAACATTGGGAGGCACATTTAGGCACTAGCACTGCCAACACTGACTTGTGTATAATTTCTCTGTTCAATACAATCCATTATTATTATCTCTAAACCTGTTGTTCTTTTATTTCATTGTTGGTTCCTCTAAACGGGTCCACAATAACTGGCGGCGAGTGATTCGTAAAGGACTTTGTTGGAAACACCTTGGACCTTGCAACCTGTGAGTGATAAACCAGTGTCTACAACACGGTCAACCTTCGAAAAAAAATTCTACCCGTTTGAAAAAAAAACCCTGTGCTTTACAATTTTCTGGAAGATATTGGAAACATCGAATACATTCAATTTTGGGACGAGTCTGCCTTACAAGAAATAACCAGTTTAAACAATTACTGGACGAAAAAAAAAAGTAAGACAGATTTTACTATTTGTGTTCTTCGTATTTCAATACGGGAGTTTACCTCGTGCAACAAATGAAATTGGAATACCATGTGCTTATAAAACTGAAAGGTTTGAAAAAAAAAGAAAAAACAAACTCCATACTACAAAAACCTTTTTTCGTGTCTGATATAGTCAAACGTATTTTGCGAACAGACTTGTCACTGTAAAATCGTATAGTCGGAAAAAAAATCTGACAAGTAAAACAAAGTTACTTTTTTGAATAACTAGTCAATTTTTAATATAGCCATTACTTGCTATTTTGCATTTTCAGCCTACACTGAAAGGCAAACGGACTTATTGGGAAAAAAAAGTTCCAGATGCGAACAAAAATACAAATAATTTGTTAAATTAATTACCCAATAAATCGTGTTTTTTTTTCTCAAAGAACTTAAAGAGGTAGAAAAAAGATTAGCGAGTACCGGTCGAATTCGAGACCTGAATGACGCAGTGATGAGAAGGGGTTGAGTTTGTTATTAAACAGTAAGCATTTGAAAAGAAAAAAAATAGTGAAGGACTATTTGTGACAAATTCTTTCTCAAGAAAGTATTTCTTTAATCATGGAAGATTTCTTGAAACAGATATTGGAGATGATTAAATTTCAATCAGAACAACAGAAGGCAAACGATGAAAAACATCTTGCTCAACAGTAGGCAAACGATGAAAAACTTCAGTCTCTACAGAAGGAATTTCATTCGCAGCAAATAAGTTTGTTGAAATATTTTGAGGAAAAGAATTTAGCACAAAAGCGAGAAGATAGAAAATCTTTAGACGAACAATTGATTGGGATAAAAAAATTTACAATTAGAGCAACAGACTCAATCAGAGAGAAAATTTGAACAGCTGGCACAAGCAATGATAAATACGACGAATGACGACAGCGACGCGTTCAACCAAAATGCAATATGGTCAGCTATAGAAACCTTCAACTATGTGCCTGAAGAGGACCTAAACTTCGAATCATGGTACTGTCGATATCAGGATGTTTTCGACATTGATTGTAACACATGGTCGGAAAAGAAAAAGGTTCGTTTAGTTCTTCGTAGACTAGGTACGGCGGAGCATACAAAATTTGTCGATTATATTCTGCCGAAGAAAACGGGCGAACTATCTTTCAATGAAACCATTAAAATGTTAATGGAACTATATTGCCCCAAAACAAGTTTATTCCACAAAAGGTGGAAATGTATGAACCTAACGCGAAAAGAAAGCCAGGATTACTCAACGTTTGCTTCGATCGTCAATAAACATTGTGACGACTTTAAGTTATCATCCTTGACAGCGGACAATTTCAAAGTATTAATATTTGTTCAAGGGCTCGTCTCACAAAACGAAGCAGAGTTAAGAAGACGTGCAATAAGCAAACTTGAAACCGAGCCAAATTTAACATTACAACAACTGGCCGAAAGCTGTTAGCGACATATTTCCGAGAAAAAGGAAGCTAAAGAAATAGAGGAAGCAGCAATTTCTAATATTAAAAATGTTCGTCGTTTTTCAAAAAAATCATACTCTTCGAAGGAAAAATTCAGGAAGGATTTACCTCAAAGGTCGGATGAAAAATTGCAAAACCACCCTTGTTTGGGTTGCGGGGACCTACATTGGTACCAGAAGTGTCCTTTTAAACGAAAAAATTGTGACAAATGCCATAAAATGGGACACAAAGCCTCACATTGCAGAAGTAACACTAGAAAAAAAGTTACATAAAAACAACTAGAATTAATGGTGGCAACCTAAACATACGAAAGTATGTTACGGTAAAAATGAACAATGAAGATGTTAAACTACAGCTTGATTCAGGGTCTGACCTATCAATTATTAATATTAATACCTGGAAAAAGATCGGCAGACCGACTATGCTACGCACAGATAAAGTGGCTCGATCGGTAACCGGAGTGAAAATAAACTTTGAAGGGGAAGTCATTTCAAAAGTTACACTAAAAAATAAGACATTAAAATTACGCATGTTCGTAATGAAAGATACAGGAAATTTGTTCGGTTCAGATTTGATTCAACACTTCCAGCTCTGGGATTCGCCGATAAGCGCCTATTGTCAACGAATAGAGAACTTTTCTGCTGAAGCAGAAAAATTGAAGAAGGATTTGAAAGAGTCATTCCCCAAGGTGTTTTCTAATGAATTAGGACGCTGTACTAAAATGAAGGCGAGTTTTGAACTAATTGAAAATAAGAATCCCGTTTTTAAGAGAAAACGAAGTGTACAATTTGCCTCTCTTGAAAAAATTAATGCAGAAATAGACCGGTTGGTGGAGAAAGGTATTTTAACACCAGTTGACTACTCGGAATGGGCGGCCCCAACCGTCTACGTGAAAAAAAAATCTGGAGAGATCAGAGTGTGTGTCGATTTCTCAACCGGTTTGAACGATGCGCTGAAAGATTATCACTATCCTCTGCCGACTCCAGAAGAGGTTTTCACAAAATTAAACGGTGGAAAACTGTTCTCAAAAATTGACTTGAGTGAAGCCTATCTGCAAATACCTGTAGAGGAAGATAGCTTCTCTGTATTTCGACACACAAGGGACTACTAAAGTTCAATCGTCTCCCTTTTGGAATTAAAGTGGCCCGTCGATTTTTCAGCAGGTAATCGACACGGTGTTGAGCGGGCTTGATTTTTCGATCGGCTACTTTGACGATATCTTAATGAAAAATACGAACGTCGGGGAGCACCGTGAGCATATAAACAAAGTATTCGAAAGGATAAGCGATTTTGGTTTTACACTCAAGGAGTCAAAGTGTGAATTCTTTCTAGAAGAGATCAAATACTTGGGACATGTCATTGATAAGAATGGAAGACGTCCCGACCCAGAAAAATCTATAGCCATCAAGAATATGCCCGAACCGAACAACGTTACCAAACTACAAAGCTTCCTGGGTCTCGCAAACTATTACGAAAAATTCATTCCCAGTATGCACAAATTGCGAGCCCCCTTAAATGAGTTACTTAAGAAAGATAGTAAATGGGAATGGTCCGCCGACTGTCAATCTGCATTTGACAACCTAAAAACGAAGTTAACTTCAGAATTATTTCTTACTCATTTTAATCCAGAGCTAAAAACTATTGTTGCAAGTGACGCCAGCTCCTACGGCATTGGGGCGTGCATTTTGAATAAAATGCCGGATGGCTCGATGAAACCCATCGCGCACGCTTCAAGAACTTTACTTCCTGCAGAGAAAAATTACTCTCAGATTGAAAAAGAAGCGTTGGGCATTGTGTTCGCAATGACCAAATTTCACAGGTATCTACACGGCCGTCATTTTATCCTACAAACAGACCATAAGCCACTTATCACCATCTTTGGATCAAAAAAAGGCTTGCCAACCTACACAGCAAACCGCCTAGAGAGATGGGGTATAATTCTGTTAAATTATGACTTTGAGATGAAATTTTTACCGTCAAAAAGACTAGGACACGCAGATGATTTATCGCGGTTAATCCCAAAGTACACGGAACCGCTCGAGGATACAATTATAGCATCCCTTCGGTCTGAATATGACTATAGTAAAGTACTGTGTAACACAATAAAAGAGCTGCCAGTCACACTTGGCGATATACAAAAAGAGGCAAGAGAAGATAATTTTATTATCGAAATTAAAAATAAATTACAAACAGACGATGAGCAAACGGCAGAAGCTTTTTCAGTCTGTTGCGACACATTATTATACCGGGAGCAGGTAGTAATCCCAGCTACGCTAAAAAAAATCCTGAAGGATTTCCATAAGGGGCATCCCGGAACGACACGCAGGAAGAGCCTAATGAGATCTTATGTGTATTGGAAAAACATGGACAGGGACATATAGACGAAGGTGAAGGCCTGTGCGGGCTGCGCGTCGGCAGCGAAAGCACCACCTATTCAGTACTGTCCATGGCCAAAGGCAGAGCAACCATGGTCCCGGATTCACATAGATTTTGCGGGGCCATTGGAAGGCTTCTACTATTTAATTATAGTCGACAGCTACTCAAAATGGCCAGAAGTTGTTAGATGTAAAAACCCAACAACGGATGTCACGATATGCGCGTTGCATGAAAGGTTTGCCCGATTCGGAGTGGTGGACATTGTTGTATCGGACAACGGTACACAATTTACTTCACGAGAGTTCAAAGAATTTTGTGAAGACTTTCAAATTAAACATATCACTACTCCGACTTACCATCCAAGGTCAAACGGACAGGCAGAAAAATTTGTTGATACCTTGAAGAGAGCGTTGAAAAAATCGACGGGCACGCCGAAAGAAAAGGCACTCCAGCAGTTCCTTCAAGTGTATAGAATTACACCCAACGAGAACACACCAGCCCAAGTACCACCGGCGGAAGTAATGTTTGGAAGAAAAATAAAGTCGGTATTCGACAAACGTTTACAAAAACAGGTGAAACCGACCAACATTACGGCACCAAAGAAGAGGTACGAGGATGGAGAGAAGGTGTTCTTCCAGGAACACCATGGAAACAAAACCGTGTGGGAAGTGGGAAAGGTACAAAAAAGATTGGGGCGGATGGTGTACATTGTAGAGGGTCCTAGAGGCACCTGTAAAAAACACATTAACCAAATGCGTCGTCGCATGTCAGACGACCCAGGGGAAGGCCCATCGGATCAGAGTGAGACCATCATGGAAGCTCTATACGACGCATTTGAGCTGCCAACACCAAAAACACCTCCGGAACAGAGACGTTCATCAAGAAAACGTAAATACACCGGGAGTTTCGAGGTGAATCCTAGGAAAAAGATATACCTTGAGATTCCGGAGGAATGAGTTTCGGAAGGGGGTGTTGTGGGTGAACCTACCTACCCTTTAATAATAACTAAATGGTAGCAACCGGCTACCATAAATATCGGCTTTTGCCGGGATAACATTGGGAGGCACATTTAGGCACTAGCACTGCCAACACTTACTTGTGTATAATTTCTATGTTCAATACAATTCATTATTATTATCTCTAAACCTGTTGTTCTTTTATTTCATTGTTGGTACCCCTAAACGGGTCCACAACAAAAAGCTTTATAAGAAAGCATGTCAGTTGGATGAATTCTCTCTAGATTAGCAGGCGGATAACCGAGTTAGCCGTAACAATTAATAAGTATAGAGTTAATTCCCTTTGATTATTTGACGACGGACTGAATTCCGGGACTAATGTGTACATTTCCACTAATTCTAGAATTTGTTTTATTTAATTAGTAATAACTAAGTTTATTCTACTTTAAACTAAATGTAAATTAATCTAAACTTTAAATTATTATATTGGAGCCAATAAATCAAAAAATATTTAAGCGAATGACCATCGTTATTCGCCCATGTAAATAACACTTCTCTTAAATAAGTAATTATTTGAATTCACTACTATAAACCATACTTTCTGATTTTATCTGACGCTTTTATTTTAATTATAACAATAATAATTGTCCACTTTAATATCGAACTTTAATTAACATAAGCTAATTCAACCAGGTTTGTTTCTTTTATGATTAGTTGGTGTTATTTATAACTATTTAAATCGTAGCTCTGAGCGATATTTTCAAGATAGCGGTCTGATTGGAATTCGATCATCTTATTGACGGGAGAGGGGGCCCATTGTGAGTGTTATCTGCTTCCTGTTGTTTGTCTGTTCGTTTGTTGGTTTGTTTTTTCTCCACGAACTCTGTGCTTGATGGGACTCTTTATGTATGCCTTTCATGAAGAGATTTAGCAAGAGAACAGTTCAGTCGTCGCTTGCCGAAGTCGGAAAAATGCTGAAAGAAAGAGTGAAGACACAGAAGACTGACATGAAGAAAAATGCGTATTAATACTGTTAAATTGAACAATAATACTGACAAGTTTGCGGCTTTAAGAAGTCCTATTGATGAAAGAGTTCTTTAACGTCAAAAATAGACGGCCTCCTTAATTGTTCAGATTCTCAAGTCATAGCATTCAAATTAAGGAGAAATCTTCCTTTCTTGTTGACTGGACTACGAACGGGATTCAAAAGAGAAAGAATAAGGGCTATTTGGATTCAGCCCGCCAAATTAAGTGTCTGTTGATTCGTTAAGGAGAGTCGTCTTGGCCAATCACATACAGCCTTTTTTAGAATAAGAGTGGGTGTCGTAATAGACGAGAAGATAATTATTTTGGGGAAGAAATAGAGCTACCCCCTTTTTTATACTCTCCCACCAACAAGAAAGAATGCAACGAAAGACATCGTTGCATGGAATTTTAAATGCAATCAGATCAGAATATCTTCTGATTGTTACACATAGGTTTAATGTGTATCATTTTTTTACAGAATATGTTAAAGGGGTTAATTAGCAGTTTAAATTGTTCGCATATTTAAATAATTCATGGAGGTTGAATAGAAGTTGTTTTCATACTCTGAAAGGTTGAATTTATATTATTAATTGAGGTTGATAGCAGTTTGCATCCTCTAAAAAGTTGGATTTATCAATGGAGGTTTGATAGCAGTTATTTGCATTCTCTAAAAAGTTGAATTTATCAATGAAGGTTTAATAGTAGTTATTGGCATTCTCTAAAAAGTTAAATTTATCGATGGAGGTTTAATAGTAGTTATTTGCATTCTCTAAAAAGTTGAATTTATCGATGGAGGTTTAATAGTAGTTATTTGCATTCTCTAAAAAGTTGAATTTATCGATGGAGGTTTAATAGTAGTTATTGGCATTCTCTAAAAAGTTGAATTTATCGATGGAGGTTTAATAGTAGTTATTTGAATTCTCTAAAAAGTTGAATTTATCGATGGAGGTTTAATAGTAGTTATTGGCATTTTCTAAAAAGTTGAATTTATCAATGAATGAATGAATGAATCGATGGAGGTTTAATAGTAGTTATTGTCATTCTCTAAAAAGTTGAATTTATCAATGAAGGTTTAATAGTAGTTATTGGCATTCTCTAAAAAGTTAAATTTATCGATGGAGGTTTAATAGTAGTTATTTGCATTCTCTAAAAAGTTGAATTTATCGATGGAGGTTTAATAGTAGTTATTTGCATTCTCTAAAAAGTTGAATTTATCGATGAAGGTTTAATAGTAGTTATTGGCATTCTCTAAAAAGTTGAATTTATCGATGGAGGTTTAATAGTAGTTATTTGAATTCTCTAAAAAGTTGAATTTATCGATGGAGGTTTAATAGTAGTTATTGGCATTTTCTAAAAAGTTGAATTTATCAATGAAGGTTTAATAGTAGTTATTGTCATTCTCTAAAAAGTTGAATTTATCAATGAAGGTTTAATAGTAGTTATTGGCATTCTCTAAAAAGTTAAATTTATCGATGGAGGTTTAATAGTAGTTATTTGCATTCTCTAAAAAGTTGAATTTATCGATGGAGGTTTAATAGTAGTTATTTGCATTCTCTAAAAAGTTGAATTTATCGATGAAGGTTTAATAGTAGTTATTGGCATTCTCTAAAAAGTTGAATTTATCGAGGGAGGTTTAATAGTAGTTATTTGAATTCTCTAAAAAGTTGAATTTATCGAGGGAGGTTTAATAGTAGTTATTGGCATTCTCTAAAAAGTTGAATTTATCAATGAAGGTTTAATAGTAGTTATTGTCATTCTCTAAAAAGTTGAATTTATCAATGAAGGTTTAATAGTAGTTATTGGCATTCTCTAAAAAGTTGAATTTATCGAGGGAGGTTTAATAGCAGTTATTTGCATTCCCTAAAAAGTTGAATTTATTGAGGGAGGTTTAATAGTAGTTATTGGCATTCTCTAAAAAGTTGAATTTATCGATGGAGGTTTAATAGTAGTTATTTGAATTCTCTAAAAAGTTGAATTTATCGATGGAGGTTTAATAGTAGTTATTGGCATTCTCTAAAAAGTTGAATTTATCAATGAAGGTTTAATAGTAGTTATTGTCATTCTCTAAAAAGTTGAATTTATCAATGAAGGTTTAATAGTAGTTATTGGCATTCTCTAAAAAGTTGAATTTATCGATGGAGGTTTAATAGTAGTTATTTGCATTCTCTAAAAAGTTGAATTTATCGATGGAGGTTTAATAGTAGTTATTTGCATTCTCTAAAAAGTTGAATTTATCGATGAAGGTTTAATAGTAGTTATTGGCATTCTCTAAAAAGTTGAATTTATCGAGGGAGGTTTAATAGTAGTTATTTGAATTCTCTAAAAAGTTGAATTTATCGAGGGAGGTTTAATAGTAGTTATTGGCATTCTCTAAAAAGTTGAATTTATCAATGAAGGTTTAATAGTAGTTATTGTCATTCTCTAAAAAGTTGAATTTATCAATGAAGGTTTAATAGTAGTTATTGGCATTCTCTAAAAAGTTGAATTTATCGAGGGAGGTTTAATAGCAGTTATTTGCATTCCCTAAAAAGTTGAATTTATTGAGGGAGGTTTAATAGTAGTTATTGGCATTCTCTAAAAAGTTGAATTTATCGATGGAGGTTTAATAGTAGTTATTAGAATTTTCTAAAAAGTTGAATTTATCAATGAAGGTTTAATAGTAGTTATTGTCATTCCCTAAAAAGTTGAATTTATCAATGAAGGTTTAATAGTAGTTATTGGCATTCTCTAAAAAGTTGAATTTATCGAGGGAGGTTTAATAGCAGTTATTTGCATTCCCTAAAAAGTTGAATTTATCAATGGAGGTTTAATAGTAGTTATTTGCATTCTCTAAAAAGTGGAATTTATCGATGGAGGTTTAATAGCAGTTATTTGCATTCTCTAAAAAGTGGAATTTATCAATGGAGGTTTAATAGCAGTTATTTGAATTCCCTAAAAAGTTGAATTTATCAATGGAGGTTTAATAGCAGTTATTTGCATTCTCTAAAAAGTGGAATTTATCGATGGAGGTTTAATAGCAGTTATTTGCATTCTCTAAAAAGTTGAATTTATCAATGGAGGTTTAATAGCAGTTATTTGCATTCCCTAAAAAGTTGAATTTATCAATGGAGGTTTAATAGCAGTTATTTGCATTCTCTAAAAAGTGGAATTTATCGATGGAGGTTTAATAGCAGTTATTTGAATTCTCTAAAAAGTGGAATTTATCGATGGAGGTTTAATAGCAGTTATTTGAATTCTCTAAAAAGTGGAATTTATCAATGGAGGTTTAATAGCAGTTACTTGCATTCTCTAAAAAGTTGAATAGCAGTTTGTAATCCTGTCACACTTTACGTTTTAAATAGCATTTCCGTCAGTCTATCATGTTCAACGTTTGAAATAGCATTTCCATCGGTCTCTCATGCTTAAGTTTGAAATAGCATTTTGATTAGTCACTCATGCTTAAGTTTGAAATAGAATTTTGATTAGTCTCTCATGCTTAAGTTTGAAATAGAATTTTGATTAGTCTCTCATGCTTAAGTTTGAAATAGAATTTTGATCAGTTTGTTATGTTTAAGTTTGAAATAGAATTTTGATCAGTTTGTTATGTTTAAGTTTGAAATACAATTTTGATTAGTCTGTCATGCTTAAGTTTGAAATAGCATTTTTATCAGTCTGTCATGCATAAGTTTGAAATAGCATTTTGAGCAGTCTCTCATGCTTTAGTTTGAAATAGCATTTTTATCAGTCTGTCATGCTTAAGTTTGAAATAGAATTTTGATCAGTCTCTTATGCTTAAGTTTGAAATAGCATTTTGAGCAGTCTCTCATGCTTAAGTTTGAAATAGCATTTTTATCAGTCTGTCATGCTTAAGTTTGAAATAGCATTTTTATCAGTCTGTCATGCTTAAGTTTGAAATAGAATTTTGAGCAGTCTCTCATGCTTAAGTTTGAAATAGAATTTTGATCAGTTTGTTATGTTTTAGTTTGAAATAGAATTTTGATCAGTTTGTTATGTTTAAGTTTGAAATAGAATTTTGATTAGTCTGTCATGCTTAAGTTTGAAATAGAATTTTGATCAGTCTGTCATGCTTAAGTTTGAAATAGCATTTTGAGCAGTCTCTCATGCTTAAGTTTGAAATAGCATTTTTATCAGTCTGTCATGCTTAAGTTTGAAATAGCATTTTTATCAGTCTGTCATGCTTAAGTTTGAAATAGAATTTTGATCAGTCTCTTATGCTTAAGTTTGAAATAGCATTTTGAGCAGTCTCTCATGCTTAAGTTTGAAATAGAATTTTGATCAGTTTGTTATGTTTAAGTTTGAAATAGAATTTTGATTAGTCTGTCATGCTTAAGTTTGAAATAGCATTTTTATCAGTCTGTCATGCTTAAGTTTGAAATAGCATTTTGAGCAGTCTCTTATGCTTAAGTTTGAAATAGCATTTTGAGCAGTCTCTCATGCTTAAGTTTGAAATAGAATTTTGATAAGTTTGTTATGTTTAAGTTTGAAATAGCATTTTGATTAGTCTGTCATGTTTAAGTTTGAAATAGAATTTTGATCAGTCTGTCATGCATAAGTTTTAAATAGAATTTTGATCAGTCTGCCATGCTTAAATTTGAAATAGCATCTTGACCAGTCTGTCATGTTTAAGTTTGAAATGGAATATCAATATTTAGTTTTAAATTTTTTCTATAACTGAAATAATTTTTTTTTTAGTTGTGGAGTTCTTTATTTAAAATACATCGTATAATGGAGAAATATGTCTCCTTTCGTGTGGGTTGTGATCATGCGATGTTTCCATTTCACAATTCACACAAATGCGTTAATGTCTTACAGCTTATGTAGCTACTACTGCTCCCTTCAATGTCGTACACACATGCACACATAAAATAAACATATACATTAATTTTTCTCTGTCTGTTGCTGTCATTTTTGTTAATCTCCCCCTGAACACTCTCCCAGGCTGGAGGCGGCTTCTGGCCGGAAGTGATGAGACCGCCATTATTGTTTTACCTATAATCTGTAATGGAGCGCGAATAAACTATTCTCTCCATATACGTTATCGAAGTCCGTGTTTACATTCTTTTTGTTACACAGTAACACTTGTTTATTTTCATATTAACATTGGTAGCAGAGCGAAAAGTTGTTATGGCTTCAAAATTCATTTCACCGCCTGTCTTAATCAACGACAAATAAAGCACGTGGAAAAAAGAGATGCAAATTTGGGAGATGGCTACGTCGTTTGACAAGACAAAACGTGCCCCCATAGTATTTCTTTCTCTGGAAGGAACCCCCAGAGAAGCTGTTCTAGAATTGGACGTGGTGGCCCTTAATTCCGAGGATGGAATGACGCATCTATATGAAAAATTGGATACCCTTTTTTTAGAAGATGTTAATCAGTCGGCTTTTCTAGCCTACGAGACGTTTGAAGCATACTGCAGACAGCCCGACACATCAGTGGAAGACTTTCTCATTAACTTCGGCCGACATGTCGCCAAGTTGAAAGATTTCAACATCGCCCTACCCGAACCCGTACTTGCGTTCAGGGCATTGAAAGGTGCCGCTCTCACTCCAGAAAATGTAAGATTAGTCAAAGCCACCGTCGGCGAATTGACACTATCTTCCATGTCGGGGCAGTCAAGAAAGATTATGCACAGACAGTCTTCAAACGCACCGTCTAGCAACACGACGCCCGTCGTTATAAAGAATGAAGATGTTGTTGCCTACACGGAAAATGACACGGACTCTAACGAGATATATTACGGTCGCTCTTCGCACTGACGGAATTCGAATTTCAACAATCGACGAGGAAAAACAAACCGTGGTGGAAGACGGCATATCAACAATACCAGAACACGCTCCACTAACACAAAAAAAATAAACCCGTTCGGTCCTGAAGGGAACACCACTGTGGGTTTTAAATGTGGATGCAAGTTTCACTGGTCTTACAACTGTTTCCTTACGTTAACGATACCAGAGATAAACGTGAGGACAACGAAGACAAGAGTTATCCTTCCCTTGCCGACATCGTGCTTATGAGTCAGCAAAAACGTGAGGAAAACGGCAACAGTTTTCTAGGTGAGACACTTGGTTCAGCTGTCCTAGATAGTGGTGCATCTGGTACCGTTTGCGGGACAAAATGGGATGAATGTTTTCTTGAGACGTTAACAGATGCACAGAAAAAAAAGATAATCACTAAAGAAGGAGTGAGAACTTTTCAATTCGGCGATGGAAATAAGTTGAACTCTCTTTACAACGTTACTCTACCATGCGTCATCGAAGACATCGAAGTCAGTATCGTCACTGATGTTGTGGACTCTGACATTCCACTTTTATTGAGCAAACACGCTATGAAAAGGGCCAGGACTTGTCTCAACTTTGAACATGACAGCGTTACGATGTTTAAAAAGAAAATTCCATTGAGATGCACATCGTCTGGTCATTATCACATTCCTATTACCAAACCTCTACCAGACAGGGGTAAGTTCAAACATATACTTTTTGTTAAAGAAATCTCCTCGAAAAACAAGAAAAATAAAAAAATTGCAACTCAGGAACGGCGGGACAGTTATAAAAGTGGGGGGGTCTCCTAAAAAGTGTGAGGGGGGCGATTAAACACATGCATATATAACTTCATTATTGATGACCGTAAAGTGGGGGGGGGGCCAAGTCAAAAAGTGGGGTGGGCTTGAGCCCCCCCCCCCCTGTCCCCCCGGTGCCGCCATCCATGAAATTACATAGACAATTTAGTCATCCTAGTAGTAAGAAGTTATGTGATTTAGCTAGGAATGCAGGTATAAGAGATCCCGAATTCATAAAAATTTTGCAAGCACTTCCAAGTTCCTGTGAAGTATGTATTCGCTATAAAAGGACTGAACCTAGACCTATTGTTGGATTCACTTTAGGATCATATTTTAATGAAACTGTTGCCATGGATATTAAAGAAATCAATGGTAACAAAGTACTGCACCTGATTGACCACGCTATCAGATACAGTGTTGGCATCAGGATTCCTAGCAAGGAAAGATCTGACATAATGAGGGCTATATTTAAGCACTGGATAGCATATTTTGGGACTCCAGGATCTATCTTAACCGATAATGGCAGAATTTAAATATTGTTGTGCGTACTACCGCTGCTGAAAGTCAATGGATTAATGGCTTAAATGAAAGACATAATGGGGTATTGGGAGAAATGGTAAAAAAGACCATAGAGGACACAAATTGCAGCTTTGACATAGCACTAGCATAAGCTATAAGCGGTAAGAATACGCTTCACAGTGCTCACGGATTTTGTCCCAATCAACTTGTTTTTGGTAAGAATCACAACCTGCCCACCTTTTTGAATGACAAACTCCCTGCATTAGAAGGTGTCTCTACCAGTGAGGTTGTTGCCAGTAACCTGAATGCCATGCATGCAGCTAGAAAGCAGCTCATAATGTGTGAGTCTTCGGAAAAATTAAGACGTGCACTTCGTCATCAAGTAAGAACTGGCATAACACAATCGTACAAAAATGGTGATATTGTGTTTTATAAGAGAAATCTCTGTGATAGATGGCTTGGTCCAGGAACTGTTATAGGATGGGAACACAAGCAGGTGCTTGTTAAACATGGAGGCACATATGTAAGAGTACACCCCTGTCGTTTAGTGCTTCACCCAGTAGCATATCAAAATTCCTCTGAAACTGAATCAGCAATTGAACCCACCACTTCACAAAGTGGGCTTGAAGGAACTTCAAACACACCAATTTCTGTGGAGAACAATGTGGATGAAGAATTAGGAACCCTGGATGATCAGGTTGCACAACATCAAACTGCAAGAGAGAGACAAACCCCCATTTTAAAAACAATTGAGCTTCCCAAACCAGGACAATCTATTAAGTGTAAACTTGCCAATGATGATGATTCAGAATGGAGAACATTGAATGTCATAAGTAGAATGGGCAAAGCCACCGGCAAAAATAAGCATTTAATGAACGTGGCTATGGAACAAGGTGAATCATTTTGGCTAGACTTTGAACATGGAGTACTGGAATGGAAAGCAGATGAAGTCGGACCAATAAGTGAAGATGAACCCACCTCTGGTAATGAGGAAAACATAATGATTTCTTCTAATCATGACCTGGAAACAGCAAGGAAGAAAGAACTCCAAAGCTGGGTCGAAAATAAAGTTTACACCCAAGTACCTGACCAAGGCCAACCCAAGATATCCACAAGATGGGTTTATACTAATAAAAAATGTCAATGACAAACAAGTTCATAAAGCTAGACTTGTAGCGAGAGGCTTTCAGGACAGGGATGCTGGCAATATAAGAAACTATTCTCCAACATGCTCTAAAGAAAGTCTATGTATAGCCTTGGCCATAATGGCATCTAACCATTGGATGTGCAGGTCAATGGACATAAAAACAGCATTCCTACAGAGCAAAGAGCTAGACCGATTAGTCTATTTGAATCCTCCTAAGGAAGCCAATGTACCTCCAGGATATATTTGGAAACTCTCCAAATGCGTATATGGTTTAACTGATGCATCAAGATCCTGGTACCTGACACTCAAGGAGGAATTATTGAAGTCAGGAGCAGTCGTTTCAAAATATGATCAAGCCATATTTACATGGAACTTTGGCAACAAACTGCACGGTATAATCGCCACTCATGTCGATAATTTTTGCTTTGCAGGCTCCGAGATCTTTCAGAGCAGAGTTATGGACAGGGTTCGTCACTTGTTTGAGGTTAAGTCTGAAGAAGTGGAGGAGTTCCAGTATATAGGATTGAGCATAAGGAAAAACAGGAATGATGTTAAGCTTGGACAGGACGAATATGTCAAGAAGTTGAAGTGTATCCCACTGGAGAGAGGCAGAAATTCGAAAGATGCAATATCTACAAGAGAATTTACCGAAACCAGGCAATTGATCGGCCAACTTAATTGGTTAGCCACCCAAACCAGACCTGATCTTAGTTATGATGTTAGTGAGTTAAGTTCAATGCTAAAACAGGAAAACGTAGAATGTTTAAAACAGGCTAACAGGGTGGTAAAGAAAGCAAAAAAAATCTCATATAGATATTCCTGATTTAGGGAATCATGAGGACCTAAAGATTATTGCATATAGTGATGCCTCTTTTGGTAATTTAACCGGTGGAGGTTCACAAGGAGGCTACATATTCTTTTTGGTTGGAGGAAATGACAAGTATATGCCCATTGCTTGGCAATCCAAGCGGATCAGAAGAGTCGTCAAAAGTACCTTAGCTGCTGAAACTTTAGCCATGGTTGACATGGCAGAAGCCTGCATTTTTATAGAAAACTGTAGTTAGAAGTATTGCAATTGAAGGACAGTATTGATAACATCAAGGTCTTCTGCAAAACAGAAAAGTCCTGTCTCTATGATTCTGTACACTCCTCAACCCAAAGTTTGGATAAGAGGCTTCATATAGAGATGGCTATTCTGAGAGAAATGATTGACAGAAAAGAAATTGCAGAGGTCTCTTGGATACCAACTGATGTACAAATTACTGACTCTCTGACAAAGAAGGGAGTGACATCATTTAAGATCTTTGGTTTCATATTTGAACCAAAGGAATCATCTGAATAATGTAAATACACCTTTTTTCCTCTTTTGCAGAATATATGATGCTTAACTGAAAAGAGGAGAAAAGAGGGGAAGAACTGTTAATCTATGCGAGTGATCTCCCCCTGAACACTCTCCCAGGCTGGAGGCGACTTCTGGCCGGAAGTGATGAGACCGCCATTATTGTTTTACCTATAGTCTGTAATGAAGCGCGAATAAACTATTCTCTCAATATACGTTATCGAAGTCCGTGTCTATATTCTTTTTGTTACACAGTAACACTCCTTTATTTTCATTAACACTCCTTTATTTTCATTAACACTCCTTTATTTTCATTAACACTCCTTTATTTTCATATTAAAACTCCTATATTTTCATTAACACTCCTTTATTTTCATTAACACTCCTTTATTTTCATATTAACACTCTATTATTTTCATATTAACACTCCTTTATTTTCATTAACACTCCTTTATTTTCATATTAACACTCCTTTATTTTCATCAACACTCCTTTATTTTCATTAACACTCTTTTATTTTCATATTAACAACTTTCATTTATGCACATGTAGAAGAGCAATGCACATACATTGAATGTATATATACAATATATATTGTCTAATTAAGACTTAAAGTATTGGCCTTTTAGCTGAGATCAAAGTGTAGTATCTCTTCTGATACTACACTTCATCTGTTCTGTCCTTGGTCAGTGAAGGAGAAATCCTTCTAGACTGAGGCAATTTTTATTTTTGTCTCAATCAAGAGTACCCCTTTTTGGGGAGCTGGACTTTTCCTACATTTAAAATCGACCTTGTGTCTAACTCTGCGGGGGTTGGGAGTAAATAGGGATTTTAAGAAAACAATTCAAAATATTTCAGAATTAGAAGGAGAAATTACGAGTATTTAACCCCTAAATGCTTTTTGTTTCAAATACGGCACATTCCAACAAAATGCCTATTCAATATAATATTCAACGAAAACGTGTCAAACTGCAACTTGTTTCACATCTGCAACAAGCCCATTGGCAAGTGTGAGTAGGTATTAGTATGATGTTGCATCAGAACACCCGCTAAATAGGTAATCAGTATTTTCGATGGTGGGTGACAGTGGCTAGGTTGTTAACGACACGGACTGACAACCTGGATGTGCCAAGTTCGAATCCAGTTCGTTCCACAGAAAAAGTTTAACTTAGGATGTTGGCAACCTTTACGTGGTCCCCTATGTGTTTCTAGAAAGAATTCTAACTAGAAAGATATCGGAGAAACCAGTGCCAGCAATAGAATCTTCTGATTCATACAAAATAAATGAATGACTATCTTCGATGTCACGGACGAGTGAGGCTGTGTCATCTGCCTAATTCAAGAGCCTAAACTTTTAAATCTGGTTATTATAATAGTAAGTAAACATTATTTTATGATTATTTAGATGCATATATTGTAGTGTTTTGTTATTCATGTAAAATTTTATGGCCCTTTTTTCACATGCAAAACATGTGCAACAAAATCAATTAGACGTAATTTTTGTTGTGCTAGAATGAACTGGATTTAAGAGCATCTTTAACAATATTATTTGTTTGGATATTGATTTACTTCTCTCCAGGAGTTAGGCATAAGGCCAGTTTTTATCTTACTCCCACAAGTAAGATGTGACCCAAGGTCGGGTCGGGAAAGTGGGGTTCAAAAATTGCCTGGGCAGCCCCGTCGGCATTCCCCGGTAAGGGCGCCTCAGGCAGTAAGCAATAAACTTACTCCTCCCCAAAGAGGGGAGGCGAAGCCTGGGAGGGTGGACCTCTTAGAACTGCACAGGACAGACCCATAGATCGGCGTAAATCAAGCCCCGAAGGCCAAGACAATACCAGTCTATGGGGTGCAGTATCCATCGGAACAGATACTACACTTTGATCTTGACCAAAAGGCCAAGAACGTCTGCTGAGATCAGGCACCTCCATACCCTCATTTGTGAAGCCCCGGTGTGAGTGTGCGCATGATTTTTTCTCCCAGTTAATCTCGAGCAATGGGGCATAGTTGCTATCAAGAGACAGGCAGTATGTAAGGTTATTCCTTAACACCTCAAAGGAAGAGATAGTCTCGTTCTTTTCTAGGCATCACTGCTTCAGGGTGCATACAGACATACTGAGAGATATTTGAGCAACTGATATGTATTTGAATGAAGTTGTACCAGTACTCATCAGTTTGACTGGGTGTAAAGTTAAGAGATGCGTTGGTAGTCTAATCGCCTCACGATAATTAATACCTTCAAGTAGTCGCCCAATTAGTTGGTGGGTAATATCCTCCTTATTTAAAAAAAAAAATTACAAGAGGAGAGTTTATTTTCGGCAGCCTCGTAACTATCGCTTCCCTTATTTAGTCTTTTAGTCCTCACATTCTATGAGCGACATTTCTGACAAAGGGGGAAGAATTGCTTTTTGGGGTCAGAATCTATCTATCTAACACTTATTGTTTGGCTATATTTTGAGCTTGAAGTAGTATTTTTTAGCTCCTTACATCAAGTGGCTTCATGCCTTGTCTGAAGCGATTTCCATAAAAAGAAAATCAAAAAGTGCTCAATATCCTAGATAGAGCAGGTGTGTTTAAACACAGCATTGCCCAGGAGACAAGACTTATTTGTCTTTTGTTATTTTGTTGTATACTAGACAAAGTACATGGTGTTACCTGGGAGTCACGATAGTAACAATACATTATAATATCTGGTAAGTGCTATAAGTTAGTTAATTCAAAGTGCTCAATATCCATGATAGAGCAGGTACGTTTAAAGGCTGCATTGCCCGGGGAAAATAACATCATTGTTTTTTGTTATACTATTTTATACAAGAAAATCTATTGCCCAGGAATCATAATAGTAACATTACAGAATTTCATATAGGAAGTGGTATATAGTAATCCAAAAAGTGCTCAATATCATAGATAGAGCAGGTGTGTTTAAATGTAGTGTTGCCCAAGAAAAAGAATTGATAGTGTATACTAGACAAAATACATGGTGTTGCCCAGGTGTCATAATATTAATAATACATCATAATATCTGGTAAGTGGTATAAGTTAGTCAATCCAAAGTGCTCAATATCTTGGAATAAGACATTGCTCAATCGATAACCGAACATCTTCTGAACATGAGTCTGAAGTGAAAGAGTCGGAGTTGGAGGTTTGGGAAGGTGTCAGAGTTCGAGGTTTGATGAGGAGTCAGAGTCAGGGGTTGGAGAAAGAAGTCATTTTTTTCATTACATTTTTTTCAATTCAATTTTTTTTCATTCTTTTTTTTTATTCATTTATTTTTTCATTTACTTTTCATTTATTTATTTTCATTCAATCATTTTTTCATTAATTTTTCATTTTTTTAATTCAATTTACATTCATTTTTTTAATTCATTTTTCCATCTTTTTTCATCAACGTTTTTTCTTTCACTTTTTTCCTTAAATTTTTTTCATTAATTATTTCATTTTTTTATTCAAATTTTTTCATAAAAACTCTTTCATTCAATTTTTTCATTCATTTTTTTTTTTCTTTATTTTTTTCTTTCAATTTTTTCCTTTAATTTTTTTTATTCGCCTTTTTCATTCATTTTTGTTTTATTTACGTATTTTTATTTCTTTTTTCATTTACATTTTTTCATTCATTATTTTCATTCATTTTTTTAAATTCATTATTTCATTGGTTTTTCATTCATTTTTTCATTCAATTTTTTTCACTCGCTTTTTTATTCATATTTTTATTCATTTTTCATTCATTATTTAACATATATTTTGCATTCATTTCTCATTCATTTTTTACATTAACTTTTTCATTCAAATTTTCATTCATATTTTCATTCATGTTATATTCATTTTTTTCCATTCATATGAATATCCTGGATAGAGCAGGTAGTAACACTAAAGTGCTCATAACAGTACTCGATATCCTAGATAGTGGAGGTGTGTTTAAACGCAGTGTTGCCCGGGATAAATAACATTTTCTGTCTTTTTTTAGACTCTTATATACCCCGGGAGCCATAATCCAAAGTGCTCAATATCCTTTATCTTCATATTATTGTGAAATGGGGGTGGGGCAAGAAATTAGTAATTTACCGGGACCATTTGTTCTATCGGCATTGTCTGAGATTCAAAATTGTAAGATTACAGTATTACTGTTGGTAAGAGATATATAGTAAATCTCCTCAGACTATTGAATTCATCAACATCAAGTATCTTCTTAATATGTTGAAATGAAAGGAGAGAAGAAATTAGGAATTGAGCGTAATCATGTGTTCTCCTCTGCATTTTCTGGGATCAATAATCATTATCAACATTATTTCTCTTCATATTTTGATTTTTACGGTACTTTCGGCAGTACTGTGAAGGCATCCTTACTAACATTACAGTATTAAAAGAGAAAGGGAGAAAGATAAAGAGACGGCTAGAGAGAGAGAGGGGAAGAGAGATAGAAGTTTTAATATAAAGATGTTACACATGTTATCTAACTTCTATTTTTTTATGGTTCCGGGCAACGCCAGGTATTTATTTAGGCTGGTGCATTCATCGAAAACATTCATTTCTATATTAAGTGAAAATTACATTCTTCGGAATGCACCACACCTTATGCATGACACCCGTTGAAATGCCGGGTAACCCTGCTAGTAATATATAAAGGAAAGAACAACAGACTAAAGATGAAATACATTATTGTCCCACTTATAATGAGAAAAAAACATATGTTGTCAGGGTCGGATATAGAGAACTATGCGTGAACAATGTATAAGTAAATGTTACTTTACGTTGTTTGTATTCTGTGAGTCTATGTGATTTCTACTAGTGTAAGGGTTTGTAAATGCTATGTTTATCTAAGTCTGACAGCTTTGAATGACCTACTAGAAAGAAGATAAGTTCTTGTCACAAATTCCACATGTGCGTGGACTCAGTTTAATTAACTTCTTAAAAGACGTTAGCCTCTAATGTTAGCCAGATATGTCTAAGGGACATAACTCGAATAATTATGTCCCAACAATGTGTCTGTGTGTGTGTTTTTCTTAAAATTACGACAATTTAATGAATATTTTTTATTGACTGTATTAATTGATTATATATTGAAATAAAAAAGCAATTGCGCCAAAATAAAACGAACTTTGAAAAAATCCTATTTTTTATTGACTGTATTAATTGAATATAAATTGAAATTAAAAGCAATTGCGCCAAAATAAAACGAAATTTAAAAATATCCTATTTTTTATTGACTGTATTAATTGAATATATATTGAAATAAAAAAGCAATTGCGCCAAAATAAAACGAAATTTTAAAAATCCTATTTTTTATTGCCTGTATTAATTGAATATATATTGAAATAAAAAGCAATTGCGCCAAAATAAAACAAAATTTTTAAAAATTCTATTTTTTATTGACTGTATTAATTAGAATATATATTGAAATTAAAAGCAATTGCGCCAAAATAAAACGAAATTTTTTAAAATCCTATTTTTTATTGACTGTATTAATTGAATATATATTAAAATAAAAAGCAATTGCGCCAAAATAAAACGAAATTTGAAAAAATCCTATTTTTTATTGACTGTATTAATTGAATATATATTGAAATAAAAAGCAATTGCGCCAAAATAAAACGAAATTTAAAAATATCCTATTTTTTATTGACTGTATTAATTGAATATATATTGAAATAAAAAGAAATTGCGCCAAAATAAAACGAAATTTAAAAATATCCTATTTTTTATTGACTGTATTAATTGAATATATATTGAAATAAAAAGCAATTGCGCCAAAATAAAACGAAATTTTTAAAAATTCTATTTTTTATTGACTGTATAAATTGAATATATATTGAAATAAAAAAGCAATTGCGCCAAAATAAAACGAAATTTTTAAAAATCCTATTTTTTATTGACTGTATTAATTAGAATATATATTAAAATAAAAAGCAATTGCGCCAAAATAAAACGAAATTTGAAAAAATCCTATTTTTTATTGACTGTATTAATTGAATATATATTGAAATAAAAAGCAATTGCGCCAAAATAAAACGAAATTTAAAAATATCCTATTTTTTATTGACTGTATTAATTGAATATATATTGAAATAAAAAGCAATTGCGCCAAAATAAAACGAAATTTTTAAAAATTCTATTTTTATTGACTGTATAAATTGAATATATATTTAAATAAAAAAGCAATTGCACCAAAATGAATGGAAATTTTTAAAAATTCTATTTTTTATTGACTGTATTAATTGAATATATATTGAAATTAAAAAGCAATTGCGCCTAAATAAAACGAAATTTGAAAAAATCCTATTTTTTATTGACTGTATTAATTAGAATATATATTAAAATTAAAAGCAATTGCGCCAAAATAAAACGAAATTTTAAAAATCCTATTTTTTATTGACTGTATAAATTGAATATATATTGAAATGAAAAAGACATTGCACCAAAATGAAACGAAATTTTCAAAAATTCTGTTTTTTATTGACTGTATTAATTGAATATATATTGAAATAAAAAGCAATTGCGCCAAAATAAAACGAAATTTTAAAAATCCTATTTTTTATTGACTGAATTAATTGAATATATATTGAAATAAAAAGCAATTGCGCCAAAATAAAACGAAATTTTTAAAAATCCTATTTTTTATTGACTGTGTTAATTGAATATATATTAGAATAAAAAGCTATTGCACCAAAATAAAACGAAATTTAAAAAAATCCTATTTTTTATTGACTGTATTAATTGAATATATATTTAAATAAAAAAGCAATTGCGCGAAAATAAAACGAAATTTTTAAAAATTCTATTTTTATTGACTGTATAAATTGAATATATATTGAAATAAAAAAAGCTATTGCACCAAAATAAAACGAAATTTTTAAAAATTCTATTTTTTATTGACTGTATTAATTGAATATATATTGAAATAAAAAGCAATTGCGCCAAAATAAAACGAAATTTTAAAATATCCTATTTAAAAAAGAAAATAATTACGAAATTAAATCCACCAAAATGCAGTCAACAAAACAAGTCAGCCATATTAATCTATTGTTAATAATTGAAAGAAAAAAAAAGAATTAATTATTTACTGACCCTTAGAGATTTTAAAGGAATTTGGAAGCATTTAAACTGACGAAGAGAAAATCACTTCTGGCTTTTAAATCCATACCATATCCTCATGTACTAAAATATTGAAATTGTTAGAAGCTAGATACATCCAACAATTTTATTTTTAAAAAACAAAACAAAAACAAAAAACAGATTAAAACAACATTGGTTTAACAACAATTAGTTACAGTTTCAGAACAATTTGAGTAAAATTGCAGTACACTCAAGAAATCTTACACAAAAAAATAAAAACAACAAATAATTTAT
This sequence comes from Sepiola atlantica, assembly GCA_963556195.1. Classification (NCBI taxonomy): domain Eukaryota; kingdom Metazoa; phylum Mollusca; class Cephalopoda; order Sepiida; family Sepiolidae; genus Sepiola; species Sepiola atlantica. The sequence goes on from OY744523.1 coordinate 157,990,590, forward strand.
AGCAAATGAATTAGAAGTAAATTCTATATCGACGTGTAGTGTGCAAACTGTGTGTATGTTTCTTTTTATTTATTTCAGAATTTTATTTCTATAATCGTTTTTCTTATCGACACGCGAAAAACAATATGCCGACTCAAGTAATGGCTTTACCTCGCTTAACTTAGGCGATTAAGTGTGGTTTTACGAGGGATTTTGTTTGGGGTGGTTGCCATTCGGACTTAGTGCTAGTGGTAAGTATTTATTTTTTTTACTAAACCGAAGTAAAGCATCACGTTCTCAGCCATTTTGGTTTTAGTGTGACGATAAGTCACGCGAACATCGAAAATATTTTCTGAAATGAAAAAAACAACAACGTACGAACAGTTGTTGCACGCTAAAAGTATTCAGGTTGTTAATACTGCGTTGTTATTTGTTGTTTTTTTGTTTGTTGATGATTTCTCGACTATATTGCAATTTTACCACAATTTGGTTCAATTAATAATTTAATGACCAGACAATACTGTAATAATTACATTTCAAAATCCTGTTTAAAATAATAACAATGATAATTTGACAAAAATAAAGAAAGTAAAAGTACCGCCGAGTAGTCATATTCATATTTTAAAGATTAAAAAGTCGCGATTTGTCTCCATATTCCGAGACGGGTGTTTTTTTAGCCGGAGACATATTTTAATGTTCACCGGTAAAAAAAAAAAAAAGCGGTGTTTTCACATTTAAATTCAGAATTTATATTTTCATTCAGGCTTAAAAAATGTCTTCTGGTCCGTTGATAAATACGGTTAATTGTTGGATTTTGGATTATTATTGTCAGTCTACCCTGACAGAATGGGCCCAAAAATTCGAACCATCTTCAAACAAATATGTTCGAGCGGCAAGTGAGTAAAATTACAGATTTTGGGTATCTTTCAGAATGATCAGTACGCTGAAAACGCTCAAAAAAACAAATATACAACAAATAAAAGTAACTGTCGTCGATAAAAGTTAATTTAAAACTGACCTGTGATATTTGTTTGTATTTTTAAACCGTTCCAACTGCTATTTAGTAGAAATCAATAGTTTTATCACGCGAACTTCCAAAAAAAAAAAAAAATGGCGCTTGCTCGTAAGACGCCATATTGTCTAAAGAAAACGAGTAAAAAATGAACAAGAAATTTTTTTTACATCTAATAAAACCCCATTTATAGTACGTAAAAATACAAACAAATATCATAGGTAAGTAGACAAATATCTCTTCTCGACGTAGGTTAAACTCACTTGTTGCATATTTATTTTTATAACCCCGTTCTCGTTCGTTTTTTAGACCCCGTCCGCGACTGTACTGATCATTCTGAAAGATACCCGAAAAGTTTTTTGGGGGACGGAGGGGGGATTTTGCCAATGTTTTCCTTTTACCACTTTTCCCGGCCGCCACCGCCAAATGGCTCAAGTGACTCAGTCGCAGTCATTTAAAAAATAAAGAATACTCTTCATTATTAAAAATAAGCATATAATTGTCTACCCCCACCCCACCCCACACGAATAAATTTTTATTTCGGTTTATTTTTATTTTGCTACTTTTCCACCGGCCGCCAATGTTAATTACAAGTGTGCCAGTTGACACGGTTAAGATTCGAATAAAAAAATGTTGTTTGAAATAAATACAATTTAGGCGCGCAGAGTGAAAATTGTTGTATTGGCGCGTGACAAATATAAAATAACGCCCACGCACATTCCGATGTGCCTTTTTATATTAAATCAATTTAAAACGAGCGGACGTATTAGCAAGCACACCACGTGATATTTTGTCCAATGAGATTTCTCCAAAAACATATTTTTCTAAACTTTTCTCAATAAGCTCGCTGGAGCCGACCCAATAGTATATAAGCACACACAAACATAAAACTTTCTCTTTTTTCAACTGACTTTCATCAGGAGCTTACACGCATCTCTATCACTCTTCCAGTTCACCATTTCGCGCGCTTTCATACAATTTCACAGGCGAACATTCACTATTGCCTCTTTTAATATTTTATGACAAATGAACACTTCAACAAAGAGAAAAGACATTCTTCTTTTTACTTACATGAAACTAAAGAAAGGACTCATGAACTCATTACACCAAGTAATATATTCTACTTGTTAATATGTTTATTTCAGTAAATAAACTTCCGTTAATTGTGCATGTAATATTCTTCTTATTATTTTTATTTGTGGAGGAAGTTGGTAACCCCGACCAAAAGGGTATGACGACCCCCACAAATTGGTGACCACGACTTAGAATTGCATATACAACGGAATCTTTTTAAGCTACACGCGGTTTCCTAACATACTGGCGATATCATGCGTGCGGTAACACTCAAAGGAAGAAAAAGACGATGCGAATCTCAAGGGATGATACAAGCCGTCAAACGAAGCGTGGATCTCAGTACAATGTAGCAACAAATTAGCGAGTTACGCCGGTAGTCGCTATTAAGTCGAAAGATAAAAAAAAAAATCAACCGACAGTTTAAAGGCTCCAAAATCACTTTCAAACAAAAAAACACAAAATGGACGCTCCCCGCGTTGAAACACCTCTAGCTACGTTAACGCTAAATATTCCACCTTTTAATCCCACCAATATAAAGACGTGGTTTATCCAGATCCAGGCCCTTTTCGACGCAAAACGGATTACGTCTCAGCGAACCAAGTATTGTTATTTGGTTGAAAAACTCCCGGCAGACGTCGTCGAGGAAGTAACTGATTTGTTGGAGAACGTTCCAGAAAATAATCCATACGACGAACTTAAGGAGGCTATTTTGAGACGGACTGGCTTATCAAACGAGACAATGTTACGCAATCTCTTCACCCAAGTAGAATTGGGAGATCGTACACCGTCACAACTCTTACGATACATGCGATCATTGCTAGGAGACAACAAGATGTCCGAAACTATTATGAGAAGTTTGTGGCTGGATAAACTCCCAGACACAACAGTACAAATTCTGGCACCCACAACGGAAGAGACAAGCACGGTAAAACTAGCCGACATGGCGGACCGGATACATGAAAATCTGAGGGGCCGCAGATTAAACTCAACACAAGCACAGCCAAAACAGACGAGAGACGTCGAAGTGGCCGAACTAAAAACCACGGTCGAAAATCTCGCTCGTAAATTGCAGGAATTAATGCAAATAGACCGTCGTTATTCATTTAATAATCGACCGAACTACCGAAAACGAAGTTTTAGCAGAGGTCGAAGCAACACACGAGAACGAGCGAACGAAATCTGTTTTTACCACAAAAAATTCGGCACACAAGCAAGGCGATGCACGTATCCTTGCAATTTTAACAAGAAACAGGGAAACGGTCATTCCAGCCAGTAGAGACGACAACTGTTGCTGGATTTTCTACTAAAGGTCGTCTATTTTTTATTCGTGACAGGAATCACGGATATAACTTTTTAATAGATACCGGAGCCGAAATAAGCGTGATACCAGCGCTAAGTAAACAGAAAGCTACTCCACAGCCTTACCACCTCCAGGCAGCTAATGGCACACAAATACCGACATACGGTGAGAAGTACTTAAGCATCAATCTCGGCTTGCGTCGCACATTTTCATGGATATTTACCATAGCCAACGTGACGACACCAATATTAGGAGCAGATTTCCTAGCACGATATAATCTATCGGTAGACATGACTAATCGCACACTGACTGATAACCAAACAAAAATCGTAATAAAAGGTATCACCACAAGATACCAGTCTACTGGGATTAGTTCTGCCTTTCCTGAAGAGACGTACATTCGTCGGCTGTTTCAAAAATACCCACAACTTACTCAGCCATTCACAGTCACGGATAATATAAAACATAATGCAAGGCATTATATTAAAACGAGTGGACAACCCGTCTACGCTACCCCCAGACGTTTGAAGCCGGATAAGTACAGGATCGCAAAGGACGAATTCCAACGCATGTTACAACAAGGAATTATTCGACCTTCCAAAAGTGCCTGGTCATCTCCTCTACATATGGTACAGAAATCAGACGCGACAACATGGCGTCCTTGCGGCGATTTCAGGAGATTAAATGCACAAACTGTACCGGATAGATACCCTATCCCACACATTCACGATTTCGCAATCGGACTGCAAAACGCCACGATATTTTCTAAACTGGATTTAGTGAAAGCATATCACCAAATACCGGTGGCGGAAGAAGATATCCATAAAACAGCACTGACCACACCATTTGGACTTTACGAATTTGTCAGAATGCCATTCGGACTTAGGAACGCCTGTCAAACCTTCCAAAGGTTGATAGACGAGGTTTTTAGGGACCTTCCATTCGTATTCGCATACGTGGACGATGTCCTAATTTCTAGTAGAAACCTCGACGAACATAAACAACACTTGGAACAAGTTTTCCAAAGACTGTCCCATTACGGTTTAAAAATAAACTTGGACAAATGTATTTTCGGTCAGCAAGAAGTAAATTTCCTCGGACATTCAATTGATAAGGATGGAATATCACCATTACCCGAAAAAGTAAGTGCTATTACGAATTTTCCACAACCTACGTCTGTTAGACAAATTCGTCGCTTCATAGGTGTAATTAATTATTACAGACGATTTTTACCCAACTGTTCCACAATCCTTGCACCGTTAACGTCATTATTGAAGAACAAAACAAAAAACCAACAATTAAAACTGGAAGGATCAGCTTTGAAAGCTTTCCATCAAGCTAAAACTGCCTTAGTCAATTTCACAAAATTGAATAATATTAAGGACAGTGAGGAATCGAAACTTACACTCACAACAGATGCATCAGACATAGCTGTAGGAGCAGTTATACACCAACTGACAGGGAGTACAATGACCCCTATTTCGTTTTTTTCAGCCAAACTGAGCAAGACACAGACAAAGTACAGTACCTTTTCAAGGGAATTATTAGCAATTTATTTGGCAATTAAACATTTTAGACATCTGTTGGAAGGAAGAGACTTTTGTATTTACACTGACCATAAACCGTTAACGTATGCACTGCATACACACATAGATAAGTATGGCCCAAGAGAAATCAGACATCTTGATTATATTGCTCAATATTCTACAGACATCAGATACGTCAAAGGACCATACCAAGTTTTGGACAGAAGTGAAAAATATTTCACTGTCCAAAGGAAAAACAAGAAAGACAACATCGCGATCGACCGAATCAAACCAGCATACATTGAGGAACACCCTCAGACATTTTCCCCACCAGAACAAATTCCCTTAGAACATGGGAGTCCAGCAGAAAGTGACGGAAACGTCAAACCTACGACAAAAACCGGTAGAAAAGTCCACTGGCCGAAACATTTCAAGGAATACATTACATATTAAAAAAAAAAAAAAAAATATATATATATTTTTTTTTTCCTTTTTTTTCAATCTGGGGGGAGTATTGTGCCAGTTGACACGGTTAAGATTCGAATAAAAAAATGTTGTTTGAAATAAATACAATTTAGGCGCGCAGAGTGAAAATTGTTGTATTGGCGCGTGACAAATATAAAATAACGCCCACGCACATTCCGATGTGCCTTTTTATATTAAATCAATTTAAAACGAGCGGACGTATTAGCAAGCACACCACGTGATATTTTGTCCAATGAGATTTCTCCAAAAACATATTTTTCTAAACTTTTCTCAATAAGCTCGCTGGAGCCGACCCAATAGTATATAAGCACACACAAACATAAAACTTTCTCTTTTTTCAACTGACTTTCATCAGGAGCTTACACGCATCTCTATCACTCTTCCAGTTCACCATTTCGCGCGCTTTCATACAATTTCACAGGCGAACATTCACTATTGCCTCTTTTAATATTTTATGACAAATGAACACTTCAACAAAGAGAAAAGACATTCTTCTTTTTACTTACATGAAACTAAAGAAAGGACTCATGAACTCATTACACAAAGTAATATATTCTACTTGTTAATATGTTTATTTCAGTAAATAAACTTCCGTTAATTGTGCATGTAATATTCTTCTTATTATTTTTATTTGTGGAGGAAGTTGGTAACCCCGACCAAAAGGGTATGACGACCCCCACACAAGTGCCGGTTCATTGTTACATGCGCTCGCTAATTTTACACCGAAAAAAAAAGTTGGTCCATAAGAACAACACATGCAACATGGTCAAAACTGATCCCCCCTCCTAAAATGTAAAATATTTTTTTTAAATTTCCAAAAATCCCGGAATTCTAGCAGCCTGATAGGTAAGTGTACACCGAAAAAAGAAAAAAAATGGTCAGTAAAAGGTTGTGAAAAACAGACTATGGTAAAAGACGAACAAGACTGATCCCCCTCCTAAAATCTCAAATATTTGAAAAAAAAGATATATTTGTGCAGGAAAGTTAACAGTTGAATTTTTTTTTTTTTAAGTAAAAATAGCATTAACAAGACTTATACCAAACGCAATAGAGTCTAATTATCTACTGACCTATATATTTTATCGTGCTGAAACTGTCTAAGTGTTTTTTGTTTTTATTTAGATATGCTATTATTGTGATGTTTAATTTGTAATATATTTCTATTTTCTTTAAGAAATCAAAATATAAATGAAAAGAACAAGTTAGTTTGTGTATTATCGAGTCAAACATTTATTACAAACAAATTGCAATGTTCTTTTATTTTTTTTGCTTGTGGGAAACTTTCTTTGTATTTTGTTTCTTAAAGTTCCTTTTCAATTTTTATCAAAAAACAATAGTCAATATTTGGGAATAAACGAATTTTAGAATTTTTTGCAAATAAATTAAAAAGAATTATTTAGAAAAAGTTTGAGTTTTTGATGATTTGACTCTTCTTTCTCAAGAATAAAAACGGGTCAAACTTAACTAATATAATCATGTTTTTTATTAATTAAATCACTTTAAAGGATTTTCTACTCTTTTCCTTCAGAATAATACTGACATGGGCATTAAGCACTCCCTTTCAAAGATCAAGATATTTAAAAAAAAAAAAAATTACACACAATTACATGAATTATGCTTAAATGAGAACCAGTACAAAGCAATTAACTTACTAAAAATATACAAAAACATGGCAAGTTGAATTTGCAGCAGTTTTTAAAATTGGTGTGGAAATCATGATCACATTTGATAGGTTGTGGATGCAGACCACCATGCCACACTTCCCAGCTCTGAAAAATGGAAATCTGAATTAAATCAAGTGTAAAGAGAACGGCTTTTTCCATTGTAGTAGAGAGACGAGTTCTTGCTGTGAATGTCTTACAAGGAAAAACTAGAGATTGGAGCTCAGTCGGGCACCTTACATGAAAATGATGATAATAGAGAGAAACTAGCAACGTCTCTTCAGGAACAGAAGAGGTCATCCCCAAATTATACTTCAAAGTCAATTTTTAACTCTGTCAAGACAACAAAACGTGCTCCGAACGGAATCTCTCCAGATGTGACAACAGTACTCCATCTTAGGACGTATCCGACTCTTATAGAGGATTGCGTCAGAAGTCATGGTAATTTCTGGAGCGGTAGAATGACCCAACTATTTTTCCAACAACCTTTAACTAGGTATCACAAACCAGCCTAGAGTCCAGTGTGTAGAAAATGGGTGAATCTCGTGAAATTCCCTTCAATTTCAACTTGTGATGACTCATTTATTTCTGGGGTTATTTTAATAAAATTGGGATGCAAACAGAATTAATCTTTCCTTTTTATAAATGTGCAATTCTTTCTCTTGTGTCATCAAGTTTCTTTTCCAAAAAAACTCCAAGTTGAAAACTTTAGTGAATGAAATGTTTGCCCTATTGTGAACGTGCGGCTATGTGCATTTACTACACACGCCGTGATCGTCCGCATATTGTTATTTACATGGAAGGTGTTCAACGCAGCTTCAGTCTCTAGTTCCTCCTTGGTTGCTTGTTGCATCACCGCAGTGTTGCATCCTTGTGCTTGTTTTACACGTATTTCCATGGGATGCACTTTACTGAACTTACTACACCTGTACCCCTTCAACGTGAATACCCCCGACCTACCCCATTAGCAGCAAAATCTTCCCTGTAGAGGTCCCTAGATGCTGAAAAATTTTCTACTGAAATAGCTTCTTTCCTTGGACCGCCTGCCTTTGGAATTCCCCTCTCTGTTCCCTGTTTCCTTGACCGCAGCACCAACATGCAGAAATTTAAATGTAAAATGAACAAACATCTTGCTGCCAAACTCCCCACTCAGGTTGCCACTCTTATAACTCTGGCCCCCATCAGAGTCGCCCCTTAGCTTCAGTGGCAATATGTCTTGTTTGGAGTGAACAAAAAATTTTTTAAAAACATTCACAGCACGAACTTTTCTCTTTACCACAACTTTTTATGGAAATCGCTTCAGACAAGACATGAAGCCACTTGAGGTAAGGAGCTAAAAAAATATCACTTCAAGGTCAAAAACTATCCAACGGTAAGTGTTATATGGATAGATTCCGACCCGGAAACCAGCAATTTTTCCCCCTTTGTCAGAAACATTGCTCATGGAATGTGAGGACTAAAGGATAGCATAAGAGAAGCGAGAGTTACGAGGCTGTCGTAACTACAAAGAACTTTCCTTTCCTCCATGAGGGCTAATATCAAACGGAAGTTCCATGAATATAATTTTTTTTCAAGAACTTTTCATCTGCGATACACATTACAATGGGACTGTTTCCTTGCAGACTACAACATAGTCATCTTCAAATCCAATGTTAACAAATACTTGTTATAAACCGTCCTCAAATTTGTGTTTGTTCCTTTCATCATTTTCAATACTCCCATAATATACTTCATTATCATTCGACTGACAATCTCATTAATCCTTATCCTTGAGTGGTTTTTAGTCTTGATAATTAGTGACTTAAAAAAAATAATATCTGTTACAGTTTTCTTGCAACGATAAACCAAAATGGCTCCGAAATTTTAAGATCAATGAGTGCTCACAGATTAGTATTTGCTGTTTGCTAGCTTCACATTCGCAGTTATTTCAGCAAGATGTGTACGAAGAATATGGTTGCGAATAGGTATGCATATTATAAATAAGGTGGTCCATGGAGTAAATATGGTATTATGGTAATTTTAGTGTATGAACCTGATAGATGAAAGGTGACTGTTGAAAAGTATTGTTAGTATGAATAGGTCATGAATGAGTCTAGTTAAGATGATGAAGATAGCGATGACTCCTCCAAGTTACACAGGCCTTTTTACCAAATTCTTCTCAGTTCTAGAGAGACTTAACAGAACTCGACAAAGACGTCATGTGTACAGACTTCTCTCCACATATTGATCATGCTGATCAAACCTTACACAATTAAAAATGCAGATGATATTTCAACCAAAGATTTCCTCATGTTTCCAAATTTTTTTAGATAAGGATTGATAAATTGTATTATTTGGACTACTGTTCTCATCTTGGTTGTTATTTTGTTCACAACCGGCAACCTTTTTCAGGTGTAATTTTTTTAACTTTTGAATCTTTCTGTCGAACTCGGGGAAACCACATGGAAACCCCGAACTAAACCTCTTATTTAGTTCACAGAGACAGATTGTTCTTGCTCCGTCAGGCTATAAGTACTAATTACTTATATTGTTATTCTTAGTTTGTATCGCGTGTAGTTATGAGAACAATATGCCCCCATGGACTAAATAAGGAGTTCTATGTGGGTTCCCAAGTTAAAAGAAGGTTGGAGGTTACATCAACTGAAACGTTGTGAAAAAAAAGAAATTAATAACCCAAATGAGAATAGTAGTCCGAATATTCCAAAGAAGACAAAGTACTTTGTTTGTTTGTAGTAAACTGAATTTCTTTATTGTTTTCAGACTTTTTGGGCGATTTTTCTGCCGAGTTGATTGTGAACCAAGATGTACATTTCAAGTTAGAGTTGATCGCTTGCCTTCCCCGATTGCATGATCTCCCCACACAGCACACGACTGAAGAATATTTTGCGATTTTTAAAGAGATCGATGCTACCATGAAGGCCTGTCCTGAGTCTCTTAGTAAAGAAACCTATGATTTCTTTAGCCAGCTCAAGAAACAGGTGAGTGATGTTTGTCACATGCGTTTGTATGAAACAACTCTACGTAATTAGTTACCCGGGTTGTTCACACTCGGTTATCTGCCCTTGGAAAATTTTCACATTGAATGGATTTGAAAGCTAAAGATTTAACCACACAATTCTTACAAAATATTGTCACTGTGAATATTCGTTTTTTGTTTGGAAATTTTGAGATAACAATCCTCTGTAACTGCAGTAATATTTATGCTATGCAGATTTGTTATGTAGAAAAGTAATATTTCAAGTGGAAACAAACAAGCGTTTTTTTGTTGTTTTTGTTGTTTTTGTTTTTTTTTACTTTAATTAACCTCAAACAATGGATATGTGCGCGTCCTTTTTACCCACATCTCGCGAGTAGAGCGTGCTGTCATCAGCAAATATACGCATCCCAGACACCATATCATTAGGGAGGTCGTTTATGAAAATCAGGAACAATTACGGTCCAAGGATCGACCCCTGGGGTACACTCGCATTAGTGCCATGTAGATTGGATGTACGGCCATCAGGGACAACCTAGATCTTTCTTTTGGATCGGAAGGATCTAATTATATTAAATATTCGTCTAGTAATATTACGCAGATTAATTTTCATGCCAGACCTTGTCAACGGCTTTGGATATATCAAGCGTTACGCCGCCCTAGCTTTACCTGTTTGGTTTTTATTTAAGATTTTCCAGCCTGACAAACTTTCGGAAAAGAGTCTGTAATGCTATCTTTTAAACAAAACAAACATAAATAGAACTAATACTTGATAAGAAAAGATAACTCATTTCGACTAAATTCTGATTAGTCATCACTAATCAGAATTTAGTCGAAATGAGTTATCTTTCGATTCCAAAATTTTTCCCAATTCTGATACAATTACCAATTTCGATGTTCCTTTTTTTAATTTCTAATTATTTAATTAGAGATTTGTTCCTTTTTTCTTTTAATTTTTTTTAATTACTGTACCCCCCCCCCCCTCCTGTCTGTATATATTTTTGCAAACATAAAAAATACACTTGGGGGTTGGCGTATATTACATGAGTAGATCTTTCTAAATATTTTTTCTCAAATGTTTTCTTTGTAATTGATTGAAAATAGCGAGGCAACTAAAGATTTATTTCTCTTTTAAAACAAATCCGATTTGCATTAGTACGTCATTAGTTGACAAAATGCTATTTGAATTTTTTCAGAAACAATTGAAAATAGTCAGTGATTGGTATGCAAAATAAGTAGACGGTGTAGGAACAGAATAGTTAACAAAGCCCCTTCCCCATGTTAAGAATGAGTTTCTAAATAATAATGTTACTATTTAGAAAACTATTCTATGCTTTCCCTCTATCAAAGAATGTTCATGTTTTTATCCTAATTATAAAGATTTTGTTGGTTATTGTTAATGTCAATATAACAGATATGTAGTAGATTGATTTGTTTGACTGTAAAAAGAAAAACAAGATACAGAAAATAATAATAGTAATACTACTACTAATAATAATAGCCAATTTGTAGATTAATAACCTCAGCTAAATCACCCCCCAAAATGAAATTCTACTTTTTTAGGTGATTACGTGTGATCACCTTGAAAAACTTGGTGGAAAGAAGAAAAAAAAACAATTATTTAAGAATTTAAAGTGGGAGATCAGTTTTGTATATAAATTTAACATAAAATAATCATTTCCGGGCCATTCTAACTTTTTAGGAATGTTCACTAAATATTTTTACCACTAACCCTAAGTCCAACTCACAAGATCATAAAACCATACGTAATAGCTTAAAAAAGAAGCCCCCTCCCGCAAAAAAAATAAACGCACAGAATTTATCTCCCGGAGCAAAATAAAAATGTTCAGTTAACTGCTTTAAAATGCAAGAATGTCTCGGAAATAGGAGCTCATTTTACGTTAAATTTATGTGTGAAACTGATCCCCCACTCTAAATTCTTAAATAATTGCTGTTTTTTTTCTGGGGGCTCACAAAAATAAAGTAGGAATTTTATTTTTTTAATGGAGGGGGAGGGGTAGTGATGGCTGCACAAAAGCCCACCAAAATAATTCAAACACTGATAAAAGCCCACCAACAAAATAAAAATTGATTTTAAAGATTAAAAAACAATCGTTTAATATTTAATTTTTTTATAATTATCAATAAATTTTTTTTCTTGACAAAAATCTTATTACATTTTTAAACATTTTTTTTGTATTTTGTAAATACTTCATTCTTATGAAATTATGGGTACTTGTTTTACATTGTTTTTCCGCCAATTTGCAATTATAACTTTTTCTTGTGAAAGAAAATATTATTAGAGCTCTGCACCCTATGTGAATTCCCCCAAAAAGAAAAATGCGATTCTTCATTTTTTAGGCAATTACTTTCGCATATAAACTTTCTCGGCCTTTTGGCTAAGATCAAAGTGTAGTATCTGTTCCGATGGATACTGCACGCCTGTCCTGTGCAGTTCTAGGAGGTCCACCCTCCCAGGCTTCGCCTCCCCTCTTTGGGGAGGAGTAAGTTTATTGCTTACTGTCTGAGGCGCCCCTACCGGGGAATGCCGACGGGGCTGCCCAGGCAATTTTTAAATGGCCAGAGTGCTCACCTCTCAAGCGCTGGCTTTTAACCCCACTTGCTCGACCCGATCTTGGGTCACATGTTACCTGTGGGAGTAAGATAAAACTGGCCTTGTGCCTAACTCCGGGAGGAGTAAATAAATATAAATTTAACGTAAAATGATCCAACTCTTTCAGACCAGGCAACGTTTTAAGGACATGTAACCAATTTTGTTTGTTTTAAATCATGTTAATGTTCCTGATCAAACTTTAGTAAAATTATCTCATTGTTAAGTCATAAAAACATGCCTCCTTCCTACTACTAACCCTAAGTCTGCATGGTAATACGAAAAATAAAGCGAGTATGTGTGGTTTTATGACTTTGCCGGTTGGACTTAGTGCTAAAGATATTAGTTAATAGCCCTAAAAAGTTAGAATGATCCGAAAATGGGGGATCATTTTACGTTAAATTTATATGCACAACTAACCCTCTACTCTAAATTCTAAAATAATTGGGGTTTTTTTTCAGTCTGTTCACATGTAATCACCTAAAAAATGTAGAATCTCATTTTTTTGGAAGGGCGGTACTTTTAAATGTAGATATAATTTCTTTTTCACTCGTGCCAAACTTCTAAATGGTTTCCCATTATGTATTGTATCCAAGATTTTGATAAACTCATCGTGCGATTTTCATTTCTATGTTTCACTTGTGCCATTTTTTTTCCTATTTATCCATTTGTGCCATTATTACTGGTGCCATTTTTACCTAAATTCAGTGAAAATAGTTATTTTAGAGATCGTTTAGCAGTCATACGTTTACAAATTCTCAATAAATTAAAAATTGATTGAATTAATTTCAAAGGGAAATAAGCATTAGGTTTCAAGAATTTCAAACCGAAAAAAATACAATAAAGCATTTATTATTTCAGAGGATATATACGCAGTGACCAGACAACAGCCAGGGTCAGGGCATGCCAGAAAAAAAAAAAACTTGTACTAGAATTTTAATACTCAACTGTGAAGTCTTTGAGAGGCATCATATAGACACTTAGCAAATAGGGTCGAAAAGAAATTTGAACATTTCAAAAGGTTTAATAAGGAATCGGCGTAAGTGAACTCTAGAATATTTACTTTGTTTACCGTAATTTACCAATAAAAAAAAATTTGACTCAGAGAGTCAATGCTAAATCTGTGAATGGAATTCCTAACCTGCGGTCCTGCGGCCCTTAGTCTTATGTTGTAAATAAACAATTTTCTAATAGATAAGTACATTTGTCGCATTACCCGTTCTTTCGGTGTACCCGGTAAGATCCAACAAGAATGACAAAGAACAGAACATGTATGGAAAAACTTTGGTTTTCTTTATTTCCCATCACCGGATGGTTTACGCCGGCTACACACACACATATAAAACAAAATCTTTTGACATATTTTTGTCTCATGAAAGTCTTTTTTTTGCTGAGATCACAGACTTGGTTTCCGCTAGAAATTTGTTCGTATATACATCCAATTGGAAAGCAATTTGCTCTGCATTGTCTATCCGAGCGTGAACTGAAGCAATTGTTCCACAAGCTCTTCCAATTGTCTGTTTGATGAAATACAAGTCCTTCACAGTACCAACTTGCTTATCAGTTACATTTTTAGTCAGCGGACACAAAAGCCTAACAGCAAGACGGGCTTGGGTACCATAGCCAATAAAGCTTCATCGGTGCCATAAACATCGGTAAACTCCCATTCTTCCGGTACTGCGATACTCCGATCACCAGGCGCTCTGGCTCTTCGCGTGTCTGAAACCGCCGTCTTTCAAGTCTCCTTGCACTGCGGAACCTTCTCCTTTTTAACGGTTATCAAGTCACTTTCTTTCTTTCTCAATGTCCCACCCACAATGGACTCGTCCACGATTCATTTTTGCCACTCTTCATTATCTTACACATTGTTTGTTTCATTTTTTATTGTCAAGAAAAAAAAATTAAAAGAATCATTTTGGGAATTGGATATAAGGCTCAAATTCTTCTGATTCCCGATTCTGATTAATCGTCCCAACACTAATTCCGATCCAGTCTTCAAAATGGCTGTCTGACTACTTCGATTTACATGTTCATAAAAATTGTAAATCTTAAATAAAAAAAAAAAACTGTTCTGCACACTAACAATTTTGCATAACATAGAATTAGAATCGTTTTCACTGTAGTTGCTGAGGATTGTTATCTCAAAGAAGCACCAAAACTTTTCTTGCGTGCAGAACCGATTTAATCATGATATTTTGTTGCAATAAACTAAAACCTGTCCTACATTTCTGTTTTGTCCTTCCAGTGTCTCCTACTTTGCTGTCAAAAGGTTGGATTTTCTGCTGCCACTAATCTTTATATCAGTCTAGAAGACAATGAAAGCTTTGATGAGGTATTTATAATGGCCGATCTGGGTTTTTTATCTTTGGTTAAAATTCCCATAAAGATCCCATCTTTTGGATGAATCGTTTTCATTATGAACTTTGACCCCAACGAGGTACAAGTAGTACTGAAACGTAATTGCATTTATGTAGGCCATTTTAAATGTTTATATAACGTATATTTAGAAAGCTTTATCTTGTATTGAGCACTTTTGAAAAAAATGTTTTAAAGCTTATTTTATCAATATATTTGAATATTTGAATGTGTTTAATTGATCTCTCTCTCTCTCTCTCTCTCTCTCTCTCTCTCTCTCTCTCTCTCTCTTATATATATGTATATATATATATATATATATATATGCTATTTTCATTCACGGCCATTTTAAAAAATGGCCCTAATTCTCAAAATCACATCCTAATGAGCGTTTTTATCTACGGTTGAACTGACCATCATTCTGTTGGATTTACTACATTTTGACCATTTCGAACGCAGTCTTCACAAAATCTCTTTTTCCATCTTTAAATCTTTCGTCACTGAACACTTTGTCAACAGACATTCCCCCGACTGGACAGACTCTATATTTTATAACTTTTTTTTGCACACACTCTTACTTTCCATTACTTTATATTGTTTCTTAAATTTTTTGCAAATTTTTAATTTTGGCTATTCACCTGCCAACTTATCCATCTAGGTAATTCTTCTGATGATAAGATTTTAATCTTTGAAAAGCCTGGCCCAGGCAAAGAAAAAGGAACATGTTTTTTATTGCAATCGAAAATGAAATAAATTTGTCATCCGCACATCTTTATCTCTCTTCCTTCATTTATCTTTATAATTGCTCTATCTTGTATATTGAGCTTAAATCATTTCACTATAGGTTTGATTCTCTAAAAGTATGCTTTTAGTCTCATATTTTATATATATATATATATATATATATATATATGTCATCCACATACAGACTGTTTCGCTGTATCACAGTCCTTCAGTGCAGCTAGACCAGTTAGTTAAAACTCAACTATCGAGCTGACAATCGGCGCCTCTACCCCTTTTCTATCATCTGACACTGACTTAATGTATCTATATATATATATATATATATATATCTATATATATATATATATATCTATATATATATATATATAATGTAAAAGAGTAAGGTTACCAACATTTGTAAAAAGTTTTTTCAACATTTATTTGTTATTTTATAATTTTATATAATGCGTTTCAATCAGTGGTCTGCTCTCATCAGATAATAAATCCATTTGAAGAGATGTCTTTCGATTTTAAAGAGTGTTGTTTCATTTGCGGAAATGTGTTATTTGGCGTTTCTGCCCATGTGTGGGTTTGCGGGTGTGTGTGTATGTGTTTTTATATTTTTATTTTTTTCTTATTTTTTCTTCTCTTTGTCAACGTTGTGTGTGTTTATTAAGTACGTGTGATTTTGACCTTTATTTTATTAGTCATCTCAGTTTCTTGAAGTGTCTTGGGTTTTCTTTTGAAATTTATTATTTTTATGGCCCTGACGCCGCATTGGCTGATGTGCTCGTGTGTATACGTGCGGTTAGTTCTGAATCTTGTACATAGGTGAGCGACATACACACACACGTACACACACATACATAGGCGCATGGTTAGATAGAGAAAGGTAGAGAAAGGTTTATAGAAAGATAGGCAGATATATAGAAGTACATGTGTATTCACATCCATTTTTGTATGCATGCATGCGCACACATACACATATATACCTGCGTGTCGCCCATACATTCTATGCATGTGGGCGCCCACACGGACATGTGCACATGTACATGTGCGCACATGTACGTGGGCTCGGTCCATATATGCGTGTATCCCCGCCCTCATATGCATGTAGATGTGTGCGGTCCATATGGTGTGTAGTTTGAGTTACAATCTGTTCAATGCTGGGCGCCGACATATATAGAATGTATGGGCGACACGCATGTATATGTGTATGTGTGCGCATGCGTTTTAATTGCTCATGATTATTTTTTAATAATTCATATTACCATATAAACAACATTTTTTCTTCAATTTACGCTGCCATGTGCCGTTCTTGACTAAGAAGACTCTCATCCCACATTCATTTCAACAACACACGAATTGAAGCCACACCAAAAAACGAGATGAAGAAGAAGAAAAAAAAAGTGTATTTTAATATATCCGTATTTCATAATCTTTTCCCTTTCAGCTCTGTTTAAGCCAGTATCATTAGGGACACTGACTTCAACTCGGGTTGCCACTTTCTCCCTTTTGTCCCATATCACTATGGCAGGTTTAACAGCTCCGTTTTCTAGGTATTTGTGTGTATGAGATTGAATGAGAGAGAGGATGCTTAACTAGCCGTAGTTTTATCTTCCTTTCCTTATCTATTAGTTTCGTTTCATTGATTTCAAGTAGTGAATAGGAATTAAATGGCAAAATGATAGCAAGCAGGCAAAGCCAACTAGTTGGTGTAATATCCAATCGTACATTTGGAAATGACAACAGTTATTTCCCTTGCACTGTAACATAGTAATCTGTAATTATCTCTCTTATTCTTTCTGATTGTATATAGACAAACGCTGGACATGTAATTTTTCTTATTGCACCGGGCGACCTACAAGTAACATCGTGTTGTTGTTGTCCTTTCTTTGACCTCTGTTCCTCATTGCTTCGTATCACTTCTTGCTTCCAGTGAATAACCACAACACAACACTGGCGACGAGGATTACAACAGTTGTAAATAGATATTTGTCTTTTTATATATGTCTGTAGATGTTTTTATATGTTTGGTTATCTATGCCTATGTATGTGTGCATATATTTCCAAACTAAACTTCAAATTAACACCTTTTCAACCAAGCCACTTTCCCACATACATATTTTCTTAATCTGTTCGCAAAATAATACCACATCTAACATAATATGATTAGCATGTCCGATTCATAGCAACACGTTTGAGATTTAAAATATCTGAAAATGAGGTCGATCATATTTTCGATTTTTGCATTTAAACGTTACTTCAAGCCAAATATTTATTTACGTCAGTTTAAAGACCTCAAAAGTGCTATTGAATTTCAAAGTGTCACGATATCCTAAACAAGTCAGCCATTTTAATCTTTTTTTAAATAGTTGAATGAAAACATTAGAACCAAAGTTATTGTCCTTGTGTACAAAATAATCAGTGCCTTTTTTGTATTATTCGGATTGCTATTCTTATCTTGGTTGTTACCTTCACAATGTGTTGGCCAATGTAAGATGAGAATAGTAGTCCAGAAAATACCGATTATCAATCCTCATCTCAAAAATACTGAAAAACAATGCATTTTTGTTTTGTTCACACCAAAACATATTGATATAAATTGTATCTTGTAATTTAAGATTTTTTTTTTTTTTTTTCAATGTTTCGTCTGTAACTCATCAAAATAAAAGATCTATTTTCATTTGCAGGAATCGAATAGAGAATTGTCCAACATGCTCAGCTCCAAAGATTCTAATCATTGTAATCTCCAGGGTAACATTCCAAATCAAATAAGCAGTATCGTGTCTGAATATCTACAAAATCATATGATGCCTGCAACACCTTTTCTTATCAGAGTAAGTATTTTAGCAATGAAGCATATTGGTGTCTCTTTACAATCACTCCTACCATGAAACAAATGGCTTATTTTTTTAATTGGTAATTGGATACTCAAATAGAAAAAAAAAACTTAGAATATCAATGCATTTTGATAAAAAAACAAGTTTTTTTTTTAATTTTAATTTAAAATGTGACTACATGATAACATTACATGTATTGTCCTGTTGTTTGTGTGTGTATTAAAACTATGGCAACACAAAATTGTCGCTGCTTTATATTGAGGTGAGCAAAGCATTGAAAATATGATTCCCAAAACACTTAAGACATAAAAATAGTGAGCATACTGTGTTGTCATAGTTCAAACCTGCTTGCCCTAAAATTTGAATTTGTCTATCCTTTTTACCAAAACAAAAGTTGCATATAAATATTCAGTGTTACTTTGTAGTTTTACATAGAATACATTTTTTTGGTTATCAGGCAAGATCTTGTGTGTCTGTCTATTTCACACCTACATGTAACTTTGATAAATACACGTTAAACTATTAATTGTTTATCTACTATTAATCGAATATTTATTGAAATTAAAAATTGTTACGTCTCGATGTTTATACGTTTCGGTTCAATTACAACTAAGAAAAATGAAGGAAGTACAAAGTAGAACCTTTAACAGATTTATTTAACAAACACACTGATTAAATTAAAATATACGAAAACCACTGAACGCGAGATGCTTGTTTGATTGTGAGACCGTTCTTTTTACTTTATCTGTTCGGCAGACGACTCTTTCTATCCAAGGGCGATAACTCTTACTTTTCTGGTGGCCCAAGGGAAATAACTCAATTTCTTTTGTTAGGTTAACCTAACAAAAGTTGCATATAAATATTCAATGTTACTTTGTAGTTTTTACATAAAATACATTTTGTTTAGTCATCTCGTGTGTCTGTTTGTTTCACACCTATATGTAACTTTGATAAATACACGTTAAACTATAATTTTTTAATCTACTATTAATCGAATACTTATTGAAATGAAAAATAAAATAAGAGAAAATTAAAACTAACTTTTTTGAAATCCTATTTTTTTAAAATATTAACATTTTGAATTATTTTTCTCTAAACCCTCCACGAAGAAATATGTTTCCACCCGGGCAATGCTGGGTTAAGACAGCTAGTTTAAAATTAAACTTTTTGATTTAGTTTATAAAAAGGTTCAGCATCACATTTCACATGAAATATGACTTCTTTTTATATGTTTACTAGTAAAACAAAAGCAACAAATGAACAAATGGAAAGAACATAATTTTTTTGTTAATTGATTCAGAAACTTTGTGCAAACAACGGTTTACACTGTAAAACACGATGTACCAGATACTGAAAAGTGAATCTTTCGTATCTGAAGTTTTCAAATACACTTTTTTAGTGAAAAGTGCATTTGAAAGAAATTGGCTTTGCTGTATCAGTAATTTATTACTTTGAACTATTTTGACCTGCCAACCCGGGTGTCCCTCTTCACTTGCCTTCACACAAAGGCAAAGTAAGGCACAAGGACGGCATTTTATATGGTAAAATGTAGCTCCCCAAAAGAAGCAGTTTGGGTTGGGACAAAACTTTAAATTGCCTCAGTCTAGAAGGATTTCTCTTTCAGTGACCGAAGTCAGAACAGATATTACTTTGATCGAAACCGAATGCTGAAAGTTTTAAAAAGAATTCTGTTGGAATGCCATACATCATTTTTGTAGTCGCACTTTGGCTGTTGTAGCTGTAGCAATATTTCCGGTGTAAAGGCAAACTTCTAGCACCGTGAGATAAACCCAGCCTTGTCACCAGAAACATGCACCAGAAACATAACAAGAAACCAAAACACGAACCTCAAATTGTGGTGCACTTCTGCTGACCGAACACTGCAACCACACACAAACGTTAGCTGGGTGCTATCCATAGACTTGCTGCAGATCACAATAACACTCCTTTCATTGAGCGTTTTAGACTACCAAAGATGCTGACTACTTTGCATAGTCACACGTTTTTGACCATTGCCTTTGAAGAGGAACTCTCTTCCTGCTGACTGTTTTCCTCCTACCTATAGCCTCGGTCTTTTGAAGACTAAGGCCAGTAGGCATCTCTTGCATTTGCGATGATCGTTTTTCATTCTTGTTAGCTCCTTATATCAAGTGGCTTCATGCCTTGTCTGAAGCGATTTCCATAAAAAAAAAAGAAAGTCAGGTTTGCTAACGGCATGCAGGCACTGTCTATTTGCAGCAGACACATGCCAGTCATGGTCACTTCTCTCGTGGTCTCTCTGTGTTGGATAATGGCCCTATGGGAATGGACGTATCTGTTGGAAATCGTTGGTTTGACTTGCGCGAGTTAACGTGGGTGCAGTCGAGTGCAGAATAGGGCTTGTTCTCACAGTCAGAGCTAACAAACGTGACAAGGTTACCGTGTGACGAGACCCCAGATCAAGGGTCAGTCTGCACCTGCGAGAGGCTCTGTGACGTCGCGGCCCTTGCGTGGGAAATAGAAGATCTGTGAGAAGCGAGTTTTCGTCAGTTTGATTCGGGAGGCGAACCGAGCAGGACGTGCGATTCACGATGTAAAAATAAGGGAAATATTTCCTCTTAAGGGAATACAAGCGAGAGAAATCCTTTCCCCCCCTCTCTCTATGAATGGTTAAGAAAACATTGTTAACTAACTACGATAAAGTAGTGATTTGCTCTCTCTCGACGTAGTGAATGACCCCTAGTTGAAATAACAACGCTTGTAATAAAATGAATTAAATTTAAAAGAAGAGTTTGTCTTCGGAGTGCGTCATGAGGCTTTTGTTGCAGACACGGACGGCGTGGTTCGCGGCAGGAAGGAAAGAAGAAAGAATTCATCCACTAGACGACACACCACCCTCTACAACAGATGAGGGAGAAAATTAAGGTATGCAACATCTGCACCATCACCACATTGGTCAAATGTTGGTATGTGATCAGTATTAGCTTGGTATGTTGTATGAAGGAGTCTGAAGTTGCAAGACCCGAAACACTTAACGATCTGATACTCACACAGATTCACTGAAGATGTGGCCCAGAGCATCTAAGTCGTGTATTTAATAACAGACAACGTTTTTCTTCTGCTAATCAGATTCTTTCAGGAAAATATTTATTGACAAATACATTTGCTCTGCTTGTATTAAACATACTTTAAGGATAATCTTTTGATTTATATATTTACAAGCCCTCTTCTGCAGGAGCCAGACTAAAAGTCCACCCGGAGGTCTGCTTTTTGCCTAGTGTATGAATACTTACACATATATCATCAACACTTTATTTTGATGCTTTTTTATCTAATTATTATATAATCTATAACCCTTCATAACTAGCGTCACACGATCAAAGGGGAGGCAACTCCAATGAATGCTTAATTGATTACAATAACTAATTGTTTTTTTTTTTCTGATCATTATTGAAATTTCTATTTTTGCTACGTTTCTTCTTCTTCGGGTATATTGTTCATGTTTAGCTTGTATTAAATGTAAGTGTTGTAGATTATTTCTGTACGTTAATATTTTATTTACTTTGTGTATTTTTATGTTTTTGTCTAATCTATACTGCGTCACTCGAACAAGGGGAGGCAACTCCAATGAATGCTTAATTGATATCAATAATTTCTGATTATTGTTCTCATCATTGTAATTTCCAGTTTTACTACGTTTCGGTCGGTGTGCCATACGGCCTTCTTTACGTGCATTGTTTATGTACAATGATGTCTATTTTGTATTTAAATATGATTGTTGTAGATTATTTCTGTACGTTAATGATTCTTATTTTCTTTGTGTGCTTTAGCTGTGAAAAATGGTTACAAAATATTTCAGAGTACAAGATGACTCCCAAAAATGCCACCCATAGAATCGTTAAAAATAAAATTTACAATCTTTTCTCCAATCCAGTCATGAATCTCCAAAAGTCTTTGTTTTATTGCTGTTTAATGATATACAGGGACACTTTGACGATCGTCTCATCAATTGGAAGTGTGATCCTAGATGGGTTTTACACTCACCGGATCTAAGTTCCTAAATAGTTATCTGTGGGTTTTCTCTGGAAAAGTCAGGCATAGACTGAAGATTAAGCAAAATCGACACCTTTTACTGTTGACTTTCTCTAAGACTACAGTGAAAGACAGTGAACATTTGACATGAATATATATATATATATATATATATATATATATATATATATATATGTATAAGCTCAAAACGCTAGTGTATGTAGGTAAAAATAATTTAATATTTATTTAAAATTAATATTGTCATAAGCCCGTTTAATAAGATTAAAGTTGAGCCCTGTTTGGGGAAGTTAAAAATAGACTGACACGTAGCTATAAGGCATATTCCGACAACGTTCGTAGAATCTCTAGTCAGTCTTTCTTGATATGCCGCCCCTCGCATAAATAGAACCTAAATTCCCTTTTTGAATGTGGTAATGTCCTGTAGCCTAATAGTAATAGAGCTTGCTTACGGAGTCTAGGTTGATTCTGTGGCAGGGGTTTGAACCATACGACCGTCCGAGATTATCATCCCTGCACTGATGAGAGCGAAAGCTCGAAATGTTAGCATATGTGGTAAAAAGAATTTAATATTATTTAATTAAAATTATTATATATATATATATATATATATATATATATATATAAAATATTTGTTATTGTTTATTATCTATGTACGTATACGTTTCGTCCCTTTTCAATCGAGACTCATCAGCATAGATATATAACTTCCAAATAAGTGTGTTCCACCTACGATTGAACTAAACATTTTTCTATTGGATTTACTTCATTCTTGAACTTTTTCAACACTGCCTTCATGAAACCCCTTCTTTTCCATCTGTAAATATACTTTCACTGGACACCTCATCAACGGATATTCACCAACTGGACAGACCCCATATCTTTTTTACACACACACTCTTACTCTCCATTACTTAATATTTTTTCAAATTTTGAATTTTGGCTTTTCCACTGCGAACTTATCCATCTATGTAATTCCTCTGATGATAAGATTTTAATCTTTGAAAAGCCTTGGCTTAAGGAAAGAATTATAAACATGTTTTTACCGAGTACACCTTGCATTGAACAATCGAAGTTGAAATAAATTTGTCATTCGTACATGTTTATCCCTTTTCTTTCATCTATCTATATATATATATATATATATATATATATATAGTCTAAAAAAGCTTTGAGGCATTAAAAAAAAATGTAAAATGCAGTTTAAATTCCCAGACAAACTAACTAAATCCAAGATATTGCAGACTTAACATTCGTTGGAAAATTAATAAATGAAAAAATATAAGTAAAAAAAAAAAAGTGGGGGGGGGTAATTATCTAAGAGTGAAACAAAAACAGGAGACCTTAAGCGTCTAATATTAACACGGGGATCATCAGCTGTTTACCATGTAACTGTTTCGGAGATTTAAAAACAGGACAGTTATAATATTCATATATATATATATAATGCAGGGGGGATAACTCGGATTGACTAAGAAAATAAGCAAATTTTCAAGATATAATTTGAGACGCTGAAATAATCAATCGAAAAATGAAACAATGTGAAGTAAAAAATAAAAATAAACTTGTTAATTAAGCTCCAAAAACAATAAGTAAATAAACTGTAACATTATTTTTTTAATATAAATACGTTAATTATTTTTATACGTATCTACAAATTAGGGAAAAAAATCATATCACATAGTGTACCCAATTTTTAATTTTTTTTCATTTATTGGGGGCTGGTCTACTTTTTTAGGCAATTATGTGTGCTTTTACAACCTGGAACCACCACATATTTTTAAACGTATCTTTAATAATTTAAAACAATTTTCGATGTTAATTAATTTTGAAAGTTTCAAACTTAAGTTTTATGTAAAAAAAAAAAAAATATAATTAAAAACAATTTTTTTATTTTAATTAGGTACTTTTATGTTTTCTTGTAACTAAAATAGTTTTATTAAATTTGGTAAAAATAAATCTTGATCATAAAAAAGTGTAATATGTTTTTAAGTTGGTAAACAAGTTTTTCATTGGCTAATCGAAAGATAAACAAGTTTTTCATTGGCTAATCGAAAGATAAACAAGTGTTTCATTGGCTAATCGAAAGATAAACGAGCTTTTCATTGGCTAATCGAAAGATAAACAAGCTTTCCATTGGCTTTTGGAATTTCATATTTTGTCGCTTTCGGCTACTTAATTAATCATCTATATATTAATACGATAGCGTGTGTGTTCGTGTGTCACGCTTCCGGCAAAAGCTCTGCGCATGCGTGCCACACCTAGATTTTGAAAAGCATTCAAGACAGTTTTCGTAATGTTTCAAGTATATCCCGTTTGTGCAACGGTTAGCGACGTAGGATTTTAAAGTCGGTTGTCGACGTCGGCCCGATAGGTTTGTAGTTCGATTCCAACCAACCTCAAAATTTTTTTTCTACATCGAAGGGGAGGAAGGGAGTAAGGTAGGGAGGGGACGACCGGGAAGACACATATTAATACGATAGCATGTGTGTTATTTTGTGTGTCACGCTTACATCAAAAGCAACGACCTTCTGAATCTTTGTGTGCTACTCATGAATTGGAGCCAAATTTAATCTAAAGCATTTATAAAGTAATGTATAGGTTAGAAATAAGATAATTAGTATTGAAAACATCATTTCGTGTAATTTACACGGGTCCCGCTAGTTAGTAGAATTTCTTAAAGCCGAACATGTCAAATTTAGGACATCCTCACTTCAGTAAAAGACGTATAAGTGAACCATGTGTCCACTCCTCTCGTAATTACTGATTTAAACTGGACATTTAGTTCAATTTTTATCAAAGGTAACAGAAGACGAGGTCCACTTTGCAGCTTCTCTGTGGTTGATAGGTAATTCTAGCATTTATGCATTATGTGAAATACCTAGGATTTTAACCTAAAGAAAGGAACACACAGATGTATATCAGTGGACATGCCATAGCTGTCGGTCAATGGTTAGCATGCAAAAAGGAGTGTTTTTTTAAAAACGCTGTCTACAAATAAAGCAGATAATAATAATAGTTTTTTGTTGGGGCATGGATATGAAACAGCACGCAATTCAAAAGGAAATTGACGTTAGATCATACGTCATAGTAGATTCGAAGCAATTCATCAGAGAGTTGTGTGAACAAGACATATTAAACCAGACGATATTGCTTATTGGTTTAGATCAAAGTAATACGCCTAAGGAAGTTGAAATTGACGAAGCATACCTTTTCAAGAGAAAATATAACAGATTGATTTAGAGATGGTATCTGGGTCTTCGGAGCAGTGGAGAGGCATACTAATAAATGCAACGTCACAACAATAGAACGGAGAGATAGGGAAACGTTGTTCACAATAATTCGATCATGGATTTTCCCTAAAACACATATTTGATGATCGGGCTACATATGAAGGTTTAAACAAGTACGAACATGGCATATATGAACATGTCACAGTCATCCACAAAACCAATTTTAATCTTGATTATGATGTCATACACACACAAACTATTGAAGGTATGGTTTGTACTTTTTTGAAACGTTTAAAAATAATTAACATAAAAATTTATGGTTTAAATTATTTAAGATAAAGATACAGCATAATCACCTTAACACCAGTTCCAGCTAGATCACCAAAGTTAAGCGACTTTGAGTCCAATGGGTGACTATTTGGGAATACCAGGCGCTGTATGTGAACATCTAGCTATGGGCAAATAGCGTCACCAACCCGCAGTGCCTAGCGTGGCGACTATGGCAAAAAACCCTGAATGACAGTCACCATTAAGATGTCGGAAATAGGAAGGGGTTCCTCCTCCAAGAGTTGTCAAAAACCTTGATGGTGAAAGATACGTATAAAAATTAATTAACATTGAAATTTCTGTTTTAAATCATTAAAAAATAAAATACTTTAACATAAATTTCAATGGTAATTATTTTTTTAATGAGTATTTACAATTAACTAAGAAAAAGAAACCCAAATTTCTCACTTTTAAATGAAGGTTTTTGGTCTCAAATTGTTGGGGACCAGAACTGAGATGTTCCACCTTCATCTAATGGAGTTTCGCGGAGAAGAGAACAGGGAGACGTATTCCCTCGTATAATTCTTGCAATCAGGGATCAATATGTAATATAATTTTTTTTCATTCATTAACAAGTTTATTTCATTTTTGGTAGTTGGTCAATTAACATCATTCCATTGTTACAGTTTATTTACTTGTTTTGTGGACGTTAATTAACAAGTTTATTTAATTTCTTTTACTTAACACTGTTTCATTTTTAGTTTCTTTATGAACTTGTTTCATTTTTCGATGGATTATCATTGGTCAGGTATCAATGTGATTATTTTTTAATCAAAATTCCTAATTTGTAGATAAGTTTATTTAATTTTTTTTCTGAACATTGTTTCATTTTTCGATTGATTGACAGCGTCCCACATTCTCTCTTGAAAATATGCTTATTTTCTTAGTCAATCTTAGTTATCCCCCCCCCCCCCGTCTACACAAGCATCCATTTTTATATTACATTTTGGAGGATAGGCCCACCTCTCTTCTCATCGTTAATTTATGTATTGTGGTGTTTTCCCCATGTTTTTGTATGATCGCCATTGATTATTTGTGTACGTCCTGTCAGCCAGAGCTGTAGAATATGCCGACTGCACCGTTGCAGAGGGTTAAGACCCCCCCCCCCTCCCACACACTCCCGTCAAAAAATAAAAAGAACCAATCTGTTAGCCGTGTGTGGCAACCCATGATGTCGAAGGACAGGATCCTGGTGGCTTAGCAGTCCATATCCTGGTTGCCTAAATAGTTACGTGATTTGCAACACTCGATGTCGGCCCTTACTTGGCAGGTCAGTGAGGCCCGATCCAACCAAGCAGCTGATCACATCATCCCCTCGCAAATATATTCCCAATTGTATTATTCAACTTGATCTTTCTTCAATCTATTCTGTTGCTATTTTTAACTCGCTTATCTGGTAGCCATTTTTACACTAGAGTAGAGTGAAGCATTTTGAGAAAATGGTTATATAGAGGGGATAGGGGGTTTATTTGACGATCACGTGGCTCAATACAATCTCGGCGGATTTCTGTTTCAGGAACTTTGATTTTATCTTTCTCGAACTTTGATTATTTTGTGAACTTTGTATTTCTTTGCATTCATCTTTGTCTGGTATATCTTGATGGTTTCTTAATTAAAGCACAAAACATAACTTTTTTATTTTGAATAAGTAATTTTCACTTACTGTACATACATTCGTATACATTCTTTATGAAGAGGGAAAAATTGATTGAGTGTATCTCCTCCACTACATCCCAAGGGATGGGCGAAATCCATCAACATTTTCCTGATACGCTTCTGTCGTCTATCTGGAACTTTCTTAGCATCAGTACTTGTATTATTATCATCATCTAATCGCGTCTGTTTTCCTCTGATCTGATGTGATCAGAATTGGGTTTTCAGTTTATCATTACTCCTCTCAAATCGACTGTTCTTTCTGAACGAGAACCTCTGATGAAATTTTATTACTTCCAATAGACTGAACCGAATCTAGACAGTAGATACAATAGATTTGCTCCTTTTTTTAATGGTCATCTTTTCTTGTGTTGGACGGAAGAAATTGCTGTTCTCCGATTGGTTAAAATATTAGTTTCGTATGAAAAATCTTCACTGATTTGAGTGACTACAGTAAATGTATTCTCATATTCGGTGTAACATCTGTTTTACGTGCTGGCATGAATATCCGATGAGAACATGTGTTCCCTTTACAGCTGAGGGCATTTGGTGATACCAATTGATCACTGATCTGAGTGCTAACTAAGCTCAATGCTGCTTAAGTCTGGCGGTCAAATGAGAACCAGTGAGTTTAAAGAGATATTGCCATAACCTATCCATTTGATTGATACTTACGCATCTTAGATTAATATTTACGATGCGCTGTAAGAAGAGTAAGAGTTGGAAGATCGTTGATCCAATTTTTCAAACAGATGCATCAAAAACAAAAAAGGTAAAAATAACAAACTTTAAAAAAAGCTAAAAAATAAAGCTAAAAATTAAAAAAAGCTAAAAATTAACTAGCTAAAGATAAAAAAAGCTAAAAATAATAAAAAAGCTAAAAATAAAAAGGCTAAAAAATAAAAAAGCTAAAAATAATTTTTAAAACGCTAAAAATCAACCGTTGGGGAAAAAATTAACAAACTTTAAAAAAAAGCTAAAGATAAAAAAGCTTAAAATAAAAAGCTAAAAATAAAAAGGCTAAAAAAAATTTTAAAGCTAAAAATCAACCGTTGGGAAATGTTGAATTTTGTTGGATTTAGTTTTAATAATGATTGCCTTTTTTTCAATCTGATTTTGCAATCCATAAAATTCGTTTCTTTTTTCCTTTTTCTTTTAAGGCGGCAACAGAGGCGTTAAAGGAAGACGAGCAATATTTGAAAACATTTCCTGAAAAAACGCCCGCAGAGAAATGGTAATTTTATTTTTATTTTCTCGTCTCTTCAATTAAAATACTTTTTGCAGTAGAAGCAAACATTTGAAAATATTTGAATTGATTTGATAAAATATTTTCATTTGACAATATTTCTGAAATGCAATTATTTAATCGTTTCTAACTGTGTTTCTACACAAATAATCAAAAGAAATTATATGCGAATGATACGATGGATGTGTACTATCGATTTTAAAGACTGGTTTAGATCTGATGACCTCAGAGGAAGGTTAAATCTGGACAGTATAGGGAGATGTGTACAGAACAGGAGACTTTGTTCGTATGATCACATTGAAAGAATGGATGAGTGTTCTTGGGTTAGTAGATGTAGAACAGTTGAGGTAGCAGGTTCAGTTCACATGGGAAGGCCAAGGAAAACATGGAAGGAAGTTATAAGAATGGACTTGAGAGAAGTCAATTGCTAAAAGCCACCCAACACATGCCAGCATATAAAATGGATGTCGAACTAAATATGATGATGATTATGATAGGTATTTCTGTCCTCGAGTGATAGTTCAGACCTTGCATGAGAAAAAATAGGAATTGTACTCGAAGATAAGTGCAAAAAGTTGAATTGGAGCAACAGCTTTTGAAGAGAAGGAACAACAACCGTGTATTGAACAATTTTACTTCGGCAAGGGATCTATTCTTGGACCTTTGTTGTTCCTGATCTATATAAATGATCTCCCTGATGACAGTCGGAGATTGGTTTATTTGCTGACGACACCACGCTTTACTCTCGCCATGTTGGCAAAACAGACGCGATCATATCCGAGGCAATGGCTGAATTTTTAGAAAATGACCTCAAGGCTGTAGTGGATTGGGGTCATAAATGGTTGGTAACTTTTAATGCCGCAAAGACAAAGCTCCTTTCCTTCAACAACTACAAGAAGCCTCTCCAACCACCGATTGCTATGGTAAATAACACCCTACCTGAGAGTTCATCATTCAAACTCCTCGGCCTAACCTTCACAGGTAACATGAATTGGAACAAATACATTGAAGACATTGCCAAGGCTGTCGCAAAGAAGGTTGGCTCCCTTTACCGTGCTAGTAAACTCCTCACACCTGACATTATCCTGTATCTCTACAAAGCCACCATACGCCGATGCATGGAGTATTGTTGCCACATCTGGGCTGGTGCATAATCTACTAGTCTCTCCCTCCTTGACAAGGTCCAAAAAAGAGTCGCCAATCTAATAGGTTCCTCACAGTCAACCAAGCTCCAGTCCCTGTCTCATCGCCGCAATGTAGCATCCTTGTGCTTGTTTTATAAATACTTCAATGGATTATGCTCCGATGAATTGGCTACTCTGGTGCCCTTCGACGTAAATTCACTAGACTAACTCGACAATCAACTAAATCTCATTCATTCACTGTGGAGGTCCCCAGATGTCGGAGAGCCTTCTACTCAAATAGCTTCTTTCCTCGTGCTGCTGGCCTCTGGAACTCCCTCCCTGCCCCCTGTTTCCCCAACAGTAATGACATGCAGAAATTTAAAACTAATGTAAACAGACATCTTGCTGCGCAGATCCCAATTTAGGTTGACCTCCCTACCTTCTCCCCTTTTCTTTTTTCTCAGTAGCCCCTTACATCTACAGTGGCGGCCTGCCAGTTTTGGGGTGAACCATGTTAAAAAAAAATAAAAATAAATATAGAAAGAATGATATACAAACAGTAAAAGGTAAATTTACAGAATGAAGGTTTGCGAATTAGTGCATCCGCAGAACTTATGTGAAGAAGTGTTTTATCAGTTAACTGTCATTAAGCATATAAGTGTATATCGTTTGGGTCATGTGACTCATAAGGGAGCAGTTATTGGTGTTACATTTTGGCCAATCAAAAGGATTCTTAAAGGAACAAGGGAGCACAACTTCACTGACCAACCCATGAGTATGAGTGTCTTATGCCTTCCAATATTACTAGACGCATAGTCTAGTGGATATAGGTGTTGGGTTCTGAGAGATTTTAAGTTCAATCTTTGGAGAAGGAATGTAACACATGAAACTGGATGTGACATATCTAAAAGAATGAAACCTGGGGTGAGAGCAGTCTACCCCGATTGGATTAAATGAAGGGTTCAGTTCGGAATTCACAGACGGTTACAGAAGAATGTCAAGTACAACAGTCGAAATGTTGTAAATAGAAACAATCAAAAGTTTGAAACATGTAAATAAGGACACCTCGTGTCAGAAATATTGGCAAATACAATATAGCATTTTCATTTAAAAGCATCTGCATATGAGCCTAATTAACGTACATTGGACGATACGAAGAAAGCTATTTGCTTGGAAGTCACTCGAATCAACAGAGCAATGCTTGAAATAATGAAGGCCGATTCCGAAGAACACCTCCAGAAATGCATCAAGGAAAATGAAATAGGATGTTGTTTTGCACAATTTTGTCGAATACAGATTCTTTATAAGCACATTTTTTTTTTTTTTTTTGATGTCAATAAAAGGATGTTAAAGCTAACAAGATTGATTTTGTGAATTTTTCATGAATCAAATCCATCCCTAACCCTGAAAATCAAATCCATCCCTACCCCTGGAAATCGAATCCATCCCTACCCCTGGAAATCGAATCCATCCCTACCCCTGGAAATCGAATCCATCCCTACCACTGGAAATCGAATCCATCCCTACCCATGGAAATCAGATCCATCCCTACCCCTGGAAATCGAATCCATCCCTACCCTTGGAAATGCTATCTGTAAAATTCCATTCTCCATATGATATTGCTATAGCATAACATGGCATTTTTGTTTGATGCTATCCATAAAATTCTATTCTCCATATGAGATTGCTATAACATATGTCGTTTATTTTTCTGAGGCTATCAATAAAAGTCTATTCTTCATACAATATTGCTATAGCATAAAATGTCATTTTTTGTAATGCTATCCATAAAATTCTATTCTCCATATGATATTGCTATAGCATAACATCTCATTTTTTGTAATACTATCCATAAAATACATTCTCTATATGATATTGCTATAGCATAACATGTCATTTTTTTGTAATGCTATCCATAAAATTCCATTCTCCATATGATATTGCTATAGCATAACATGTCCTTTTTTTTAATGATATCCATAAAATTCTATTCTCCATATGATATTGCTATAGCATAACATGTCATTTTTTTGTAATACTATCCATAAAATTCTATTCTCCATATGATATTGCTATAGCATAACATGTCATATTTTGTCATGCTATCCATAAAATTCCATTCTCTATATGATATTACTATAACATAACATGTCATTTTTTGTAATGCTATCCATAAAATTCTATTCTCCATATGATATTGCTATAGCATATGTCGTTTTTTTTTTTCTGATGCTATCCATAAAGTTCTATGCTCCATATGATATTGCTATAGCATAAAATCTCATTAATTGTAATACCATCCACAAAATTTAATTCTCCATATGATACTGCTATAGCATAACATCTCATTTTTATAATACTATGCATAAAATACATTCTCCATATGATATTGCTATAGCAGAACATGGCATTTTTTGTAATACTATCCATAAAATTCCATTCTCCATATAATATTGCTATGGCATATGTCATTTTTTTTTAATGATATTCATAAAATTCCATTCTCCATATGATATTGCTATAGCATTTGTCATTTTTTTTGTAATGCTATCCATAAAATTCTATTTTACATATTGTATTGCTATAGCATAACATTCCATTGTTTGTACTGCTATCCATAAAATTCCATTCTCCATATGATATTGCTATGGCATATGTCATTGTTTTTGTAATACTATCCATAAAATTCCATTCTCCATATGATATTGCTATAGCATAACATGTCATTTTTTTGTAATGCTATCCATAAAATTCTATTCTCCATATAATATTGCTATAACATAAAATGTAGAAATATTAGTGTTTAAAAACAATTAACCATAATTAAAACATAATTCATATTTTCTATCGAAGGGACACCTTATCGACCTAATGGGTACTTTTGTGGATTTAGCTATTCTAGTTTTGTTCAAGACCTGTTGGATTTCTTATGAAGTGTTAATCATACCCTTCCCCAGCAATGAGTAAAATAGCAATATCTGTTTAATTCATCATACACAATAAATCTTTACAATAAATTATTGTAAACTTTCGGAATTAAATAAACTGAAAAGGGTTGATTTGTCATAAAACAGGTTAAATCGAAGTTATTTATCGATTGAAATAAATTTTGGTTAATTTCTGTTTTGTTTCAAGATTTTTAAGAAAAATATGAATAGACTTAGAGATTGAATGGTCAGAGAAAAGATGACAAAGAATGTTATTTTTTCGATAGAATTCGCAGTCGATGTATTGTTTTTGTAATAGGAAACGAATACACAGTAAGTGAATCGATTATTTAAAGTGTAAAATTATTTAAATATTAATTCACACGTTACGAGAATGTTTTTAGTGTAAAAGTTGAATGTATTCGAAATAAAACCTAAGTTATACTTAATTGCAAAAGCAACTAATTTAAAAATAAAGCTAACGAAGACGGATTGCGCGAGAGTTCATATCAATTTTTTGTTCTTTTATCCCCTCTTACCATTGTATTTTATTCCTTCCATTTTAGCATAAAACCACATTTGATGCGTCAATTGGCAATAAAATATAATCCAGGATCCACTAAAACGCTTTTTTCATTGGATAATACAGAAAAGGAAATTTATATGAATAAATTAAAGTCCATTTGGAAAGAGGTAAGTAGACATTTTGCTTGTTCCGTTGTTTAGATGTGTTCAGCGCAACTCTTTCATTGTTTTTTTGGTCAGACTTTCAGTTTGAAAGTCATTTATAGATATTTTTATCGGACTAATATATAAAGTAAAGCTAGTCTCTTTATCGTTTCTTTGTCAGCGATAGCTTTCTTCCTAAAACATAAATACTTGATTTTTGTTCATCTGTTTTTCTTGTGAATCTTTGCCGAATGTAGTTAAGAAATATAAAATAGGGTGCTTCTTTACTTTCACAACGACATGTGAGGCCTCACTCTGCTTCTTTACTTTCACAACAACATGTACGGCCTGACTCTCTTTAAAATAGAGTGCTTCTTTACTTTCACAACTACATGTGAGGCCTCACTCTCTTTAAAATAGAGTGCTTCTTTACTTTAACAACGACATGTGAGGCCTCACTCGCTTTAAAATAGGGGCTTCTTTACTTTCACAACGACATGTGAGGCCTCACTCTGCTTCTTTACTTTCACAACGACATGTGAGGCCTCACTCGCTTTAAAATAGGGGCTTCTTTACTTTCACAACGACATGTGAGGCCTCACTCTGCTTCTTTACTTTCACAACAACATGTGAGGCCTCACTCTCTTTAAAATAGGGTGCTTCTTTACTTTCACAATGACATGAGAGGCCTCCCTCTCTTTAAAATAGGGTGCTTCTTTTCTTTCACAACGACATGTGAGGCCTCACTCTCTTTAAAATAGAGTGCTTCTTTACTTTCACAACCACATGTGAGGCGTCCTACTCTTTAAAATAGGGTGCTTCTTTACTTTCACAACCACATGTGAGGCGTCCTACTCTTTAAAATAGGGTGCTTCTTTACTTTCACAACCACATGTGAGGCCTGCCTCGCTTTAAAATAGGGTGCTTCTTTACTTTAACAAAGACATGTGAGGCGTCCCACTCTTTAAAATAGGGTGCTTCTTTACTTTAACAACGGCATGTGAGGCGTCCCTCAATTTAAAATAGGGTGCTTCTTTACTTTCACGACCACATGTGAGGCCTCCCTATCTTTAAAATAAGGTGCTTCTTTATTTTCACGACTACATGTGAAGCCTCCCTCTCTTTCAAATAGGGTTCTTCTTTACTTTCACAATGACATGTGAGGCCTCCCTCTCTTTAAAATAGGGTGCTTCTTTTCTTTCACAACGACATGTGAGGCCTCCCTCTCTTTAAAATAGGGTGCTTCTTTACTTTCACAACGACATGTGAGGCCTCCCTCTCTTTAAAATAGGGTGCTCCTTTACTTTCATAACGACATGTCAGGCCTTCCTCTCTTTAAAATAGGGTGCTTCTTTACTTTCTCAACGACATGTGAGGCCTCCCTCTCTTTAAAATAGGGGGCTTCTTTACTTTCACAACGACATGTGAGGTCTCCCTCTCTTTAAAATAGGGTGCTTCTTTACTTTCACAACGACATGTGAGGCCTGCCTCGCTTTAAAATAGGGTGCTTCTTTACTTTAACAAAGACATGTCAGGCATCCCACTCTTTAAAATAGGGTGCTTCTTTACTTTCACAACGACATGTGAGGCCTCCCACTCTTTAAAATAGGGTGCTTCTTTACTTTCACAACGACATGTGAAGCCTGTCTTGCTTTAAAACAGGGTGCTTCTTTACTTTCACAATGACATTTGAGGCCTCCCTCTCTTTTAAAAAAGAGGGTTCTTTTACTTTCACAACGAAATGTGAGGCCTCCCTCTCTTTTAAATAGGGTGCTTATTTATTTTAACGACCACATGTGAGGCTTCCCTCTCTTTAAAATAGGGTACTTCTTTACTTTCACAACGACATGTGAGGCCTCCCTCTCTTTAAAATAGGGTGCTTCTTTACTTTCACAACGATATGTGAGGCCTCCGTCTCTTTAAAATAGGGTGCTTCTTTACTTTAACAACGACATGTGAGGCCTCCCACTCTTTAAAATAGGGTGCTTCTTTTCTTAAACAACGACATGTGAGGCCTCCCACACTTTAAAATAGGGTGCTTCTTTACTTTCACAACGACATGTGAGGCCTGCCACTCTTTAAAATAGGGTGCTTCTTTTCTTTAATCCTGACATGTGAGGCCTCCCACTCTTTAAAATAGGGTGCTTCTTTACTTTAACAACGACATGTGAGGCCTCCCACTCTTTAAAATAGGGTGCTTCTTTACTTTAACAACGACATGTGAGGCCTCCCACTCTTTAAAATAGGGTGCATGTTTACTTTAACAACGACATGTGAGGCCTCCCACTTTTTAAAATAGGGTTCTTCTTTACTTTAACAACGACATGTGAGGCCTCCCACTCTTTAAAATAGGGTGCTTCTTTTCTTTAACAACGACATGTGAGGCCACCCACTCTTTAAAATAGGGTGCTTCTTTACTTTAACAACGACATGTTAGGCCTCCCACTCTTTAAAATAGGGTGCTTCTTTACTTTCACAACGACATGTGAGGCCTCCCACTTATTAAAATAGGGTGCTTGTTTACTTTAACAACGACATGTGAGGGCTCCCTCTCTTTAAAATAGGGTGCTTCTTTACTTTAACAACGACATGTGAAGCCTCCCACTTTTTAAAATAAGGTGCTTCTTTTCTTTAACAACAACATGTGAGGCCTCCCACTCTTTAAAATAAGGTGCTTCTTTACTTTAACAACGACATGTGAGGCCACCCACTTTTTAAAATAGGGTGCTTCTTTACTTTAACAACGACATGTGAGGCCTCCCACTCTTTAAAATAAGGTGCTTCTTTACTTTAACAACGACATGTGAGGCCTCCCACTTTTTAAAATAGGGTGCTTCTTTTCTTTAACAACGACATGTGAGGCCTCCCACTCTTTAAAATAAGGTGCTTCTTTACTTTAACAACGACATGTGAGGCCACCCACTCTTTAAAATAAGGTGCTTCTTTACTTTAACAACGACATGTGAGGCCTCCCACTTTTTAAAATAGGGTGCTTCTTTACTTTAACAACGACATGTGAGGCCTCCCACTCTTTAAAATAAGGTGCTTCTTTACTTTAACAACGACATGTGAGGCCTCCCACTTTTTAAAATAGGGTGCTTCTTTACTTTCACAACGACATGTGAGGCCTCCCACTCTTTAAAATAGGGTGCTTCTTTACTTTCACAACGACATGTGAAGCCTGTCTTGCTTTAAAACAGGGTGCTTCTTTACTTTCACAATGACATTTGAGGCCTCCCTCTCTTTTAAAAAAGAGGGTTCTTTTACTTTCACAACGAAATGTGAGGCCTCCCTCTCTTTTAAATAGGGTGCTTATTTATTTTAACGACCACATGTGAGGCTTCCCTCTCTTTAAAATAGGGTGCTTTTTTACTTTCACAACCACATGTGAGGCCTCCTGATCTTTAAAATAGGGTGCTTCTTTACTTTCACAACGACATGTGAGGCCTCCCTCTCTTTAAAATAGGGTGCTTCTTTACTTTCACAACAACATGTGAGGCCTCCCTCTCTTTAAAATAGGGTTCTTTTTTAGATTATCCGATGACATGTGAGACCTCCCACTCTTTAAAATAGGGTGCTTCTTTTCTTAAACAACGACATGTGAGGCCTCCCACTCTTTAAAATAGGGTGCTTCTTTACTTTAACAACGACATGTGAGGCCTGCCACTCTTTAAAATAGGGTGCTTCTTTTCTTTAATCCTGACATGTGAGGCCTCCCACTCTTTAAAATAGGGTGCTTCTTTACTTTAACAACGACATGTGAGGCCTCCCACTCTTTAAAATAGGGTGCATGTTTACTTAAACAACGACATGTGAGGCCTCCCACTTTTTAAAATAGGGTGCTTCTTTACTTTAACAACGACATGTGAGGCCTCCCACTCTTTAAAATAGGGTGCTTCTTTTCTTTAACAACGACATGTGAGGCCTCCCACTCTTTAAAATAGGGTGCTTCTTTACTTTCACAACGACATGTGAGGCCTCCCACTTATTAAAATAGGGTGCTTGTTTACTTTAACAACGACATGTTAGGGCTCACTCTCTTTAAAATAGGGTGCTTCTTTACTTTAACAACGACATGTGAAGCCTTCCACTTTTTAAAATAGGGTGCTTCTTTTCTTTAACAACGACATGTGAGGCCTCCCACTCTTTAAAATAGGGTGCATGTTTACTTAAACAACGACATGTGAGGCCTCCCACTTTTTAAAATAGGGTGCTTCTTTACTTTAACAACGACATGTGAGGCCTCCCACTTTTTAAAATAGGGTGCTTCTTTACTTTAACAACGACATGTGAGGCCTCCCACTCTTTAAAATAGGGTGCTTGTTTACTTTAACAACACATGTGAGGCCTCCCACTTTTTAAAATAGGGTGCTTCTTTACTTTAACAACGACATGTCAGGCCTCCCACTCTTTAAAATAGGGTGCTTCTTTACTTTCACAACGACATGTGAGGCCTCCCACTTATTAAAATAGGGTGCTTGTTTACTTTAACAACGACATGTTAGGGCTCCCTCTCTTTAAAATAGGGTGCTTCTTTACTTTAACAACGACATGTGAAGCCTCCCACTTTTTAAAATAGGGTGCTTCTTTTCTTTAACAACGACATGTGAGGCCTCCCACTCTTTAAAATAGGGTGCATGTTTACTTAAACAACGACATGTGAGGCCTCCCACTTTTTAAAATAGGGTGCTTCTTTACTTTAACAACGACATGTGAGGCCTCCCACTTTTTAAAATAGGGTGCTTCTTTACTTTAACAACGACATGTGAGGCCTCCCACTCTTTAAAATAGGGTGCTTGTTTACTTTAACAACACATGTGAGGCCTCCCACTTTTTAAAATAGGGTGCTTCTTTACTTTAACAACGACATGTGAGGCCTCCCACTCTTTAAAATAGGGTGCTTCTTTACTTTAACAACGACATGTGAGGCCTCCCACTCTTTAAAATAAGGTGCTTCTTTACTTTAACAACGACATGTGAGGCCTCCCACTCTTTAAAATAGGGTGCTTCTTTACTTTAACAACGAAATGTGAGGCCTGTCTTGCTTTAAAACAGGGTGCTTCTTTACTTTCACAATGACATGTGAGGCCTCCCTCTCTTTTAAATAGGGTGCTTCTTTACTTTCACAACGAAATGTGAGGCCTCCCTCTCTTTTAAATAGGGTGCTTATTTATTTTAACGACCACATGTGAGGCCTCCCTCTCTTTAAAATAGGGTACTTCTTTACTTTCACAACTACATGTGAGGCCTGCCTCGCTTTAAAATAGGGTGCTTTTTTACTTTCACAACCACATGTGAGGCCTCCCGATCTTTAAAATAGGGTGCTTCTTTACTTTCACGACGACATGTGAGGCCTCCCTCTCTGTAAAATAAGGTGCTTCTTTACTTTCACGACCACATGTAAGGCCTCCCTCTCTTTAAAATAGGGTGCTTCTTTACTTTAACGACTACATGTGAGGCCTCCCTCTCTTTAAAATAGGGTGCTTCTTTACTTTCACGACCACATGTTATGCCTTCCTCTCATTAAAATAGGGTGCTACTTTACTTTCACGACAACATGTAAGGCTTCCCTCTCTTTAAAATTGGGTCCTTCTTTACTTTCACGACCACATGTGAGGCCTCTCTCTTTTTAAAATAGGGTGCTTCTTTACTTTCACAACGACATGTGAGGCCTCCTTCTCTTTAAAATAGGGTTCTTCTTTACTTTAACAACATGTGAGGCCTCCCACTCTTTAAAATAGGGTGCTTCTTTACTTTAACAACGACATGGAGGCCTCTCACTCTTTAAAATAGGGTGCTTCTTTACTTTAACAACCCCATGTTAGGCCTCCTACTCATTAAAATAGGGTGCTTCTTTACTTTAACAACGACATGTGAGGCCTCCCACTTTTTAAAATAGGGTGCTTGTTTACTTTAACAACGACATGTGAGGCCTCCCACTCTTTAAAATAGGGTGCTTCTTTACTTTAACAACGACATGTGAGGCCTCCCACTCTTGAAAATAGGGTGCTTCTTTTCTTTAACAACGACATGTGAGGCCTCCCTCTCTTTAAAATAACGTGCTTCTTTACTTTAACAACAACATGTGAGGCCTCCCACTCTTTAAAATAGGGTGCTTCTTTTCTTTAACAACGACATGTGAGGCCTCCCACTCTTAAAAATAACGTTCCTCTTTTACTATAACAACAACATGTGAGGCCTCCCACTCTTTAAAATTTGGTCCTTCTTTACTTTCACGACCACATGTGAGGCCTCTCTCTTTTTAAAATAGGGTGCTTCTTTACTTTAACAGCGACATGTGAGGCCTCCCACTCTTTAAAATAGGGTGCTTCTATACTTTAACAACGACATGTGAGGCCTGCCTGCTTTAAAATAGTGTGCTTCTTTAC
The DNA here is from genome assembly GCA_963556195.1 of Sepiola atlantica. Classification (NCBI taxonomy): domain Eukaryota; kingdom Metazoa; phylum Mollusca; class Cephalopoda; order Sepiida; family Sepiolidae; genus Sepiola; species Sepiola atlantica. The sequence goes on from OY744523.1 coordinate 158,030,731, forward strand.
TTTCAAAACATCTTATTAGACCGCCTTCTCTTTAAAATAGGGTGCTTCTTTACTTTTACAATTACATGTGAGGCCTCCCACTCTTTAAAATAGGGTGCTTCTTTACTTTCACAACGACATGTGAGGCCTATCTTGCTTTAAAACAGGGTGCTTCTTTACTTTCACAACAAAATGTGAGGCCTCCCTCTCTTTTAAATAGGGTGCTTCTTTATTTTAACGACCACATGTGAGGTCTCCCTCTCTTTAAAATAGGGTACTTCTTTACTTTCACAACTACAGGTGAGGCCTGCCTCGCTTTAAAATAGGGTGCTTTTTTACTTTCACAACCACATGTGAGGCCTCCCGATCTTTAAAATAGGGTGCTTCTTTACTTTCACGACGACATGTGAGGCCTCCTTCTCTTTAAAATAGGGAGCTTCTTTACTTTCACGACCACATGTGAGGCCTCCCTCTCTTTAAAATAGGGTGCTTCTTTACTTTCACAACAACATGTGAGGCCTCCCTCTCTTTAAAATAGGGTTTTTCTTTAGATTCACGACGACATGTTATGCCTTCCTCTCATTAAAATAGGGTGCTACTTTACTTACACGACCACATGTAAGGCTTACCTCTCTTTAAAATGGGTGCTTCTTTACTTTCACGACATGTGAGGCGTCCCTCTCTTTAAAATAGGGTGCTTCTTTACTTTCACAACGACATGTGAGGCCTCTCTGTCTTTAAAATAGGGTGCTTCTTTACTTTCACAACGACATGTGATGCCTCCCTCTCTTTAAAATAGGGTGCTTCTTTACTTTAACGACCACACATGAGGCCTCCCTCTCTTTAAAATAGGGTGCTCCTTTACTTTCATAACGACATGTCAGGCCTTCCTCTCTTTAAAATAGGGTGCTACTTTACTTTAACAACGACATGTGAGGCCTCCCTCTCTTTAAAATAGGGTGCTTCTTTACTTTAACAAGTACATGTCAGGCCTGCCTCTCTTTCAAATATTGTGCTTCTTTACTTTAACAACAACATGTGAGGCCTCCCTCTCTTTAAAATAACGTTTATTTATCTTCACAACAACATGTAACGCAACCCACTCTCTAAAATAATGTGCTTCTTTACTTTAACAACGACATGTGAGGCCTCCCACTCTTTAAAATAGGGTGCTTCTTTACTTTAACAACAATATGTCAGGCCTCCCACTCTTTAAAATAGGGTGCTTCATTTCTATAACAACAACATGTGAGGCCTCCCACTCTTTAAAATATGGTGCTTCTTTTCTTTAACAACGACATGTGGGGCCTCCCTCTCTTTAAAATAGGGTGCTTCTTTTCTTTAATCCTGACATGTGAGCCCTCCCACTCTTTAAAATAGGGTGCTTCTTTTCTTTAACAACGACATGTGAGGCCTCCCACTCTTTAAAATAGGGTGCTTTTTTACTTTAACAACATGTGAGGCCTCCCTCTCTTTAAAATAACGTTTATTTATCTTCACAACAACATGTATTGCCTCCCACTCTCTAAAATAACGTGCTTCTTTACTTTAACAACGACATGTGAGGCCTCCCACTCTTTAAAATAGGGTGCTTCTTTACTTTAACAACAACATGTGAGGCCTCCCACTCTTTAAAATAGGGTACTTCATTTCTTTACCAACGACATGTGAGGCCTCTCACTCTTTAAAATAACGTGCTTCTTTACTTTAACAACGACATGTGAGGCCTCCCTCTCTTTAAAATAGGGTGCTTATTTTCTTTAACAACAACATGTGAGGCCTCCCACTCTTTAAAATTGGGTCCTTCTTTACTTTCAAGACCACATGTGAGGCCTCTCTCTTTTTAAAATAGGGTGCTTTACTTTCACAACGACATGTGATGCCTCCTTCTCTTAAAAATAGGTTTCTTCTTTACTTTAACAACGACATGTGAGGCCTCCCACTTTTTAAAATAGGGTGCTTCTTTACTTTAACAACGACATGTGAGGCCTCCCACTCTTTTAAATAGGGTGCTTCTTTACTTTAACAGCATGTGAGGCCTCCCACTCTTTAAAATAGGGTGCTTCTTTACTTTAACAACGACATGTGAGGCCTCCCACTCTTTAAAATAGGGTGCTTCTTCACTTAAACAACGTAATGTGAGGCCTCCCACTCTTTAAAATAACGTGCTTCTTTACTTTAACAACGACATGTTAGGCCTCCCTCTCTTTAAAATATGGTGCTTCTTTACTTTAACAACGACATGTTAGGCTTACCTCTCTTTAAAATAGGGTTCTTCTTTACTTTAACAACGACATGTGAGGCCTCCCACTCTTAAATATAGGAGGTTCTCTACTTTAACAACGACATGTGAGGCCTCCCACTTTTTAAAATAGGGTGCTTCTTTACTTTAACAACGACATGTGAGGCCTCCCACTCTTTTAAATAGGGTGCTTCTTTACTTTAACAGCATGTGAGGCCTCCCACTCTTTAAAATAGGGTGCTTCTTTACTTTAACAACGACATGTGAGGCCTCCCACTCTTTAAAATAGGGTGCTTCTTCACTTTAACAACGTAATGTGAGGCCTCCCACTCTTTGAAATAACGTGCTTCTTTACTTTAACAACGACATGTTAGGCCTCCCTCTCTTTAAAATAGGGTTCTTCTTTACTTTAACAACGACATGTTAGGCTTACCTCTCTTTAAAATATGGTCCTTCTTTACTTTCAGGACCACATGTGAGGCCTCCCTCTCTTTAAAATAAAGTTCTTCTTTACTTTAACAACGACATGTGAGGCCTCCCACTCTTTAAAATAAGGTGCTTCTTTACTTTAACAACGACATGTGAGGCCTCCCTCTCTTTAAAATAGGGTGCTTCTTTACTTTAACAACGGCATGTGAGGCGTCCCTCCATTTAAAATAGGGTGCTTCTTTACTTTAACGACGACATGTGATGCCTCCCTCTCTTTAAAATAGGGTTCTTCTTTACTTTAACAACGACATGTGAGGCGTCCCACTCTTTAAAATAGGGTTCTTCTTTACTTTAACAACGACATGTGAGGCGTCCCACTCTTTAAAATAGGGTACTTCTTTACTTTAACAACGACATGTGAGGCCTCCATTCTCTTTAAAATAGGGTGCTTCTTTACTTTAACAACGGCATGTGAGGCGTCCCTCCATTTAAAATAGGGTGCTTCTTTACTTTAACGACGACATGTGAGGCCTCCCTCTCTTTAAAATAGGGTGCTTCTTTACTTTAACAACGGCATGTGAGGCGTCCCTCTCTTTAAAATAGGGTGCTTCTTTACTTTAACGACGACATGTGATGCCTCCCTCTCTTTAAAATAGGGTGCTTCTTTACATTAACAACGACATGTGAGGCCTCCCTCTCTTTAAAATAGGGTGCTTCTTTACTTTAACAACGGCATGTGAGGCGTCCCTCTATTTAAAATAGGGTGCTTCTTTACTTTAACGACGACATGTGATGCCTCCCTCTCTTTAAAATAGGGTGCTTCTTTACTTTAACAACGGCATGTGAGGCGTCCCTCTCTTTAAAATAGGGGGCTTCTTTACTTTCACGACGACATACAGGGCCTCCCTCTCTTTAAAATAGGGTGCTTCTTTACTTTCACGGCGACATGTGAGGCTTCCCTCCTTTTAAAATAGGGTGCTTCTTTACTTTCACGACATGGTAGGCCTCCCTCTCTTTAAAATAGGGTGCTTCTTTACTTTCAAAACCACATGTGAGGCCTCCCTGACTTTAAAAAAAAAATAACTAAAGAATGTATAAACTTTGTTATGTACTTACATGGTAGCTGAAAAGAAGACTGTGCACCAAAAATTACGCAAATTTATCCAGTATTTATTGAGGTAAAAATAAAAACCGATTTTATGAGTTGGTCGCCATTCTGAGTTTACTTACTCATTTGTGAGGTCGGGAAATTGTAGTTGATCTATTGTCTGCCATTTTAGCTGGGAAACGACTAATTAACCATAACTTTTACCAAACGCAACATTTATTTCTATTTATTAGCTATATCTACACTTCATTGTCAGGGAGTTTCTTTACTTTTATTTTGGTTTTGCTTATTACCCCCCCCCCTCTGTCTTTTCTCTTTTATTTAATTTCTTCTGAGAAAATATGTACATTTTTAGAAAGATATTGAAACAAGCACCTGCTCTAATTGCGTGAAAATGCAATTTTTCATGATAGTTCGATATTTTTGGTATTGGAAGCGTTAAAAGATAGTCTTTTTCTTAAAATACTCGAAATGTTGGAGTCAACCGTTTTTTGTGTGCTTATGCTGATTAGCGGCCTATGAAAGAATTATTTGTATATAAAAACAATAACATATACTTATTAAGCATTCTATTCTTACTCACTGTACAAAAAAGTAGAAAAAATTATCCACTAGAACTTTAATTACAAGTATATTTCCATTCTGCGTATCATAACAGCGACTCGTTCAGTAAGCCTCCATCTTATTTTTTTAGAAGATTTGAAGGGCAGATAACTGAAATTTTTTTTTAACATAGTTCACCCCTAAAAAGGCAGGCCGCCACTGTAGACGTAAGGGGCTACTGAGAAAAAAAGGGGGCGGGGGCTTCAACCTAAATTAGGAGCTGCGCAGCGAGATGTCCGTTCACATTATTTTAAATTTCTGTATGTCAGTAACGTCAAAAAAGCAGGAAGCAGGGAGTGAGTTCCAGAGTCTAGCAGCACCGGGAAAGAAGCTTTTAGAGTAGAAAGCTTTACGGCATCTGGGGACGTCCACAGTGTATGGATGGGATTTGGCAGATTGTCGGGTTGGTCTAGTATAAACTACTATTGTATTGAACACTGTTGGAACAGATAGATACTCAACTTATTCTATATATGCATAAATAGCTTCAATCTCACAGAATATATAATAGAAATAAATCAGTTCTCTTAAATATTTCATCAAATAGTGCCAAAATGTTCTCGTAAATCCGTTATATTAACATTATTTCTGGATTCAGTCAATTTAGTCTTAACTAATGACATTTGTGTGATAGATTTATTTTTTGATGCCTGTTTTTCCAATCCATTTCCTGCGCCAGTCGATGTATTAAAAATCTGCATTCCGTATATAGAAATTATATTAATTATTTTGAAGATTCCAACTAAATCTTAAAACAACTCCATAATTTTATATTTTTTCTATTTTTTTTTCAAATTTAGAATCACCTGAAATACCACAACAGAGTAAGGAAATATGAAAACAATCATCAAGGTTTGTATTACATTTTTATGTTTTTTAAAGATTTTAGCCTTCCTCTACCAAGATAGAAAACTTCTAATACTTGCTAGTATTCTATATTTCTATAAAGCCACCATTCGCCCGTGCCTGAAGTGTTGTTGCCACATCTGAGCTGGTGTATCAACCACTAACCTCTCCATCCTGGACAGGGTGCAAAAAAGAATTTCTAACCTGATGACATTGTGTCCGAGATGGTTATATTTGCTGACACCACGCTCTATGAATGAAGCACATATATCAAAGGCAATGGCTAAATCCTTAGAAAATGAGCCCCAGTCTGTAGTAGAATGGGGCCATAAGTAGATGGTTACATTTAATGCTACGAAGCTCCTTTCCTTTAACAATTATAAAAAACCTTTCCAATCAGCAATTGCTATGGCTGATAGCACCCTACTCGAGAGTCAAACATTCAAATTCCTCGGCCTAAAATTCACAAGTAACATGAATTGGAATAAATACATAGAAGATACTGCCAAATCCGCTGCCAAGAAAGTGGGCTGCTTCTACCGAGTTAAAAAAAAAAAAAAAACTTCTCACACCTGCCAGGATCCTATATATCTACAAAGCCACCATTTGCCCATGCATGGAGTATTATTGTCACATCTGGGCTTGTACACACTCCATTAGTCTCTCCCTCTTAGACAGGATCCAAAAAAGAGACTCTAATTTAATAGGTCCCACACTGTCTACCAAGCTCCAACCCCTGTCTCATCGCCACAACGTTACATCCCTGTGCTTGTTTTACATGTACTTCCACGGAATGTGCTCCGATGAACTTACTGCACTTGCACCCCCCCCCCCTCAATGTAAATACCCCCGACCCATCTAATTAGCAGAAAAATCCCACGCCTTCTCTGTAGAGGTCTTTAGATGTCGGAAGATTTTTTTACTCAGCCCGCTTGCCTTTGGAATTCCCTCCTTGCTCCTTATTTCTCTTACCGTATGAACATGCAGAAATTTAAATGTAATGTGAACTAACATTTTGTTGCCCAATAATTCTGAACCCTGCCCCTCCTTATGATTCAGTGGCAATATGCCTTGTTTGTGGTGAAAAAAAAAGTTAAAAACATATATTTATATATATATAATGAAAAAAGGAATTAAAAACTTGGTTTTATTTGGGTTACCACATGTGAACTCTGCCTATATAAAATCTTTAGATGTGATGTCGGTGAGTTTGTCATGTTTATGTTTAAAATAGCATTTTCATTTCATCGTTTTTTATTTGTGTTTCTTTTTAATATAAAACAAAAAAGGAACACGACAAAACCTCATTTTTTTCCCCTTTGTGTTATTATTGCATTTTTTGTTAATTTCAGATACAAAAAATCAAAAAAATCTGACTGTGAAGATCCCGTCCGTTGAAGAGTAAAGTATTTTTTAATCTTGAGTAATTTTTGTTCATTTCATTGATTGGTTCATTGAATAACCACGTTCCTAAATTATATTCAATTCTACTATTAATCTATTTCAAGAAAAAAGATCAGGCATTTTTTTAATCCAAGTTTATAAATAGTTCTGTTTCCTTCCTTCATTTTCTCACTTGCCTGTGACTAGAGATGGGCGGTTTTACCGAAAAACCGCGGTTTTTCGGTTTCATCTCCATACCGAATACCGAATCGGTTTTTTTTTTTTTAAAACCGTAACCGTTCGGTATTGTGTTTTTACTACAGTAAGCCACCATATACAAGGAAACACGGTTGAAAAGATTTTCCGATTTGAATAAAATTGAATATTACCAAAAAATGTTATATTAGTAAGAGGACAGATTGAACAAATATATGATAAAAACATTTAATTGACTTGTAGGAAGAAATCTTTGTTTACAGTTTGTTTATCATTAACATTTTGAATTTTCAAATGAAAAAAAGAGAAATACGACAGACAACATGACATCGTATTTTTAGCATAAACTATTTTCAAATGAAAAAGAAAAAATCAAACGCGTTCTGTATGATGTTGAAAATCTATTTGATTCAACTCAAAATTGTAAAATAATTATTTATGTTTCTTTCAGAGTTATCTAAAAAAATAAGTTATTAAAATGAAATTTAAAAAAATACTTGTTGTAAAAGTAAATAAACGAAAAGTAGCGAGCGAGTATAAACATTTAAAAAGAAAAAAAGTAGTTGCCAATGCTAGTATCACTTTATTCGAGTTATATTTTAGCTTCTGATGGGTTAAAGAATTAGATAGAATGTATATTCAAACTCAGTTTTATTCTTCAGAAATCTTTCATGAATCTTTGGTCACTGTTTTAACGAGTTAACTGTTGAAAAGGTATCAGAACTTTGATTACAACAGTCAACACCTTAAAACTTATATGATTCATATCATGGAGAATGATTCAGTCACAAAATTATCGAAACAGTGGCATAATTCAACTAAACGTTGAATAATAACTAATCATCACACAAGAGAATGAATAGCTTCCATAGTAAAAAAAATTTTTTTTTAAAAAAACGAACCGTAAACCGAGGTTTTAAGGGAAAAAAACCGAAACCGATACCGAAACCAAAATATTAAAACCGCCCAACTCTACCTGTGATTCAGCTTTGTCCTTAGCATATCAAACTGCAGAGCCATCTTTGTAGAACAAGATTTTACAAGTGAGAATTCTGTGAGTGAAATCCATGGAAGATGCTTGATTTGGACTCAGCTTCATCCGTATGTCATTCACACAAAAAAAAAACACGGAACACGGAATAATTCGATAAATCTAAAACTCTTCTCTAAAGTTGTACAGTTTTTCATTCTTTTTTATTTTTCTGCTGATTAAATGAAGACATTCCACACATATTCAGTTTAATAAATGTCGGCTGAAGAGAAATGTTCGTTTGTCAGAATTCATCTGACATGCAGCCATTAAATGAAATATGAATAAAATCTGTTTGAAAAAATGACAAGAAATGTTTATTAGAAAGCCTTATGTCTTCAACTAAAATGTTGAATGGCAACAATAATTTAAGATTACTAACTAGCAGAGCGTTACCACTATTGACGCCGAGAAGAGTCTATCAAGCATGGGTATGCAGTGTGTGATGGTGGATGGAAGTGAAACGTGGCCAGTGAGGATTGAGGACATGTGTTGCATGGAGAGAAACAATATGAGAATTCTACGATGGATGTGTAATAAGATCTGATGAGCTCAGAGGAAGATTAAATTTGGACAGCAGAGAAAAGTGTGTGCAGAACAGGAGACTTTGTTGGTTTGGTCACGTTGAAAGAATGGATGAAAGTTCTTGGGTCAGTAGATGTAGAACAGTTGAGGTAACAGGTTCAGTTGACAGGGGAAGGCCAAGGAAAATATGGGAGAAAGCGATGAGAGATAAATAATGAATAGGCTAGCGTGTAAAATGGACGTTAAGCCGAATGTGATGATGCTGATGTGACTTGGCATTAAATGCAATCCGATGCCGTGATGATCGGATGCACTCTGACTCGTTGCTCTGTCAATCATTCTACACTCACGCTGTGTTTAAAAATCTGCAAAACTTTGGTGCTGACACAGTTAGTTTGAAATCTGGGTAAGTGACCTGTCAACAATTTCTTTCTGCTTTGATCTGAGAAAGCGTTGTCTTATTCCAAGGACTGCCGCTTTCGTTGTGCTGTGTCTGATAGGCTGAGCAAGTAAGCTGAAATAAATGGTTGCAAACAAAAATGACACATTTTTGTCTTTAAAAAAATATATATTATAACTTGACTAACACTGTGAGTTCATTCCCTAAGTTATACTATTAGGCTTAGAGATTGAAATGTGTTCCAACCAAGGCAATCCCTAATACAGGCCTGGCAAACACGCAGCTGGGGTCCACGACTGGGGGCGGACATGTGAAAACCAAAATAATAATTACAGAGAAAAGTTTTAGTAAGAAATTTCTTAGTAATGTCCAGTAATTGACAACTCTACATATTATTAGGAAGCAGCTTACAATAATTGATTTATTTCCATCAAATCAAATGTAAAAAGAACTAAATTCACAAAAAAAAATCACTTTATTCACCATGAATTAGACACATTTTTGATATTTCAAAAATCATGAGTCAATTTTTTAATATTGACTACTTGATTACAGAAAATATGATGACATAACACAATCAGAAAGCAAATTCAACATTTTACGAAATCAAATACTTTATGAACGAAATAATGTTCAGAGAAACAATTTTCATAAGTTTTACAAAATTTGTGATGTTTGTTGCATATACAATTTGTTTTTACAGAAAATGAAAAAAATGCTTATTTCTTCATGATACAGTTTTAATAAAATCAACTTACATCAACAAGTACATAAAACCAATAAAATATATGTAAAAGGGGGTGGGGTGTAAAAAATATGATAACTGCTTGGAAAATTATGCATTATCAATACTGATTATGTTATAAGAATTATATGAACATTTTTATTTTATGAATAATATTTTAAGATAATTTCAAAGATTTAGTGCTAGTTCTCGAATTGCCTTAGGTGAATCAAACCAACAATAATTTTTGAAAAATATATTCGATAACATAAACCCATGCACTTTTTTCATATTGAAATGATGCATATCAGAAACTGATACACGATTTTACTTATGATAATTATTTTATCTGAAGGGAGGGGGATCAATCACTCAAGTAAAATTAAATTAACAAGTTTAAATACTTTTTAAGCTTCAATTGTACTATAGAGACTGTTGAATTTTATTACCCATTTCGCTCTGTATTCATCCAAATGTTCGACAAAATTGATTTTTGTTCTGCTCTGAAATGGTACATTTGGCCTGCCATAAGATTTTTATTTATTTTTTAACAAGTTTTTTTTTAGTTACGTATTTTTTAGCAACAATAACTCTTGTTTGACTATTTAATAATGGGAAATAATCGTGCTCTGTTCTGTTACTTAAATCTGAAAAAAAACATGAGATTCTACTTTGTTTAGGCGATTACATGTGAACACTCTAAAAAAGAAATAACAAAGAATCATTTAAGAATTTAGAGTGGGAATTGGTTTTGTATATAAAATTAACATAAAATGATCCCCTATTTCCGGGCTATTCTATTCTTTTTAGAACAGTTAACTAAAAGATTTTTACCAATAACCCTAACCCGAGTGGCAAGTTCGTAAAACCACACATAATCGCCTAAAAAAAAGTAGAATCACTACTCGCCCCACCCCTAAAAACAACTGCGCAAGATTTCTCTCTCATAGCAACAAAAAAAAAATGGTTACCTGACTTAAAACGCTAGAATGGCCAGGAAATGGGAGTCATAGTACATAAAATTTATGTGTGAAACTGATCCCTCATTATAAATTCTAGAATTTTTTTTTCTTTCTAACTTTTTCAGAATGTTCACACATAATCGCCTAAAAAAGTAGAATTTCGTTTTTTGTTTTAATACATAATTTTCCAAACAGTTATCATATGTTTACATATAATTTATTGGTGTTATGTTCTTCTTAATCTAAATTTATTTTATTATTAAAACTATATCATGAAGAAATAAGCATTTTTTTTCGTCTTCTATAAAAACAAATTATATATGCAACAAACATAACAAATTTATAAAACTTATGAAAATTGTTTCTCTGAACATTATTTTGTTCATAAAGTATTTGATTTTGTAAAATGTTGAATTTGTTTTCTGATTGTATTATGTCATAGTATTTTCTGATTGTATTATGTCATAGTATTTTCTGTAATCAATGACTCAATATAAACAAATTAACTCGTGATTTTTGAAATATCAAAAATGTGTCTTATTCATGGTGAATAAAGTGATTTTTTGTGAATTTAGTTCTTTTATATTTTTGTACTTTTTACATTTGATTTGATGGAAATAAATCAATTATTGTAAGCTGCTTCCTAATAATATGAAGAGTTGCTGATTACTTAGGATTACTAAGAAATTTTATGCTAAAACTTTTCTCTGTACTTATTATTTTGGTCTTCACATGTCTGCCCCCCCCCCCCCCCAGTCATGGACCCCAGGTGTGTGTTTGCCAGGCCTGTATTATGGATCGCCTTGGTTCCAACTCATACCTGCCAGTTGAACTTGATTTTTTTCATTGTCTTAATAGAAAATCCTTTGTTTAAATATCAACTTTTTTAATTCTTACATCAAAATTCGATCTAGCCTAGCAAATCTACGCATTCCAGGTGTTGGAAGTATTTACTTGTTTCAGCAAAAGATGCATATTTTTATATACGTTTTGGCATACTTTAAAAAAACTATTGTTTTACTTATACAAAAACAAAGGTTTGAATTTAATCAAGTTTAGTGATATTTAACATTTGCTAATGTTTAAGATGAAAATTAATGTTTTATTCGATTTCAGAAATCCAATTAATGATTTGCTTTGGAAAAAAGAAAGTTGTAAAAATTATTATTAAACTTCTAAAAAATATTAAGGACTCATTTAAATGCTTATTCAATAGATCAGAAAATGAATAAAGTAAAATAAACGAATTTGAATGAATATTGTGGCTGGTGTTTTGTAACATTTTCTTTTGAAAAATTAGTTTTTTTGTTCCAATCAATCGACACCATGTCTCCATTACAATATGATGCAAATATAATATTGATTTTTTTTTTTTTTTTTTTTTTTCTTTTATCATTTGTAGATCCAGAAGAATATCTACAGCCTATACACTCTCTCCAGGTTCGTATCTTAATACTTAGAAAAATCAAAACTATTTTACACTTATATTATTTTAAAAATGCAGCGATGTGAGTTCTACGTTCATTTTTGAAAACAGGAAGAAGTTGATTTCTATCAACATCGCTCGTGCCTTACCGTCAACCTATTTTTCTATTTGGTTGAAATCAACGTTTTTTTCTCTCTCTTCCCCCCCCCCCCTAGTTTTTACCCGACCCCTCCCTACAAGTTAGCGCCAACTGTAAACTTTTTAAAAGTCGCATAGATGGCAATTGTCTATTCTCTATGAAATTGAGAAATACATTGTAAGCCAAAATTTACTTTGCATGTTTCCAAGAATAAGTGAAAAAAAAAAAAATCAGTTCAAAGTTTTTCCAGTTTGTTTTAATCTTTGATTCAACTTTGAACCAAGTTTCATCTTGAATGCGTTGGAAATTTTTAACGTGCGCCTGTAAGCGAATCAGAAGTGTTCCGGAAATATCAGCAATTGTCAACTTGTGCAGAAATCTTGCTAATACTAAACATCTTAGTTAAAACATTGTGAACCGAAATTGGTAGCTATAAACTTACTTATCTGCTTGACATAAAAACGTGTCATACAAAATCATTTCTTTTTTTAAATGATGAGACTTTCGTGAAAGTAAACCTCATAGTTGCGTCTCCACTATCTTTACAGAGTTTATATTTTGTGTTTCACCTAATCATAAATTGGCTAACTATGTGGAACACTTACCTTTGATGAAGCAAGGGAATTGAAATCACTTGTGTTTTATTGCGGACCACAGGACATGTGCGAGTCGATTCTTGCCACACCGATAATGGAATGACGCAGGCCACGGGCGAGTCGATTCGTGCCACACCGATAATGGAATGACGCAGGACACGGGCGAGTCGATTCTTGCCACACCGATAATGGAATGACGCAGGCCACGGGCGAGTCGATTCGTGCCACACCGATAATGGAATGACGCAGGACACGGGCGAGTCGATTCTTGCCACTCCGATAATGGAATGACGCAGGACATGTGCGAGTCGATTCTTGCCACACCGATAATGGAATGACGCAGGACACGGGCGAGTCGATTCGTGCCACACCGATAATGGAATGACGCAGGACACGGGCGAGTCGATTCTTGCCACACCGATAATGGAATGATGCAGGACACGTGTGAGTCGATTCTTGCCACACCGATAATGGAATGACGCAGGACACGGGCGAGTCGATTCTTGCCACACCGATAATGGAATGACGCAGGACACGGGCGAGTCGATTCTTGCCACACCGATAATGGAATGACGCAGGACACGGGCGAATCGATTCTTGCCACACCGATAATGGAATGATGCAGGACACGTGTGAGTCGATTCTTGCCACACCGATAATGGAATGACGCAGGACACGTGTGACCAGCCATGATTAGGCTAATGGTTCTGGTAAAAAATGGAAGGAAGTATAAAAAGTTTGGTTATCAGTTGTAAGTTAATTGGCTTTTGTGCCATGAGCAGATCAGTGTGCACGTGAGTGCCCTTTTGTTCCAGTGTGCATGCGTTAGTTTCATGTTAAATGCTCTTCCAGCATTTCTGTTTACTGCCAGTTTTCCCATCAATGTTATTTACATCATACTATACTCCTAATGTTTTGAGGATGTCTTGAAAGCAAAGAAAAAGATCACCGTGCATGTATTTATTTTCAGATAAGAGTCTTATTTTTAACCTGATGTCCTTTATTTCTACACCAACAATACATTAACAACTTATTTTCAGGTGACATCTAATAATGAGATATTGTCACACCTTGTGGAATTTGTTAGCATTACAATTTAACTTCTAATAACATTTACTACTTGAAGTATCTGACTAAACTAGGTTTCTCAAATCTTCCTAGAAATTTATTTTTATGTGAAAATTTTAAAAAGTGTAAATTTGAATTATTTTATTCAGTGGGAATTTTAACGTTGAAATTTCACTTCTGGCTAGTTTTAACTTGCATTCAAATCTATTACACAATCAAGTCGAATAGGAAATATTCAAATCTTGTCGAATAGGAAATATTCAAATCTTGTCGAATAGGAAATATTCAAATCTTGTCGAATAGAAATTCACTTGTGATGATCGGATTCACCATAAGACTGCAGTAAAATGTTAAATCCCATTTGAAATATATGTATATATGCATATCCTGAGATGGGTATTCTTCTGGTATGTAAAATTAATTTCCAGAACAGTTTTGCATCACTTTTATGTCCCCTTATGAAAATGAAAAAAAAAATCAACATTTAATGCTGCTAAGCTTTGTCTAGAATCTTTATTCTGAGCTTAAATTGAAATTCATGCAATCTTGCTTAATTAGTCCCTAATAATTGTGGATCAAATTTAATGCAAATCTGAAATATTTGAAGTTTTCCCCATAAAACCTTTTGACTTACTCCAAAGAAACTGAAATTTGAAGAATATTTATTAATTGATGCCTAATACGTATTGTTACAATTTCACAAAAATCAGAGGTATCTAAATTTTAACAAAGGGCTTCCATCCGCTTTGCATGAAACGAAATATAGCCCCTTCTTCCTCGCAGCTGTGATCCAAAATTCATAGTAATCATTTAATTAATTTAGGACTGAATCCTGTACATACATATATATAAACATATACAAATGTATAACTTTAAGGTAGAGATATGAGAGATTACCTTAAGTATACCGTAAACAACTTAAACTTATACGTTTGTTTTTTCGTTTTTCGTATTTGCAATTACGATTATTATTTCTTTGAATGTTATCTAATCGTGTCTTCCCTCTTAAAGATATCATAAACAACACAAAAATGTGTTTTAAAATATCTCTAAATTTTGTTTTGTAGTTGTGAAAACTTTTCCAGAATTAAAAAAGATGACTGTCCGTGAAAGTCTGCGACCACCCATCGTGAATAAGCCAACACGTGCTGCGTATCGTGTTCCCTGGACAACGGAACAGGAGGAAGAGTTTTACTTGGCCGTCAAAAAGATGGGACTTGGGAACTGGGCGGAGATTAGAGATTATATCACTTTTCATAAGACAAATATTAATCTCAAAGACAAATGGAGGAATTTTCATCAAAGCGGAAAGATCAAAATACTGTCCAAGAAATTTGGTGCAATATGAGCGAATTGGATTCAGATTGTCTGTAGAATTGATAACATCTTTTCACATGATTAGGATGCGGATTGCTAATCCTTACAAGGATTGAACTCGCCATCCTTGGCCGACAAACATTGTTTGATTATTTTATATCACCTCCTAATATTTTCAATAAAAAGGCACACTTAAGAAGTACCCTTTTTTTTTCTGTATCAATACAGAGGTTTAGCCATACTGACTGTGCAAAGCCAATGTGATAGGGTTTTCCTTCTTCTAGGCTAGTTGCCTTACAAAAGCTTAAGGTTTTTAAAGTCATTTCAGTCAAGTTCAACAAGGGGGATCTCTTCTGAAGGTTCTTGATTTGTTTTCAAATTTTGACCATTCTTGAAAATTTCAGTTCAATTGGTCTCTCCGAACAGATTTTACGGGCATTTGAAGAAATGGGGAATTTCAGATATTTCTTTTTTTTTTTTAGCTCCTATAGTTCAGAGTAGTGTTTGTTTTGAAGTTGGGCGTCTAATTATTCATAGTCGACCATCTGAATTTTTGGAAGCCGTAAAATTATTTATTTTAAATTTATTAAAGCTAGAGAAGGAAAAACTGCAAAAATTAATGTTTTGCCAACAAAATTAGCACTAAAGTCTCAAATTTAGGATATGTTAGTTAACCACACTGTCATAAAAAGTGAAATTAAAACTTTTTTTTATTAATTTAGAACCATATAAAACTATAGATATTATGAAAGTACAGATATATATTTTAATCCCTTAGCATAAATATACTTATAATTTTAATATCTAAAAAATGGCTTAAAAATCAAAAATTCTTCTGATGATTTACTCAAAAACAATCATAAAAACTACAGATACTGGAGTGAGTGACATGACCCTTTATAAGGAAAATAGCAAATTCATGTTTTAATTATCAAGTGAAATAAAGTAATTCTAGTTAAACATTTAATGCTACTAAGAAAAAGCTCCTTTCCTTCAACAATTACAAATAACCTTTTCAGCCACCAATAATAACACTAGTTGAGAGTTCATCATTCAAAATCTTCAGTCTAACATTCACAGGTAACATAAATTGGAACAAATACATAGAAGACACTGCCAAGACTGCTGCAAAGAAGGTGGACTCCCTCTACTGTGTTAGAAAAATACTCACACATGACAGTATCCTATATCTCAAGGCCACCATTCGCCTATTCATGGTATATTGTTGTCACATATGCATCAACCACTAGTCTCTCTCTACTGAAAAAAGTCTCCAATCTAATAGGTCCTGCACTGTCAACCAAGCTCCAAACCCTGTCCGATCTCCGCAATGTTGCATCCCTGTGCTTGTTTTACAAGTACTTTAATGGAATGTGCATGAACTCCTAGCACTTAAATACCCTCAACTAACCTGACAAGTAGAGGTCCCCAGATGCCGGAAAGCCAATTTCTTCTCTTAAACTGTTAGACTTTGGAATTCCCTCTCTGTACAAACATCAGACATCTCGCTACTAAACTTTATATCAAAATCAAATCTTATTTCTTTGACTAATTTTTTTTTTAAATTGCTTTTCTTTTTCAAGTCTTTTGTCTAGATGGATAATGTTACGGGTTTATCATTTTAAAAGAAGTGCGCATTCAGTCTCTAGTAAAGCGTTTAACTGCATGTAAATGTTGACGAGCTGCGAAACAGATATAAATTGAGGCCAATATACAAGAAATTCACAAAAGACTAATTAGGTAATTGAGATAATTATGAAAAAAAAAAAAAAATCATTTAAAGATCTTCATCAGAATCTCTAGTACTCATCCAGTTTAATTGTTGTAGCTAAAAAATACTTTGCCTTTGTACCTGATGGACAGCAAAGTGGTATTCTTTCACAGGCCAAAAGAAATATTTTTCTAGAAATCTGATACTGGGCAAAATTCGTTTAATTTCTTTTACTATATAGAGGTTTTAGATTTTTTTGCACATCAGTGTTGACTTATTACTAAACTATTATTTATTTAATCGTGTTCTTGCATATATGTATATTGGTTATGCATCCACTGAATTATCTCCCCTTTAATAATTCCATGGTTTGAGAAAAGTGTGATGTTCGGAATCGAGAGCTACTGCCATTAGCCAATCAAGACCCACTTTGAGGTAAGCAGGTTGCAAATACTGGCGATGTGTACTCAGGAAACCAGGAGCTGGATATAAGAATGAGCAACACTTTTTTTTACATCCATGCACAAACCTATGATGTCTCCAAAACCTATGATGTCTCCAAAACTCAACAATCAGATTGTCTGCAAAGTTTGTTTTATTCAAACTTCTATAAACCAAAAGAAACTAAACTGAAAAATTCTCCTTTCCAAACCACTCCTCCACTTAATTACCTCCACCTTTGGAGGAGTTAATTATGTTTTCGGTCAAGTTTGTTTGGTTATTTGTGTACAGCCTAGTATCCACATTGCTTAGCCAAAACTTACAACCGATTTGATTTTGGGATAGTCGGCGATGGTCAGACTTTTGGCGCTAACGTTGGTTCTGTTCATCATAGAAATTTGCTACTTGACCCATGTTGTAGCCAATCAAGTCCTTCAGCTTTTGACCTTGAATAGTTCGGTCATGGTCTAAAGTTTGACAGAATTTCAACTTTTGTTTTTTTTTCTAAATTTGATGCATGGAGGATCTGACGCTCGTTGAAAACAGTAACCACCATGCCAAATTGCAGCCTGATCAGATAAATATGTTTGGAGTTATCAACATTTCTATGGCATAACTTCGGGAATACTTCATACAATATGAAGTGAGATCTTAATGTTGTTAAGTGGAGGTATGTAGTCTCCCGGCTGACTTGTTTTGGTTCACCGTGTCAGAGGTGACGACGTTTCAGTCTGGGTTTAAAAGGAGGATCAAGCAGCTTTAACCTTATTGTTGATACACAAAGAATATAGAAAAATTAAATATTTTGGAATATTCGAACTCATCCTGGTTTTTATTTTCACAATGTTTCAGATGAGAATAATAATCCAAATTATCAATCCTCATCTAAAAAATTCTGAAAGACAACAATTAATTTTTAACTAAGTGTTTGTGTCTGGCATGCATTTTATTTATAACTTGAAAATTATAGAAATCAAAACAAAAATAAACGAGTACAGGGTTGGGAGTAAAAAGGGGTCATGATTCATCCCCCAGGCAAAGTTTGGGATTCCCTGTAAAAAACATTCTTAAATCCTGTTTAAAATGTTTTTCTTTAAAGAAGCACAATTTCCAAAAACAACTCAGATTTTTAGAAAATTAAGAAAAAGCAATTATTGGAATCTTACCATTTTTGTTGTTTTGTTTTATAAGTCAAAGATTTTCTTAATGATTCATTTCTATAGCAACATGAAAGACGTGTGTCTGTGAACTAGACTGAGGAAGATCAAATTTCTTACTTGAAGCAATTAGAAATTTGGTAGGAATACTAAACCGGTGTGTTTCATGAGCCAAGGTTCTCCCGAAAAATATCATGTACAGTTTAGAAAACTCTAAGAGCATTATGGCTACACTTATTAGATTCGGAACAAACATTCTATCATCAGAAGAAGGGGAGGGGGGTATATGAGAGTAATAAATGTAGCATTGTCTTAACACCTTACATGGTTCATTCAATCCTTGGAAGTGTTTTAATAAATTACTGAACGTTTTATGCATTTTAAGAGAAATTCAAACACTTTTGAGGATTGGATAAACCATGAAACTGCAGTGAAATGTTAAGATAAGCCAGAGTCATTATTCTTTTAAAGCTCTGTTTAAAAAGATATTGAGCCCTTTTTTATATACAAAATATGCTGTCTTCATTCGGCTTCGTTTTGATAAGTTGATTTTCCCACACCAGAAAATTTGACCATTTTTTAAAAAAAATTTTTTTTTACCCAATTTAAAAAACAAAAACAAAAAAAATGTTTTTTTTTCTCTCTTTTCTTTCCAAATTATTGTTTTAGCAATTTGCACAAATGTCCTCGAAACAAGCATCCAACAGTTTTTCTGATGTTAACATTTCAGGGGAATCAGTTTTTAGAAATGATTCTATGCAACCTTTGCGTATGAGATGCTGGACGGAGGAGAGGATAGCTCACACGGAAAAAAATTCTACTGATTATTCATGAAATAACTGGTTTGGGTTTTTTTTTTTTTGTCATGTTTTTTTGTTTTTTTTAATTATTCCTTGATCTGAATCCTCTTGCATGGAATCGGCTTCTTTTTTTCTTCTTCTCTCTTTTGGTTCGTCCTTCCCCGTCATCTCTTTCCAGGAAGCAGCTATTAAACAGCAAATCAGGAAGCATTCACATTCTGTTTGAAGTTGACAGAATAAGAACCAGTGTTGGGATCTTTTTGCATTTGGAAATTCTCTGTCGACAGTCCAAACGGCTTCAAAATGAGGTTTCCTAAATCCTTTAGTTTACCTGGAAAAAAAAAAAAAATTTTTATCTTACCACCTGAAATTATGAAAAGATTCTAAAAGTTTATAAAAAAAAGTCAAGGCTGTTGATGGTGATAGCTTAGAGATCGAGCTCCCATCAACGCATAGGATCAATCCCTAGAAGTGTTCCTCACACAAAAATATCTGAGGTTACATTTCCATGAATGGTGATTTACCTTGAATGTCAAGATCATTTAAGCTGCTGCTTATTTTGGGATTTTTAAGTTATTTTATTAATGCGTAACCACTTATCAAGGCTAAAAGCCACTCAAGGATAAGCGTAGAGTAGAAAGTGGACCTTGGGTTTACTTTCAGCAGCCTCGTAACTCTCACTTCTTATTTTGTCCTTTAGTCCTCACATTCCATGAGCAACGTTTCTGACAAAGGGGGAAGAATTGCTGTTTTCTGGGTCAGAATCTATCCATCTAACATTTATTGTTGGCTAATTTTTGACCTCGAAGTAGTATTTTTTTTTAGCTCCTTACATCAAGTGGCTTCATGCCTTGTCTGGAGCGATTTCTATAAAAAAAATTTTTTTTTTTAATAATTGAATGATGATGAATATTATGAGAGGATTGAAAATTAATGAACAAAATTTGTTTACTTATGAAGACGTTTTTTGATGACAAGTATTGTTGATATTGGATTTGAAGATGAGCCACAGGGAAACAGTCCCGTGGTTGTGTTCCACAGATAGGAAGTTCATGGAAATTCCGTTCGATGTTAGACACGCAGAAAGAAAAAGTTTTTGTCACTTGTGGTAGAAGACAAGTTCTTGCTGTGAATGTCTTACAAAGAGGAACGTTCAGTTATGAACAAGTATTTTGTTTTAGTTTTTGGAAGATTTTTTTCAATAATAACTATAAGGGAAAACCTTTTTTCTCTCTGTGATTAAATAACTTAAGACTAAAAAAAAAAAACTTTTTTTTTTTAAAGTCTTAATTTTTTAAAGTTTTCATTTTAAAAAAATTGCAGCAGCAAAACAATAGCCATTGGCTTCATTGATTTAATGAAATAAATTAAGTTTCATCTGATTTCATTAATATTTTCATTTTTTTTTATTTTTAAACAGATATTTCAACCAATTTTGAAACTGAACACATCTTTATTAATGTTATGACTTTATTAAAAGTTGTCTAAGGTGTCTTGTAGTACGAGGCAACCCAACATAAACTGGCCTAGCGTCATATAAATACGCGTGAAGTTTATAACTCACTTGAAAAGTAATCAACAATAGATACGAAACACAAAGCTTTTGAGTCGAAACAAGTTCAGTTATCTTAGAAGATTAAACACACTCAAGTTTGGCAAGCGAAAAGAAATGATTTCTCTCCGTTTCTAAGGAATTAATGAACAGCTTTTAATTGTTCTCTACTTTTCTCTTTTGTGCTCAGTTTTAATTTCAGATTTACTTCTTCATTCTTTTTAGTGCCATCGTCTCAATTAGAGAGGGTTTGGCAAGCACGTCACTCCAATTAGATTGTGTGACACAGTTTTCAAGCAGGCTGATAGGTGTGGTTGTGCCTCGCCCAGAAGTACAATCACAACAGTCCACACCAAAGTCTGTTTGTAGCAAACAAAAGCGGATCAAAGTACTGCTTGTACTGCTTGTAACCCGACTCCCACGAGACCGTCAACCAATGGCCGACCAAGCTTTAACAAAAAGGACCCTCAATGAACAGTATTTTCAACAAACACCGGTTATTGCAACAGGGGGCAAGCTTACAATAGCAACCGACTAGAATTGAGCGGCAGACTAGTCGACGCCGAACTGACAGAATAGACGAAATACGGGTCAGGATTATATTTAGCAAAAAACGTTGTTGATTGATCAGCAAAAAAAAATCATTTGCATAACCGGACGCGATTAACTCCGTTTTTCCGGCTGTCACACAAGTCGGTGACACTTCAAACTCCATGGTCAGCCATTATCACACGGGCAGTGAGCAATGAACTGTTTGCATAAATTCCACTCCAGTCTGCCACGGCACCGTCATCACTTTCTTAGATTTACTTAGAAACGGTAAACTTTATTAGCAGTAAACAATGTTGAATATTTTTTAAACAGTCAGGAACTGAAATGTCATCTTCATGATGTTCCTTTAATAAATGCAAGAAAAACGACGAAGAAAAAAAAATAGTGACGATGGGGAGGAGGGGGGGGGGACACATTAAATGCTAGAATTTAAATAAATAATGCTTTTTTATGTAACCCTGACCACTCTTCTTTCAGTCCTCATTTAAACGATGTGCTTTTAGTGTGATCCCTTATACACCATTTTTACTTTTAAATATTTTCTAAATATTTCAGATATTTCACGTTAAATCAACCAATCAGTATTTAATAATAGACTGAAGAGGTCCGAAAACAAAGTCGTTAATAATCTATAAAACTCATGCAAAGTCGTTAGAAAAAGTCTCACCCATCATTTCAGTTTTCATTTTCTCATTCCGCTCCTCAATCTGAGAGGGAAGTCTCTGAAAGAAACAAAAACTCAATTAAAACAAACAAGTGTCCCAATTTCAAAGTTTAAACGCATCAACAAAACAGTTCTTAATTCAGAAAACATCCCGTTAATATCAACTGTTCTTATTTACTTGTCTCCCCTACAAGGACGGTTTTTAATGTTTGGAAAATCCAGCTCCCCTAAAACACGTAGATAGAGATATATACATATACGTACATAGGTTGTTTCAGCCGATTCCCCACCTGACTCAAACTCTTTCAAGAATTGTAGACTCCACAATAGTTGAAGCAGGAGTTTAGTGGAGTGGCTGCTCCGTCTAACTCACAACTTTCAGCATTTAAGGCTCTGCCGTTCCCACACTTGAGCTGTGTGTCTGCCGTTGTCCCCTCAGGATCATCTGCCTAGCCACGATGGCAACCGTTTTGTCACAGCATCAGTTTGTCAACGCCTGCCGCATGGAGCCTACTCAATGCAGCTCGTAACCCAGAAAGGGGGGGGGGGGTATATATGTCATCCACATACAGACTGTTTCGCTGTATCACAGCTCTTCAGTGCGGCTAGACCAGTTAAAATAGTCACATAGCATGCCAGTGCAAATGTGGCCCAAACCACCAACATGTTATCTACCACACATCCGGTCTGTTGGAACATGCTAGTAAACATGGTCGTGTGAATGTAGAGATGTATTGCTGTTCTACGCTAATTGGAGCCGTGCATCTTCCGGTTATTATGCAGAATTAACTTTCGAGAAGCTGCCACGTTCTCTCTGCCGAAGCATCCGCGAGTTGAAAAATCGCCACAGGAACTACAACCACTCGTAAAGAATAGAGGGATTTTTTATCAAGGTTAGCCCCTTTTGATCGGCCGTGTTCAGACCATGTCCGAGCATATTAACAAGGTTACCTCATGAAGGGTGTGACTCTTTGCCCCGTACAAGCAGTCATTCACCCATAAAGAGGCTAACTACACACTGCAGCTGCACAAAGTGCTTTGAGACGCATCATATAGTGCTGGGTGCATGGGGACCAGTTGAGGACGCCAAGGAGGACCCACTCTAAAACGTACTACCCCCCTGCATGAATCTCCCCACATCTAAAAGTGATATTGCATTCTCATTAATGCTATTAATAACTGCAGTTGATTGAATGCTAACATGGCATCTACGTACATCGTGACACTTACACGAATCTTGTAAATAATTTCAAAATTTAAGATTTAGAAAATCTTCAAGAATTGTGATATAACTTCAGCTACATACAGACACCAAATCTTCATTCTATTAAGATGCATTGTTTGTTTGAGTGTGTCAAAATGTTATATTCTTACCATGCAAGCAGCCCTGGCCGCATGTTGGGAAGGATCCATCTCCACAATCTTCTTATAATCCTCCAACGCTTCATCCAACTTTTCTTCTTTCTCGTAAAGTTCAGCTCTTCTTAGCAAAGCTTTCAGATAATTGGGATTTAATTCCAAAGCCGAACACGAATCTTCAATGGCTTTTTTGTTTTTGGACTGACAAGAAGAAACAGGAATCATCACAAAACATAAGTCATAAAGCAATTAAAAATAAGGACAATTTGACTAAAATATCTAAATTAAAATTTAACAAAGTTCCTTTTTAGATTTTAATTTTAACTTCAATTTGTAAATAATGTAATATTATACTAAACCTGAGTTAATCAAGTTTGTTTCCCGGAGGAAAAGTTTTTCCGAGATACTTTAATCACAAAATATATGTTAAAATATACCACAGTTCATCTCTCACTATGTCGACGTAACAACTCTAATATTTCTTAATGTCTCTGTGACCATTTAAAGAGTGACTTTTTTTCAGTGTTGGCATCTAAATTACATACACGTTTATGTACACACAACAAACATGTATGTAAATTAGATGGCAAAATAATAATAAATCTCCTCACTTAATAAACTTATTTATTTTTAGATAATTAAATATTCACTCTTAGAATCGTTGTTTGGTATTTGAATTACAATTTTAAAATTTATGAAGACCAAATAACAATGTGTTTTTTTTTCTTCTTTAAAATGAATTATTTATTTACCTTAAAGATATGAGCTTTTGGCATGAGATAAAAAAAATCTCTTATGATGTAGATAACGGTTGGTCG
The DNA here is from genome assembly GCA_963556195.1 of Sepiola atlantica. Taxonomy (NCBI): domain Eukaryota; kingdom Metazoa; phylum Mollusca; class Cephalopoda; order Sepiida; family Sepiolidae; genus Sepiola; species Sepiola atlantica. Next base: position 158,054,778 of record OY744523.1, read on the forward strand.
CGAATGTCTGCATGTGTTAAACGTGCCTTCATGTTTTTTTGAGATAACGGAATATTATTAAAAAAAAAAAAAAACATTGTTATTTGGCTTTTATTAATTTCTAAATTGTAATTTATTATTTTTAGTTATGCAAGAAGAATGTCTCAACAGGTGTGATCGTTTATGAATTTTCAAATGAAATCAAAAAAAAATAAATAGTGATTATGACCCAACGGGGCACAAGTTCGTATCAAATTAATATGGAAAGAAAAAAGAAAGAAGTCAAACCAATTAAAATAATTTTTTTCTTTTTTGATTCACCAAAACCCTTGTTTTTGCTGGGTGAGTTAACAAAGAACAGCTATCTCCGATTTCTAAAATATCTTCTATTATATAAATCCCAGTTGTCTGTCTGTCTGTATGTAAAGCTTCTCCTCCGAGGGTACCCAACAAACGGTCACACGGTTGACATCGTTCAAACCGGCCAGCCCAGGGATGTATGATATCTCAAAATCGGAAAAAAAAATTGAATCTTTGGGGATCAACTGAGCACTTTTCTCCAATGGGGGGGGGGGGGGGGGGGGGCTTTTCCCTCCATTTTCCAACGTTATTTAGTACTAATTTAAGAAGAAATCAATGCTATCATGTATAATCTGAGAAATAATGCAAGTCACGGTTTTAACAGGAAATGACGTCAGAGTAAAAGAGTGTCAGGAAGAAAATCACGCACACTACAACCCCTCTTTCCCTCTCACTCCCACCCTTCTTTTCTTAATTAATATTCCTTCCTCCCTCCGCCCGTTCTGTTGTCATAATATCATCCTCCTAGGCATTACCGCTTTCTTTTTTTTGAGAGATGTGGAGTTAGTGTAGTATTCATTCTGTTGACATGATACCATCCTCCCAGGTATTACCTCCTCCTTTTTGAGAGGTGTGGAGTTAGTGTTGAGAGGAGAGATTTGGCATTAGCCAATGTGAGCGCCTCAGGCCAAATTTATGGGGAGAGGGTCGGCATTCGCCGGTGTGAGCGCCTCAGGCCAAATTTGAGGGGAGAGCGTCGCATTCGCCGGTGTGAGCGCCTCAGGCCAAATTTGAGGTGAGCGCTTCAGGCCAAATTTGAGGGGAGAGCGTTGACATTAGCAGTGGAGAGCGTCAGCATTCGCTGGCGTGTGCGCCTCAGGCCAAATTTAAATACAAAGGGAATTAATAAAATGATAGTCTGATTTTTGATTTGTGAGTGTAAGATCGACACCTATCGGATAGGACTAGATAATATACTTGATCGCAAGGCAACAATGCCGAGAAGAACAGATACTATACTTTGATCTTGGCCAAAAGGCCGCGAAAGCCGGTTTTTATCTACCTCTCACACGGTAAAATGTGACACAAGGTCGGAAAGTGGGGGTTGATAAGTCAGCACTCTATAGGAAGAGCACTTATGACTGTCAAAAAATGCCTGGGCAGCCCATTGGCATTCCCCGGTAGGGCGCCTCAGATGATTAGCAATAAACTAACCCCTTCTCAAAGGGTGAGAAGGCAAAGTCTGGGAGGGTGGACCTCCTAGAACTGCACAGGACAGTACAATAGACCGGCGTAAATCAAGCTCCGAAGGTCAAGACAATACCAGTTTATGGAGTGTAGTATCCATCGGAACAGACACTACACTTTGTTCTTGGCCAAAAGGCCAAGAAAGCCGAACTTTAAAAAATATAATGGAATATTTATAAGATATTAACCTCATTACAGTTGTCGATCCACTAGTGTTCAAATTACGTCAATAAATTCACGAGTAATAATAAGTATGATTTTCTTTGAACAAACATTGTATAATACTATTCAACAAATTCTTACATGAGTTTTGATGATAAACAAAGAATTTTAGGCTCACCTAGGCCGGTTTTCCTTAATTCAACATAGCTTTTATTCGCCATTTTTTATAATTTGAGAAAAAAATTCCAGTCATTTAACCGTAAAAGACATTAGAGGAAGGGAGTGCCGGGAAGTAACTCACTCCCACTACACCCCTTTTCTTTCTTTCTTCTTTCCCTCTACCTCCCACCCTTTCTACCTTCCTTTTTAACTAATAGACGCTAATATTTCAGCTACGTCCGTCCGTCAATCTGCCCACCTATGCCCGAAAATCTGTCGACTTACGTATGTCCGTCCGTCTCTCCTCCTACGTCCGTCCGTCTGACCACCTACGTCCGTCCAGCTATGTACTTATGTAGTATTCGCACTGGGGTAACGATAGGTACTTATGTAGTATGCGCACCGGGGTGGCGATAGGTATGTATGTAGTATGCGTACTGGGACGGTGATAGGTACTTATGTAGTATGCGTACTGAGACGGTGATAGGTACTTATGTAGTAAGCGCACAGGGACGGCGAAAAGTACTTATATAGTATCTGCACTGGGGCGGCGATAGGTACGTACATAGTATGCGCACTGAGGCTGCGATACGTACGTATATAGTATGATCACAAGGGTGGCGATAAGTAACTGTATAGAAGGCGCAGACAGAGGTGGTACTTTTTATAGAAATATGTCATACTTTTGCCCTGGGCAACGGAAGAGGAATGGTGGGGAAGAAACAGCTTTCGCAAAAGGCAAAATGAGAAAGTAGCGGTTAAATGGGGCGACCAGGGAAGAGAAAAGTAGAAAGATAAAGAGACGGCTATAGAGAGAGGGAGAGAAATAGAAGTTTGAATATAAAGATGTTACACACGCGATTTTTCTTCAATTATATGTTTTTATGACCCTGAGCAACGCCGGGTAGCCCTGCTAGTCCTAAATAAAAGTGATTTAAGGAAAATAGGTTCATTACAGCATTATTTAAATTACTAACGCGACCTATGGAAATTCCACGGTTCTATCCTTCATCTGTTGTACACTGCTGCCGTGAATTCTATGGACGTCCTGTGAGAACGCAGGCTCTACGATATTATCGTATCACCTTTATTCAAACCGAAACTCATCTAAGTACTCCGCTTAATGTAATTTATTTCAAACAAAAGACAATTTCTGTGTGGCCGAACTCACAATCAGATATTTTCTATTTCTTCTGTGCCCTCCCCCACTTTCCTCTGGCCGAACGTCAATCACGTGCAACTTCTGCTATTCGCATGCACCACTAAAACATGTTTACATGGTGTCAAAGTTTAACTGATATTTCAAACGATATCAGCTCGTTTTCAAAATATCTCCATTTCAGAGCAGAGAAGCCGACTCCCGACTGACATACGATATGAAATATTAATAAACTTTTGACACTGTAACTCTATTGATCGAAAATGAAATAGCAAGAAATAAAAAGAAAATTATTACATACGATCTTTTTATCATCTTGTTCCTCAACCATTCTTTCAGTTCACCCATTGCTCAAACCTTTGAATTGCTTCATCCTTCTAAAACCTAAAACCCATCTAGACACAATGCTTCAAGCAAACTACAACACTCGTAAATATGAAATAGTAACAATTAAATTAAAGAGTGTAGAAAAGTAAGTTTATGAAAATTACCTTCCAAAGAATGAGGATTGCAGAGACATTTTTTTACATGTTTTGCCATGTAAACCTGGCAACATGACTGGTCAAGTAAAAGAGTGTGTTGGCTAATTATTCAAATATCTGACACAATTTTGAATAAAATGATTTAATACTAAAAATAATTTTACATGTTTTGCCATGTAAACCTGGCAACATGACTGGTCTAGAAAAAAGTGTGTAGGCTAATTATTCAAATATCTGACACAATTTTGAATAAAATGATTTAATACTAAAAATAATTTTACATGTTTTGCCATGTAAACCTGGCAACATGACTGGTCTAGAAAAAAGTGTGTAGGCTAATTATTCAAATATCTGACACAATTTTGAATAAAATGATTTAATACTAAAAATAATTTTACATGTTTTGCCATGTAAACCTGGCAACATGACTGGTCTAGAAAAAAGTGTGTAGGCTAATTATTCAAATATCTGACACAATTTTGAATAAAATGATTTAATACTAAAAATAATTTTTTTTTATTATTTTAATTCCCATAAAAACAAAGGATTTTTATGTTTATTCAACTAACACTCATTTCTTTTGAAATTGTATGTCTTATTTTTTGTAAGTTATCTATTTAAAAACAATACAACTTTTGCATTTAAAAACTTATTCTTATAACAAAGACAATTTTAAATTAAAACATCAAAACAGTAAAGCATGTGAGAACAATGAGTTTTTACAGTCTAATTTTCGGTGAATTTTGAACAAAATTTAATAAAGAAAATATCAGATATTCTTCTTTTTTTTTTATGGCAATCGCTCCAGTCAAGGCATGAAGCCACTTGATGTAAGGAGCTAATAAGAACAAATATGATTATCACAAAGACAGGAGATGCTTATTGGCCTTAGTCTTGAAAAGACCAAGGTTATAGGTAGGAGGAAAACAGTCATCAGGATAAGAGTTCCACAAGCCTGCAGTTCTTGGAAAGAAACTACTAGAATAGGAAGCTGTATTACAATGAGGTATCAAAACAGAAAATTGAGGTATCAAACAAGCTGGAACAAAGGAAACAGGGAATAGATCAGACAATTCTGAAGAACACATGCCATAATAGTATTTATAGAAAAGACTGAGACTAGCAACATTACGTCTGTGAGAGAGAGGGTGCTGAGAAGAAGGGTAGGACCAATCAAATTACAGATACATTTCTGCACTTTATCGAGAACCCTCAAATGGGACAGAGATTCACCAGCCCAAATATGACAACAGTATTCTATAAATTGTCTGATTGTAGATTTGTAGATAGAGAATAGCCTGAGGTGTGAGAAAGTGTTTGGAGTGATAGAGAGAACCGACTTTACTAATGGATGAATTCCAAGAAAGATTTGATGAGAAAGAAACTCCAAGAAGTTTCAGAGTCGATTTCTTCTCAAGAACAGAGCCATTCATGAGAATCTCAGGATGAAAAGAGGCACACCTACGATTGAAAGACACGGTTTGGTTTGGTAGTTTTGTTTTACGGCATATCAACCCTTTTTGGGTTATTTAATGCCGAATCTGGTCATTATAGTAAAAGATTTATGCTTCAAGTTCTAAAAATAAAATAAAAAAAGAGGAGGGAGAAAGGGAGAGGGGCTGTTGTTTTTGTTTTTGGTTTTGTAGAACATAATTAAGTTTTACAAAAAAAAAAAAAAAAAAAAAACGTCAATGTAGGTGAATTTCGTCTCAGGGAGCCACAGGGCAGCCTGATCTGGTATCACCAGTTGAAAGACACAATCTGAGTCTTAATTGGATTAAATGAAACAAGCCATTTCGTACGCTAATCCACAACTGAACCCAGGTCAACTTCTAGATCAGCTTCAACTGATTTGAGGGAGATGGGCGAGAAGCAACACCAGAATAGAGAATGGTCATCAGCAGAGATGTTAATTTTCTGAACAATATTCTCTCGAAGATCATTTATATAGAGAAGAAACAGTATTGGGCCTAGAATAGAGCCCTGGGGAACACCAGCATTGATAGGAAAAGAGAAAGAAGAGACATCGCAAGCTTCGATCAGAAAGAAAAGACCTAATAATGTCAAGAACTATCACCGCCAATACCATAACCCTGAAGTTTGTGTAGGAGACCAGAATGCCACACTTTGTTGAACGCCTTCGAAATGTCAAGTGCAATGGATCTTCCCTCTCCTGAATTATCCATAAACCGACAAATCTGCTCAGTTACAACAGTTAAAAGATCAGAAGTTGAACAAAAACCACAAAAGCCATACTGAACATCATTAAAGAGGCCCAGACTTTCCAGAAAATGAACAAGCTTGCTGTTGACCAACCTTTCAAAAATTTTGCTAATAACAGAGAGAAGACTAACTGGGCAATACTTAGTTGGGTCAGATCGATCACCAACATTTTTAAAGATAGGGACAACAGAGGGCTCCTTCCAACAAGAAGGGAAACAAGATTGAGACAAACAGAGATTGAATAATTTCAAGAAGATAGAAGAAAGTTCAGGAGCACAATGCTTGAGAACGACAATAAGAATTGAATCATGACGGAAAACCTAAGACTGGTCAAGATCAGAAAGAACCCTGGCAACCATCTTTGGAGTGATGATAACAGAATCAAAAGACTGATCAGTTTTCAAAGTAAAATCAGGAAGAACAGCACCTGAATCATCAAGTGAAGAATTGTCAGCAAAAAGATAAGCAAAGAGATCAGCTTTATCTTTAGAAGATGAAATAACCTGAAGACCATTAAAAAGAGGAGGAATAGCAGACTTGACACTATTCATAACACTTACAGATTCTCCAAAAATCACAAGAGCCAACCCTTTGAGATGAGATGAGATAGAGTCACAAATCGTTTGAGAATAGCTAGACTTGGCCTCAGAGATTGCTCTCTTTCAGGCATTGCTAGCTCTTCTGTAGGATTGTCTAGAAGTCTCAGAACAATCCTGACGATACTGATTAAAATAATGGTTACGAGGGACAACGGCAGAAGCACAAACAGATGAAAACCATGGAGGAGAATGAGGTTTGGTTTGAAACTTCCGATGAGGAATGAAGATGTCAATTCCAACAAGAAGCCAATCAGTAACCTCCCTAGCAGCATCATCCAGTATGCCATACCATGGAACGTCACATAGGAAGCTACAAAGCCTTCCTGTAGTTGAACGTCTTCCTATGAAATGGACGATCAATAGAAAACTTCACCATGAGTCAGGAACAGAAGTGAGAAAAAGATCAAGTAATGATGGTTGATGAACATCATTATCAGGAAAACGTGTGGGCAAAGTGACAATTTGGGACAAGTCATGAGACAGCGAAAAGTTAAGACAGTTTTCACCAGCTAGATCTGTGCGGTTAGAGTGACGGAGCCAGTCAGAAAGATGAGCATTGAAGTCACCAAAAACAAAGATGGAGCTTAACAGATGAATTTGCAATGCATCATCAATACTGCTGGATATAACATCAACAACAGAGCAGTAATTGTCGGAAGGGGAACGGTATATAAAGAACAAATATGAAGTGGAATACAGCAAAGACAACCTCAGATAGATAAAAGGACACCCATGAGATTCAAGGCTCAGGACATGTGCAATGGCGAGATGCGTGTGAAGAAAAAGAGCAAGACCATGCAAATGCATGGAAGAGTCTAAGCGGACAAGAGGCAAATAACCATCCACATATCGATAGTTGCTATCAATAGAAGCATCCAGATTAGTCTCACAAAGAGCAAAGATGTGACGAGATTTGCTTACGGTAAAAGACTGAACATCAGGAAAGTTTGACCTGAGACCTCTGATGTTAATATAGGAAATAGTAAGGTGTTTGTTGTGTGGATTTATAGAAGTCATAATAATAAAAAGGGAGAGAAAGGTAGAATCATTTCAAGACAGACAAAGCCTGAAAGAGACAACCACCATCATGCAATCTTCTGGACTCCAAACAGGCTAGCTAAAAAGACAAAAGAAATAGCAAAAAATGACAATTTGGTCCATTTTCATTTCTTGGAGGCCAAACCAGTTCAGCTGAAAAATCTAGCTATGACAGTTTTCTGCATTCATCATCATTTAATTTTATCTAATATCTCGTGAAAAACTAATGAACCAATTTTGAAAAAATCAGAAAGAATAACATACAAAAGGGCAGCGATAAAAATATAAGTCGTTTCTGATTAACATTGGGGACATAAAAGGGAGAATTAAAAAAGTTTTGGGGTTTGTTTGTTTTTTTGCATTAAAGTAAAATTCACTTTTTCCTAAAGAAATTTAACAAAAGTTAACCAATCATTTATCATCTAAAATAACTTCAATTCGTTTGTTATCCTAAAAATATCTTTTGATTGTGTCTATTTATCAGCTTAAACAGCAAGCACTAACATCTCTTATTCACATATGCATCACGTCAGTCACATGGCCTTCTATGATCATCTCACATCAAGGGTTAACAAGGGCAAGCTAAATTGAATTTCCAAAGGGAATAATTCTTGAAATGTTCTTACCATTCTCATATAACAGGCCGCTCTGTTGGAAAACATGATGGATCTGTCTTTGGTAAAGACCAAAGGACAAAGCAACAAAGCCTTCGTATAAAGCGAAACTGCTTCTTGGAAGTTGGAGTCTTTAAATTCTCCGTTGCCATTTTCTTTGAGAGTCTGTGCTTCTTCTTGGCGATCCTGCAATCATGACGGAGGAATTAGTCCACAAAAATTAATCAAATTCTTTCATTACAATTTCTTTAAACTGTGACAATTTTAAATAGAAATTCTTCATCCAACCTGAAAAAAAAAAGATTGATTAAATAAAATTTATGTTAAACAGTAAACATCATCATCGGTTTAATGGCCGTTTTATATGCTGGTAAGCGTTCGACGGCTTTGAGAAATTGATTTCCAAACTAACTATCACTGTCTAGGTATTTATTTATCCATCCTGCGTTCGACGGCTAGTTTTTGACACTTCTTGCACACAAACTGGTTATCATCTCTAAACTTACCAGTAATTCCATTGCATGTCTTGTATACCCAATGCTTACAAGTACCACAAAAAAATTGCACCCGACTCCTTTTTCACTAAGTTACTTTATCAACAGATAATCTACTTGAGTCTTTGCGGTTCCAGATCAAAGTCATGAGATGGCTTTCCCTTTTCTTAAAAACAGTATTTGCAACCAATATGGCGTCTATGGCAAACCCAAATTCTAAGATTCTTTCTCCTTCTGCATTCCTATCACCATATCTTTTTTTTTTTTTCGTCAACACCCTCAAAATTATCAGGTCATTCCAATATGACCATTCAAATCTCCTGTTGCAGTAAGTACGTCCTTCTCATCAACCTTACTAGTTACTGTAATAAGCCTGTCATATAACTCCTCTTTCACAATTTCACTCAAGCCACATTATGGTGTATAAACAGATATAACTGAATATTTTAACTCAAGCAACATTATGGTGCATATACAGATATAACTGAATATTTTAACTCAAGCAACATTATGGTGTATAAACAGATATAACTGAATATTTTCACTCAAGCAACATTATGGTGTATAAACAGATATAACTGAATATTTTCACTCAAGCAACATTATGGTGTATAAACAGAAATAACTGAATATTTTCACTCAAGCAACATTATGGTGTATAAACAGATATAACTGAATATTTTCACTCAAGCAACATTATGGTGTATAAACAGATATAACTGAATATTTTAACTCAAGCAACATTATGGTGTATAAACAGATATAACTGAATATTTTCACTCAAGCAACATTATGGTGTATAAACAGATATAACTGAATATTTTCACTCAAGCAATATTATGGTGTATAAACAGATATAACTGAATATTTTCACTCAAGCAACATTATGGTGTATAAACAGATATAACTGAATATTTTCACTCAAGCAACATTATGGTGTATAAACAGATATAACTGAATATTTTCACTCAAGCAACATTATGGTGTATAAACAGATATAACTGAATATTTTCACTCAAGCAACATTATGGTGTATAAACAGATATAACTGAATATTTTAACTCAAGCAACATTATGGTGTATAAACAGATATAACTGAATATTTTCACTCAAGCAACATTATGGTGTATAAACAGATATAACTGAATATTTTCACTCAAGCAACATTATGGTGTATAAACAGATATAACTGAATATTTTCACTCAAGCAACATTATGGTGTATAAACAGATATAACTGAATATTTTAACTCAAGCAACATTATGGTGTATAAACAGATATAACTGAATATTTTAACTCAAGCAACATTATGGTGTATAAACAGATATAACTGAATATTTTCACTCAAGCAACATTATGGTGTATAAACAGATATAACTGAATATTTTAACTCAAGCAACATTATGGTGTATAAACAGATATAACTGAATATTTTCAGCAACATTATTGGGGTATAAACAGATATAACTGAATATTTTCACTCAAGCAACATTATGGTGTATAAACAGATAATAACTGAATATTTTCACTCAGAGCAACATTATGGTGTATAAACAAGATATAACTGAATATTTTCACTCAAGCAACATTATGGTGTATAACAGATATAACTGAATATTTTCACTCAAGCAACATTATGGTGTATAAACAGATATAACTGAATATTTTCACTCAAGCAACATTATGGTGTATAAACAGATATAACTGAATATTTTAACTCAGAGCAACATTATGGTGTATAAACAGATATAACTGAATATTTTCACTCAAGCAACATTATGGTGTATAAACAGATATAACTGAATATTTTCACTCAAGCAACATTATGGTGTATAAACAGATATAACTGAATATTTTCACTCAAGCAACATTATGGTGTATTAAACAGATATAACTGAATATTTTCACTCAAGCAACATTATGGTGTATAAACAGATATAACTGAATATTTTCACTCAAGCAACATTATGGTGTATAAACAGATATAACTGAATATTTTAACTCAAGCAACATTATGGTGTATAAACAGATATAACTGAATATTTTCACTCAAGCAACATTATGGTGTATAAACAGATATAACTGAATATTTTAACTCAAGCAACATTATGGTGTATAAACAGATATAACTGAATATTTTCACTCAAGCAACATTATGGTGTATAAACAGATATAACTGAATATTTTCACTCAAGCAACATTATGGTGTATAAACAGATATAAATGAATATTTTCACTCAAGCAACATTATGGTGTATAAACAGATATAACTGAATATTTTCACTCAAGCAACATTATGGTGTATAAACAGATATAACTGAATATTTTCACTCAAGCAACATTATGGTGTATATACAGATATAACTGAATATTTTCACTCAAGCAACATTATGGTGTATAAACAGATATAACTGAATATTTTCACTCAAGCAACATTATGGTGTATAAACAGATATAACTGAATATTTTCACTCAAGCAACATTATGGTGTATAAGCAGATATAACTGAATATTTTCACTCAAGCAACATTATGGTGTATAAACATATATAACTGAATATTTTCACTCAAGCAACATTATGGTGTATAAACATATATAACTGAATATTTTCACTCAAGCAACATTATGGTGTATAAGCAGATATAACTGAATATTTTCACTCAAGCAACATTATGGTGTATAAACAGATATAACTGAATATTTTCACTCAAGCAACATTATGGTGTATAAACATATATAACTGAATATTTTCACTCAAGCAACATTATGGTGTATAAACAGATATAACTGAATATTTTCACTCAAGCAACATTATGGTGTATAAGCAGATATAACTGAATATTTTCACTCAAGCAACATTATGGTGTATAAACATATATAACTGAATATTTTCACTCAAGCAACATTATGGTGTATAAGCAGATATAACTGAATATTTTCACTCAAGCAACATTATGGTGTATAAACATATATAACTGAATATTTTCACTCAAGCAACATTATGGTGTATAAGCAGATATAACTGAATATTTTCACTCAAGCAACATTATGGTGTATATACAGATATAACTGAATATTTTCACTCAAGCAACATTATGGTGTATAAACAGATATAACTGAATATTTTCACTCAAGCAACATTATGGTGTATAAACAGATATAACTGAATATTTTCACTCAAGCAACATTATGGTGTATATACAGATATAACTGAATATTTTCACTCAAGCAACATTATGGTGTATAAGCAGATATAACTGAATATTTTCACTCAAGCAACATTATGGTGTATAAGCAGATATAACTGAATATTTTCACTCAAGCAACATTATGGTGTATAAACATATATAACTGAATATTTTCACTCAAGCAACATTATGGTGTATAAGCAGATATAACTGAATATTTTCACTCAAGCAACATTATGGTGTATAAGCAGATATAACTGAATATTTTCACTCAAGCAACATTATGGTGTATAAACAGATATAACTGAATATTTTCACTCAAGCAACATTATGGTGTATAAACATATATAACTGAATATTTTCACTCAAGCAACATTATGGTGTATAAGCAGATATAACTGAATATTTTCACTCAAGCAACATTATGGTGTATAAGCAGATATAACTGAATATTTTCACTCAAGCAACATTATGGTGTATATACAGATATAACTGAATATTTTCACTCAAGCAACATTATGGTGTATAAACAGATATAACTGAATATTTTCACTCAAGCAACATTATGGTGTATATACAGATATAACTGAATATTTTCACTCAAGCAACATTATGGTGTATATACAGATATAACTGAATATTTTCACTCAAGCAACATTATGGTGTATAAACAGATATAACTGAATATTTTCACTCAAGTAACATTATGGTGTATATACAGATATAACTGAATATTTTCACTCAAGCAACATTATGGTGTATAAACAGATATAAGTGAATATTTTCACTCAAGCAACATTATGGTGTATAAGCAGATATAACTGAATATTTTCACTCAAGCAACATTATGGTGTATAAACATATATAACTGAATATTTTCACTCAAGCAACATTATGGTGTATAAGCAGATATAACTGAATATTTTCACTCAAGCAACATTATGGTGTATAAGCAGATATAACTGAATATTTTCACTCAAGCAACATTATGGTGTATAAACAGATATAACTGAATATTTTCACTCAAGCAACATTATGGTGTATATACAGATATAACTGAATATTTTCACTCAAGCAACATTATGGTGTATAAGCAGATATAACTGAATATTTTCACTCAAGCAACATTATGGTGTATAAGCAGATATAACTGAATATTTTCACTCAAGCAACATTATGGTGTATAAACATATATAACTGAATATTTTCACTCAAGCAACATTATGGTGTATATACAGATATAACTGAATATTTTCACTCAAGCAACATTATGGTGTATAAACAGATATAACTGAATATTTTCACTCAAGCAACATTATGGTGTATAAACAGATATAACTGAATATTTTCACTCAAGCAACATTATGGTGTATATACAGATATAACTGAATATTTTCACTCAAGCAACATTATGGTGTATAAGCAGATATAACTGAATATTTTCACTCAAGCAACATTATGGTGTATAAGCAGATATAACTGAATATTTTCACTCAAGCAACATTATGGTGTATAAACATATAACTGAATATTTTCACTCAAGCAACATTATGGTGTATAAGCAGATATAACTGAATATTTTCACTCAAGCAACATTATGGTGTATAAGCAGATATAACTGAATATTTTCACTCAAGCAACATTATGGTGTATATACAGATATAACTGAATATTTTCACTCAAGCAACATTATGGTGTATAAACAGATATAACTGAATATTTTCACTCAAGCAACATTATGGTGTATAAACAGATATAACTGAATATTTTCACTCAAGCAACATTATGGTGTATATACAGATATAACTGAATATTTTCACTCAAGCAACATTATGGTGTATAAACAGATATAACTGAATATTTTCACTCAAGTAACATTATGGTGTATATACAGATATAACTGAATATTTTCACTCAAGCAACATTATGGTGTATAAACAGATATAAGTGAATATTTTCACTCAAGCAGCATTATGGTGTATAAACAGATATAAGTGAATATTTTCACTCAAGCAACATTATGGTGTATAAACAGATATAAGTGAATATTTTCACTCAAGCAACATTGTGGTGTATATACAGATATAACTGAATATTTTCACTCAAGCAACATTCTGGTGTATATACAGATATAACTGAATATTTTCACTCAAGCAACATTATGGTGTATATACAGATATAACTGAATATTTTCACTCAAGCAACATTATGGTGTATAAACAGATATAAGTGAATATTTTCACTCAAGCAACATTATGGTGTATAAGCAGATATAACTGAATATTTTCACTCAAGCAACATTATGGTGTATAAACAGATATAACTGAATATTTTCACTCAAGCAACATTATGGTGTATAAACAGATATAACTGAATATTTTCACTCAAGCAACATTATGGTGTATATACAGATATAACTGAATATTTTCACTCAAGCAACATTATGGTGTATAAGCAGATATAACTGAATATTTTCACTCAAGCAACATTATGGTGTATAAGCAGATATAACTGAATATTTTCACTCAAGCAACATTATGGTGTATAAACATATATAACTGAATATTTTCACTCAAGCAACATTATGGTGTATAAGCAGATATAACTGAATATTTTCACTCAAGCAACATTATGGTGTATATACAGATATAACTGAATATTTTCACTCAAGCAACATTATGGTGTATAAACAGATAACTGAATATTTTCACTCAAGCAACATTATGGTGTATAAACAGATATAACTGAATATTTTGACTCAAGCAACATTATGGTGTATATACAGATATAACTGAATATTTTCACTCAAGCAACATTATGGTGTATAAGCAGATATAACTGAATATTTTCACTCAAGCAACATTATGGTGTATAAGCAGATATAACTGAATATTTTCACTCAAGCAACATTATGGTGTATAAACATATATAACTGAATATTTTCACTCAAGCAACATTATGGTGTATAAGCAGATATAACTGAATATTTTCACTCAAGCAACATTATGGTGTATAAGCAGATATAACTGAATATTTTCACTCAAGCAACATTATGGTGTATATACAGATATAACTGAATATTTTCACTCAAGCAACATTATGGTGTATATACAGATATAACTGAATATTTTCACTCAAGCAACATTATGGTGTATAAACAGATATAACTGAATATTTTCACTCAAGCAACATTATGGTGTATAAACAGATATAACTGAATATTTTCACTCAAGCAACATTATGGTGTATATACAGATATAACTGAATATTTTCACTCAAGCAACATTATGGTGTATAAACAGATATAACTGAATATTTTCACTCAAGTAACATTATGGTGTATATACAGATATAACTGAATATTTTCACTCAAGCAACATTATGGTGTATAAACAGATATAAGTGAATATTTTCACTCAAGCAGCATTATGGTGTATAAACAGATATAAGTGAATATTTTCACTCAAGCAACATTATGGTGTATAAACAGATATAAGTGAATATTTTCACTCAAGCAGCATTATGGTGTATAAACAGATATAAGTGAATATTTTCACTCAAGCAACATTATGGTGTATAAACAGATATAAGTGAATATTTTCACTCAAGCAACATTGTGGTGTATATACAGATATAACTGAATATTTTCACTCAAGCAACATTCTGGTGTATATACAGATATAACTGAATATTTTCACTCAAGCAACATTATGGTGTATATACAGATATAACTGAATATTTTCACTCAAGCAACATTATGGTGTATAAACAGATATAACTGAATATTTTCACTCAAGCAACATTATGGTGTATAAACAGATATAACTGAATATTTTCACTCAAGCAACATTATGGTGTATAAACAGATATAACTGAATATTTTCACTCAAGCAACATTATGGTGTATAAACAGATATAACTGAATATTTTCACTCAAGCAACATTATGGTGTATAAGCAGATATAACTGAATATTTTCACTCAAGCAACATTATGGTGTATAAACAGATATAACTGAATATTTTCACTCAAGCAACATTATGGTGTATAAACAGATATAACTGAATATTTTCACTCAAGCAACATTATGGTGTATATACAGATATAACTGAATATTTTCACTCAAGCAACATTATGGTGTATAAACAGATATAACTGAATATTTTCACTCAAGTAACATTATGGTGTATATACAGATATAACTGAATATTTTCACTCAAGCAACATTATGGTGTATAAACAGATATAAGTGAATATTTTCACTCAAGCAGCATTATGGTGTATAAACAGATATAACTGAATATTTTCACTCAAGCAACATTATGGTGTATAAACAGATATAACTGAATATTTTCACTCAAGCAACATTATGGTGTATAAACAGATATAACTGAATATTTTCACTCAAGCAACATTATGGTGTATATACAGATATAACTGAATATTTTCACTCAAGCAACATTATGGTGTATAAACAGATATAACTGAATATTTTCACTCAAGTAACATTATGGTGTATATACAGATATAACTGAATATTTTCACTCAAGCAACATTATGGTGTATAAACAGATATAAGTGAATATTTTCACTCAAGCAGCATTATGGTGTATAAACAGATATAAGTGAATATTTTCACTCAAGCAACATTATGGTGTATAAACAGATATAAGTGAATATTTTCACTCAAGCAACATTGTGGTGTATATACAGATATAACTGAATATTTTCACTCAAGCAACATTCTGGTGTATATACAGATATAACTGAATATTTTCACTCAAGCAACATTATGGTGTATATACAGATATAACTGAATATTTTCACTCAAGCAACATTATGGTGTATAAACAGATATAACTGAATATTTTCACTCAAGCAACATTATGGTGTATAAACAGATATAACTGAATATTTTCACTCAAGCAACATTATGGTGTATATACAGATATAACTGAATATTTTCACTCAAGCAACATTATGGTGTATAAACAGATATAACTGAATATTTTCACTCAAGTAACATTATGGTGTATATACAGATATAACTGAATATTTTCACTCAAGCAACATTATGGTGTATAAACAGATATAAGTGAATATTTTCACTCAAGCAGCATTATGGTGTATAAACAGATATAACTGAATATTTTCACTCAAGCAACATTATGGTGTATAAACAGATATAACTGAATATTTTCACTCAAGCAACATTATGGTGTATAAACAGATATAACTGAATATTTTCACTCAAGCAACATTATGGTGTATATACAGATATAACTGAATATTTTCACTCAAGCAACATTATGGTGTATAAACAGATATAACTGAATATTTTCACTCAAGTAACATTATGGTGTATAAACAGATATAACTGAATATTTTCACTCAAGCAACATTATGGTGTATAAACAGATATAAGTGAATATTTTCACTCAAGCAGCATTATGGTGTATAAACAGATATAAGTGAATATTTTCACTCAAGCAACATTATGGTGTATAAACAGATATAAGTGAATATTTTCACTCAAGCAACATTGTGGTGTATATACAGATATAACTGAATATTTTCACTCAAGCAACATTCTGGTGTATATACAGATATAACTGAATATTTTCACTCAAGCAACATTATGGTGTATATACAGATATAACTGAATATTTTCACTCAAGCAACATTATGGTGTATAAACAGATATAAGTGAATATTTTCACTCAAGCCTCATTATGGTGTATAAGCAGATATAACTGAATATTTTCACTCAAGCAACATTATGGTGTATAAACAGATATAACTGAATATTTTCACTCAAGCAACATTATGGTGTATAAACAGATATAACTGAATATTTTCACTCAAGCAACATTATGGTGTATAAACAGATATAACTGAATATTTTCACTCAAGCAACATTATGGTGTATAAGCAGATATAACTGAATATTTTCACTCAAGCAACATTATGGTGTATAAACAGATATAACTGAATATTTTCACTCAAGCAACATTATGGTGTATAAACAGATATAACTGAATATTTTCACTCAAGCAACATTATGGTGTATAAACAGATATAACTGAATATTTTCACTCAAGCAACATTATGGTGTATAAACAGATATAAGTGAATATTTTCACTCAAGCAACATTGTGGTGTATATACAGATATAACTGAATATTTTCACTCAAGCAATATTCTGGTGTATATACAGATATAACTGAATATTTTCACTCAAGCAACATTATGGTGTATATACAGATATAACTGAATATTTTCACTCAAGCAACATTATGGTGTATAAACAGATATAAGTGAATATTTTCACTCAAGCCTCATTATGGTGTATAAGCAGATATAACTGAATATTTTCACTCAAGCAACATTATGGTGTATAAACAGATATAACTGAATATTTTCACTCAAGCAACATTATGGTGTATAAACAGATATAACTGAATATTTTCACTCAAGCAACATTGTGGTGTATAAACAGATATAACTGAATATTTTCACTCAAGCAACATTATGGTGTATAAACAGATATAACTGAATATTTTCACTCAAGCAACATTATGGTGTATAAACAGATATAACTGAATATTTTCACTCAAGCAACATTATGGTGTATAAACAGATATAACTGAATATTTTCACTCAAGCAACATTGTGGTGTATAAACAGAAATAACTGAATATTTTCACTCAAGCAACATTATGGTGTATAAACAGATATAACTGAATATTTTCACTCAAGCAACATTGTGGTGTATAAACAGATATAACTGAATATTTTCACTCAAGCAACATTATGGTGTATAAACAGATATAACTGAATATTTTCACTCAAGCAACATTATGGTGTATAAACAGATATAACTGAATATTTTCACTCAAGCAACATTGTGGTGTATAAACAGATATAACTGAATATTTTCACTCAAGCAACATTATGGTGTATAAACAGATATAACTGAATATTTTCACTCAAGCAACATTATGGTGTATAAACAGATATAACTGAATATTTTCACTCAAGCAACATTATGGTGTATAAACAGATATAACTGAATATTTTCACTCAAGCAACATTATGGTGTATAAACAGATATAACTGAATATTTTCACTCAAGCAACATTATGGTGTATAAACAGATATAACTGAATATTTTCACTCAAGCAACATTATGGTGTATAAACAGATATAACTGAATATTTTCACTCAAGCAACATTATGGTGTATAAACAGATATAACTGAATATTTTCACTCAAGCAACATTATGGTGTATAAACAGATATAACTGAATATTTTAACTCAAGCAACATTATGGTGTATAAACAGATATAACTGAATATTTTCACTCAAGCAACATTATGGTGTATAAACAGATATAACTGAATATTTTCACTCAAGCAACATTATGGTGTATATACAGATATAACTGAATATTTTCACTCAAGCAACATTATGGTGTATAAACAGATATAAGTGAATATTTTCACTCAAGCCTCATTATGGGTATAAGCAGATATAACTGAATATTTTCACTCAAGCAACATTATGGTGTATAAACAGATATAACTGAATATTTTAACTCAAGCAACATTATTGTGCATATACAGATATAACTGAATATTTTCACTCAAGCAACATTATGGTGTATAAACAGATATAACTGAATATTTTCACTCAAGCAACATTATGGTGTATAAACAGATATAACTGAATATTTTCACTCAAGCAACATTATTGTGCATATACAGATATAACTGAATATTTTCACTCAAGCAACATTATGGTGTATAAACAGATATAACTGAATATTTTCACTCAAGCAACATTATGGTGTATAAACAGATATAACTGAATATTTTCACTCAAGCAACATTATTGTGCATATACAGATATAACTGAATATTTTCACTCAAGCAACATTATGGTGTATAAACAGATATAACTGAATATTTTCACTCAAGCAACATTATGGTGTATAAACAGATATAACTGAATATTTTCACTCAAGCAACATTATGGTGTATAAACAGATATAACTGAATATTTTCTCACCAACCATCAACTTGATGATTTGTTTATTTACACAATTAACATCAATGATTTTATCTACCGATCTCTCTGCAATAAAAATACTAACACCTGTTCCCTTTTCATTTCCAATCCAAAACAACTTATATCTTGCATTCTTTCCTACAATCATTCTGACAGATTTACCTCTCCATTGTGTTACTTGGACACATCCAAATCCATAAACATGGAAAATAGATATTTGATGAAAAAAAATTCTGAATGAAATGTAGAGAATTATACAAAGTCTCCTGACAATATGACATGTTTGTTTTTATCATTTCTTTTGAATGATTGCACCTTTATTTAAGTTTAAATAATAGTTTTCAGTACGGGTACAGCTTTTGAATCGGACAAAAAAAAAAAAATTTTTTTTAACCCTAATCTTAAACTAACCTAGTCGGTTTTTGTCCGGGTCAAAAGCTGTACTAGTACTTATTTTTCAATATAGTCTCGCCCAAAATATGCAGAAAAATGCTCTTACCAAGATTCAAAATTAAAAGTAGTAATAAATACTACAGAACTGGTGTACCTTTGTTTATTTATATACAAATGCATATTTAACTTCTGTCTGTGTTTTATTCTTTTTTTCTTCCATTAAAATATATATGTTGAGGAAGCAGTAAATTTTCTGTAGAAAAAAATGCAAATCTAAAATATTTTGTTGATGATTTCTATTAAATTTGTTAAATGAGAAGATGCAAAAAAGAAAACTAAGGCCATGTTCAAGCACTTCACCACCATCACCACTTCTACTAATTTGTTATTACAAAATGGTAAAAAAACAAGAGACAGGTTTGGCCATTTTCATTTGGCATTTTGTAAATGGAAAGAGGAGTTGGTCATTTTTTTTTTAATAACTTTGTGGGAAGATGAGTAGTTAAAAATCACCCTCCTCCTACTCTTCTTTCTATTTGTTGTATATCAGATCTAGAGTATTATTTACTCCTCTCCAGGAGTTAGGCACAAGGCCAGTTTTATCTTACTCCCACAAGTAAGATGTGACCCAAGGTCGGGTCGGAAAGTGGGGGTTGAAAAGCCAGCGCTCGAGAGGTGAGCACTCTGACCATCAAAAATTGCCTGGGCAGCCCCGTCGGCATTCCCCGGTAAGGGCATCTCAAGCAGTAAACAATTAACTTACTCCTCCCAAAGAGGGGAGGCAAAGCCTGGGAGGGTGGACCTCCTAGAACTGCACAGGACAATCCCATAGACCGGCGTAAATCAAGCCCCGAAGGCCAAGACAATACCGGTCTATAGGGTGCAGTATTCATCGGAACAGATACTACACTTTGATCTTAGCCAAAAGGCCAAGAACAGAAAGATCTAGATCTAGAGTATCAGATCTAGAGTATCGAACACCTGGCTGGAACAAATAACATTGACACAGAGACATCTACTCGGCTGGAAGCATAACTTTCATTGACACAGAGACATTTACTCGGCTGGAAGCATAACTTTCAGCTGTTTGATGCAGAGACCACTGTAAAGAACACGAGCTGACAAAACATACGAAATACATCCCATTTGCTAAATGAACAATACATAGCTGGAAACCATATCCTGTACGGGACGTGTCTACATCGAGTGTGTAGGTGAAATCCTGGAATGGGCGTGGCAATTGAAATTGCATAGGTGTGTCAAAAATTGTATATTAACCGCCCCAAAGCGGTTTGCTCGCAAATTAAAGAGGTCAGTTTTCGTCAACTTCCATGCAATTTATACCCCTCACGACTCTCCTCATTTATACGATTAGATTTTTTATACGTAAATGTTCGTTGTCCTTCTTTTAAGCACAGCAGTAATATATAACGAATTTACAACCTACAAAATGGAAATAACTAAAACTATGTATCTAAAATTATATGAAAATTCGAACTAGATTAAAAGCCACCAAGAAGTCTGCGTAATTATAAGTAATTCTATATAACAAGTTATATAGAATGTTTAAAGGAACAAAAAAAATAAGGGTCATGTACTCACCTTTTTTTCTTCATCTGTTAACTGAGCTTCCATTTCTTTTCGTAGCTCTTCATCCACATTTGGTTCCCCTTCATCCGCTGAATGGTATTCATCATCTGTTGCTGCCGTCGCTTCTCCCTGCTTGTCAGGGTCAGCAGCATCTTTGAAGGGGCTGCCCTCATCGTCACTACACGATTCAGAGTCAATTTGTTTATCACAGATTTCAAAGTCATCCTCCTCCTCCTCCTCGCTATATTGATTGGAATGATCCTCTACTTTTGCAGTTTCTTCTTCAACTGACAAGGCAGACACCTTAGATTCTACACTGGCTAAATCAGCCTCCGCCATTTTACAAAAGCGATTGAACTTTTTCGAGACTTGCTTTTCTGGCGTGTGCAAAATCTACCTCAGTCTTTACACCAATTAATTCAAATTACTTGACCATCTGAAAAGGAAAATAAACAAAACAAATCAAATTTGGTTGATAACTCGTGCAACACTATTATTGCAATATTTTTTTCTTTTCTTCTTGTAATTGTTTTTTTCACTTAAATTAATAAAGAAAAAGTTAATTTATTCAACCAATACATAATTCAACATTTTAAAAAAATATGAATATTAGATTTTAATTTAAAAGTTCATGAAAATCTTTTTCAACCATCAGAAGTTTAATTGGATGTCCTGCTGGCTTGGCAAGCTCAAGACATTTCTTTGAATAATAGCGATGATGAGCTGCTCATACAGCCAAGTCAATTCACAATGGTCCCTGCTGTGTCATATAATCATTGGCAACATGTCATTCCGAGTTATTAAGTTTTTCTCATAATAAATAACTTCTTACTTTTATCGCTCCTACTTCAAGACGCGTTTCTAAAAAGTTTTCTTCAATATTTGTTCATATTTGTCACTAAGTAGACAAGAATTTCCTTCCAATGAAAAACGACGAAAAACATCAAGACCAAATACAATCATCTCTCTGTAAGAGCAGACGACAATCTAATCAAATATTTTTTCTCAAAAACAATGATGAACAAACATCGAGGCATCACCACTACTATCATAGAGAGCGTTGAAACCCCACTCGTTCTATTATGAATCAAAACTGAACTTTCGGTAACATCTTAAGCAGACAATCATTTACTTCGACTATTATACGATTTTATTTATCTTCCTCCCACAAGGTAAGATGTGACACAAGGTCGGGAAAGTGGAATTTGAAAAGCCAGCGCCCGAGAAGGTGAGCACTCTGGCTTACAAAAAATGCCTGGGCAGCCCCGTTGGCATTCCCCGTAGGGGTGCCTCAGGCAGTAAGCGATAAACTTACTTTTCCCCAAAGAGGGGAGACAAAGCTTGGGAGGGTGGACCTCCTAGAACTGCACAGAAGAAACCGGCGGAATCAAGACCAGAAGGCCAAGACGACACCAAGAAGTTACAAACTATTATACGATATTATTCGAAAATAAATGATTGTCGTTAATAGACCAAGGGTTCATTTCCACTTCTGTAAATTAATTTCTATTTTTCCTGTCAAAATGAAAGGGTCACATTATACTCAAAGGATTCCCATGTTTTTAGTATAATTTGACACTACAGCTGGATGTGAATGTAGATACAAAAATGTATACCAGAAGAGATCATGTATGCATCAGCAACATATATGCAAATACACAAGAAGTGGATGATAATATTAAGACAATATGAGAATGTACAAAGAACAAACTCTAAAAATGCATGGCAATATGCCCCCTTCCCCCTATAAAGAGAAAATACACTCATTTTCTTATCATTTTCGTTGTTAATGCTGAAATATTGTATTTCGAACAAAATTATTGGAAATCATTAAAAGGTACAGATCAATTCTGAAGCATTTATCATTTTGTACGAAACGCCAAAAGTAGAAAGGTACAGATCAATTCTGAAGCATTTATCATTTTGTACGAAACGCTAAAAGTAGAAAGGTACAGATCAATTCTCAAGCATTTATCATTTTGTACGAAACGCCAAAAGTAGAAAGGTACAGATCAATTCTGAAGCATTTATCATTTTGTACGAAACGCTAAAAGTAGAAAGGTACAGATCAATTCTCAAGCATTTATCATTTTGTACGAAACGCCAAAAGTAGAAAGGTACAGATCAATTCTCAAGCATTTATCATTTTGTACGAAACGCCAAAAGTAGAAAGGTACAGATCAATTCTGAAGCATTGATCCTTTTGTAAGAAACGCCAAAAGTAGAAAGGTACAGATCAATTCTGAAGCATTTATCATTTTGTACGAAATACCAAAAGTAGAAAGGTTCAGATCAATTCTCAAGCATTTATCATTTTGTACGAAACGCCAACAGTAGAAAGGTACAGATCAATTCTGAAGCATTTATCATTTTGTACGAAACGCCAAAAGTAGAAAGGTACAGATCAATTCTGAAGCATTTATCATTTTGTACGAAACGCTAAAAGTAGAAAGGTACAGATCAATTCTCAAGCATTTATCATTTTGTACGAAACGCCAAAAGTAGAAAGGTACAGATCAATTCTGAAGCATTTATCATTTTGTACGAAACGCCAAAAGTAGAAAGGTACAGATCAATTCTGAAGCATTTATCATTTTGTACGAAACGCCAAAAGTAGAAAGGTACAGATCAATTCTCAAGCATTTATCATTTTGTACGAAACGCCAAAAGTAGAAAGGTACAGATCAATTCTGAAGCATTTATCATTTTGTACAAAATGCCAAAGTAAATTAACTTTTTAAAACCGAGTCAGAAAATTGGCTGCCAATATTTTCTAAACAGCCTAAATAGTAACTGAACATCTTTCGAGTTTATCGTTAGTAATGAAATGTGTAAATAGAATGATTATTACATGGTATGGTTTGAAGATGGCAGTTGGCAAAGTAGGTGGAAGGTTGAAATCCTGTGTGGAAACGTTTTAGTGTTCATCACTTGAATAAGTAGAGAGTGTGAATGGTGTTTCGGGTTAGTGTATCAGCCAAAGACTTCTTTTTATTATATCCTCTCCACCCACCAAGTACAATTTGGTTTCTTGCCTTATTTAATGTTAGTGAAAAGTAATAAACTTGATGCAATTTAGTTCTTCATTATAGATTCTTAAACTAGGTGTTTAATAGGGGTGAGTTCAAGTAAAATCAATTAACTCTTCAAAAGATGGAAAAAGCCGCGCGTGCGTGGTCCCCCTCTGTATGTGACGAGTGTAAAATGCAACAATAAATTTCGGCAATTTGGGGCATTTTTTACCCCTCTTTGACTCCCTGGGGGCGCTAACCAGAATTTTTCTGATGTCAAGGATGCTCATTTCATATCTAGAACAATTGCCTCTACATTTTGGCCAAGTTTCAGAAAAATTGAATGGATGGATCAAACGTTATGGGAGAAAAGGGTCATTTTTTGCCATTTTGGGGGCTTTTGACACCCTGGGGATGCGAACCAGATTTTTTCCAAGGTCAGTGATACTTATTTTCTATTAGGAACAATTGCCTCCACATTTTGGCCAAGTTTCAGAGAAATTGAATGGATGGATGAAAAGTTATGAGGCAAAAAATGTCATTTTTTGCTATTTTGGGGCCTTTTGACCCCGGGGGGGGGGGGGGGGGGCTAACCAGATTTTTTTTTTCAAAAATCGGAGAATGTCACTTTCTAGCCTGACCAAAGTTACAACTTCATGCAAAATTTCAGAGAAATTCAATGGATGGTTGCGGAGAAAAATCCGGACGGATGGACGGACATGCCTCAAAACATAAGTCCCCCGATTTTATAAATCGGGGGACCAATAATCAATGATATGGAGTAGTACAAAAGAACATCTGGCATCGTCTGGAAAGTCTGTCTGTTTTATAGAAGATCAGCCGAATGTAGGATTCAAGTTGAAACTGCTTAAAGCCAGTTTTTTTTTAAGGGTAAAAATGCTTAATACAAAAGCATTTCCATCCAGCATAAGATTTTTTTAAGAAATGTCAAGTTAAAATAAAATCTGGAGGATAGTGGACAGTTTGTTTTAACAAGTGTGGTCCAGCTTAAGAGCTGAGTATTAAAATTGACCGGAAGATATTGCCCTCAGATTTTAATATCGGTTTTGGATTGTTTGCAACATTTCATTTTTGTTTTATAATGTGGTGGGAACTATGATCTTGGGAGTCAGCTGTAAAAAAAAAAAATTTTTTTTTAATTCATAACATTTCGTTTGCTAAGAAATTTATTTTACGCTGGACTAGAAGGAAATTAGGGATACAATAATTCATTGAAGTCCTGTACACGATTCTATGTTGTTGAGTTCTTTAACAAAATAATAATCTTTTGGGTCCGACCTAAAAATTCAAACATAAAAGAAAAATAATTTTTTTCAATTTCATATGTGGTGATTGTTTTCATTCGCCTTATTCTGATTGTATCATGGCATGATATTGCAGGTATGTCAATGAAAACCCCGAAAATGATAGTTTCACTCATCCTAATATTCGGTTTAATGTTCATTTTACATGCTGGCATGCATTGGACGGCTTTAAATAATTGACGTCCAAACCAACTTATCTCTGTTAAAGTTTTTATTTATCCTTCTTTCTCTGAAGTTCAACTATAAGAATTTCCTACAATGTTTTCCTTGGCCTTCCCCTGTGAACTGAACCGGCTACCTCAACAGTTCTACATCTACTAACCCAAGAACTCTCATCTATCCATTCTTTCAACTTAGCCATACCATCAAAGTTTCCTGTTCTGCACACATCTCCCTATATTGTCCGGATTTAATCTTCCTCTGAAGTCATCAGATCTAAGCCTGTGTTTAAAACTCATATTACACATTCATCATATCATTTCTTTCCATGCAACGAATGTTCTCGACCCTCAATAACCAAGTTTCACTAATGTACTTCTAAATATTTGCAGCTATGATCATAATTTCCTGATAATTCGATGAACTTGATAAACTGTAAATCCCAAATAACAATTGATTACAACAAAGAAATAAAAGTTGTTTTCAAATATAAATGAAAACTTAGAGATAATGCAACTGAAGCTGCTTATAACATAAACAAAGTATTAGAAATAGACCACCCATTGGGTGAGTATTTGTTTTATATATTATTAAATATCTTTTCTTTTTACTGTCTCTCCCTCTTTTCCTTCTCATTTGTCTTATATCACGCGTCTGTTAACTGGTTTCTCAAAAATGTTCAAATATATCTCCTAACGACGCTTTCAAAACTGTAGTAACACTTATTTATATATATATATATATATATATGTAGTGACACTTATATTATTTATATATATATATATATATATATATATAGTGACACTTATATTATTTATTTTTATATATATATATGTAGTGACACTTATATTATTCATCTCAAGCCTGCCAGGACATTCACTACACGCACCGGACATATAAACAAACACTCCAATAACATCGGAGGAGATCGTAAATCTTCGGCCAAGCGGTCAGATTTTCACCATGAAAAAGAAGAAAAACAATGTCTGTTTACCATGAGCATGGTTTTTTAAACTGAAAATTCGGATTTATCAATATTAAAAATAATAATATTAAATAAATTTTCATTTATTGATATAAATTCACGCATCTGTTAACTGATTTCTCAAAAATTTTCAAATATATCTCCTAACGACGCTTTCAAAACTGTAGTAACACTTATATTATTTATATATTATATATATATATATATATATGTAGTAATCTATGAAAATGTATTTATGGCAATTAAGCTACACAGAGGCTCCCGCGTTTCATCCCCGGGGTGAATCTTCAGGCTAAAATGCATTTTAGCCTGAAGATTCACCCTGGGGATGAAACGTGGGAGCCTCTGTGTAGCTTAATTGCCATAAATATATTTTCATAGATTACTACCTAGCTCTACTTACGTATCGAGCACTGTTGAAGTAAATACTGAAAATTGATACATAAGAAATTATATCTCCTTTAAAATTTTATGTGGATACATGAAATAGTAATATATATATATATATATATATATAAAATGATGATAGAAGCCCTTTTAACAATGCGTGACAAATTTATTTCTTTTTTCTTTTTTTCCAATTAATTTCGGAGGAGAACTCCATCATCACAGATATATTTTAACTCTTTTTTTTTTTTTTATATAAAATAAACAAACTTTTACTTTTCTTTATAGGTAAGACGTCCTGGGTTGGTGTGACGTTATCCGCTAAGATGTAATAGGCGGATTTGAGGAGAAGAACGGAAAAGCCAGAGCATGCCGGGAGGTTAATTCTTTTAGATATTGTTCGTTTTTTTTTTTTTTAAGCATTGAATGAAAAGTAATAAAATGACGATAGAAGCCCTTTTAACAATGTGTGACAAATTTATTTCTTTTTTCTTTTTTTTCCAAAAAAAATGAGTTAAAATATATCTTTGATGATGGAGGTCTCCTCCGAAATTAATTGGAAAAAAAGAAAAAAGAAATTTGTCACGCATTGTTAAAAGGGCTTCTATCGTCATTTTATTACTTTTCATTCAATGCATAAAAAAAAAGAACGAACAATATCTAAAAGAATTATATATATATATATATATATATATATATACTTGAAAATGGATGATGTCATAAAAAATGAATAGTAGGTTTACGAGTTCATCCATGTTTGTGACATCATTTAGTGTGCATGGTGACAAACTACAAACAATTAAGATCCACAGACTTTTAGTAGTATACTAGACCCTTTGGGTTCAGATGGTTTATCTAGTATATATAGAGTCACTCTCCACATAGATTGCGTCAGAGGTCATCTATGTTCTGTTTTAATAGATGACATCCTTTTATTACTTCATCATTTATGACATCATGAAGTAGAGGTCTAAAAGTGAATGCTACCAAGACCAAAGTGATGATCAGTGGTTGTAGCGGTTGAAAACTTCCCAAAACAGGAAAGTTCCCCTGGTCAGTTTGCGGAAAGGGATTCGGGTTCAATTCAATTTTTTGTGATACTTGTAAGTATTGAATAAACAAAAAGTGCAGTGGAATTACTGGTAGCTTCAAAGAGGATAACCAGTTTATATGCAAAAAGTGTAAGACAATGGAGATGGATGAGAATTCAAATATGGACAGAGTATATCTTGATAGTGAAGCTATTGAGGTTGTCGGGAAGTTTTGTTACCTTGGTGATACCATTTTTTTTAATGATATTTCACCCCAAAAAAGGCAGGACGCCACTGTAAACGTAAGGGCTACTGAGAATTAGGGAGTAGGTTTAGTGTGCAGCGAGATGTCTGCTTACATTAGTTTTAAACCTCTGTATGTCGGTATTTTCGGGGGAAACAGGGGCAGGGAGGGAGTCCCAGAGGCCAGCAGCATGAGGAAACAAGCTGTTTGAGTAGAAGGCTCTCCGGCATCTGGGGACCTCCACAGTGAATGGATGGGATTTAGCTGATTGTCGAGTTGATCTAGTGAATTTACGTCGAGAAGGCACCAGAGTAGCCAGTTCATCGTAGCATGATCCATTGAAGTATTTGTAAAACAAGCACAAGGATGCTACATTGCGGCGATAGGACAGGGGCTGGAGTTTGGTTGACAGTGAGGGACCTATTAGGTTGCTGACTCTTTTTTAGACCTTGTCAAGGAGTGAGAGACTAGTAGATGATGCACCACCCTAGATGTGGCAACAATACTCCATGCATGGGCGGATGGTGGCTTTGTAGAGATACAGGATAATGTCGGGTGTGAGTAGTTTACTAGCACGGTAGAGGGAGCCAACCTTCTTTGCTGCAGCCTTAGCAATGTCGTCAATGTATTTGTTCCAATTCATGTTACCTGTGAAGGTTAGGCCGAGGAGTTTGAATGATGAACTCTCAGGTAGGGTGTTATTTGTCATGACAATCGGTGGTTGGAGAGGTTTCTTGTAGTTATTGAAGGAAAGGAGAACAGGTGTTAGTGTTAGTGTGTTTGTAAGAGTTAGAAGTCGATGGAATAAGTGCAAGGAACATGTCATAACAAACCAACAGAGCGGTATCACTGTTGACCAAGGGAAGAGTCTATCAGGCGTGTGTATGCAGTGTGATCATGTCTGAAAGTGAAACCTGGTTATTGAGGGTTGAGGACATTCGTTGCCTGGAAAGAAATGATATGAGAATAACATGATGGATGTGTAATGTGAGTCTTAAACACAGGCTTAAATCTGATGAGCTCAGAGGAAGATTAAATCTGAGCAGTATAGGGAGTTGTGTGCAGAACAGGAGACTTCAATAGTATGGCGATGTTGAAAAAAATGGATGAGAGTTCTTGAGTTAGTAGATGTAAGATATTTAAGATAGCAGGTTCAGTTCATAGGGGAAGGCCAAGGAAAACCTGGGATGAAGTGATAAAAATGGACTTGAGAGCAAGAGGGATAAATAAAGACCTGGCCAAAGTTAGGTTGGTTTGGAACTCAATTATTTAAAGCCGTCCAACGCATGCCAGATTGTGGAGGATTATTAAAAAATGGACGTTAAACTCTTTAGTATCACTGCGTTCGTTTTCTCTTTCATTTTTTCATTTTTTTTTTAATAAATATTAACAATATTCTGAAAACAAAAAACTTTGCCTGAGTGTGGAGGATTATTAAAAAAAACGTCCATGAAAAACACAAATTATAAGTTTTGCATAATTCAAACGGTTTTGAGCATCTTTTACAGTTCTTTTCACCCAAATTTGTGAAATAATAGTTGAAAAGAAAAAATCAACTTGTAATGCTACTTAATTCACTTGATTGCAATCCCATGGACTATTATGTGTGGAGGACAGTTGATAAAGACAGCAACCGTACCATCTACAACACTAAGGAAGACCTGATTGCCAGGATCAAAGGACACGTGAAGGTCGTCTGCTCCAAATTCAGGCCACGGTGCAGACTCAGGCCGACTCCTTCGAGTGTGCTGTATTCGGTAAAAAGATCTTTTAAGAGATGCATTTTGAATTTTGAAAATACTTCAGTTATTGGCCAAAATATGTTTTTTTCTTTTGTTTCCAAAAAGTACTAAATTTGTCTCAAACACTGTATATTTGGATTATAAATATCTGACATTTTATTTAATGAAACGGTTTTGAAAATAGATACACTGTATTTAACACAAAGTCCCTGTTTTTATATATACATACATACATGTAATTATTCTGATGCAAATTTATGTGATATATTTTTTTTTGGGGGGGGGGGGCCGCAGAAACTTGTTGAGGTTTTTAAACAAAAGAATGCAATTTACGTTCTTTTTGATGAGGAAAAAATGATCTCGATATTTGAATGACGTCATCGAAGAGAAATGTAAAATTGAACACTTATGAAGGTCTATTGTAAAAGAAACAAAAAGCTACTTTGTGTTTTTTTAATGTTTCCTTGCAGTAAGTCATTTAAACTAATCTGACCTTGAATGAGTCGGGTTTTTATTGTTTGCATTTCTAACAAGCATTGCTTTATTGTCAATCCAAATTGGCACGTGTATTCATAAGAACGGCTTCCCCGTTGAATCAATTACGAGAAACCAGCATAAAAACACAACAAGTGTAAGGATACTTTAGCATAAATAGCAATATATAAAACTAAAAATAAAAAGGAGCCTGTCAGCATTATCAACAGCGTTACCGGTGAGCTACATTCATTTCCATTCGGATCTGATGCTCACTTGTGCATGAAGATCCTACAAGAAAGGCATGAACCAACACTTCCCTTACGTGATAGGTAAAATAGCATTGTTAACAATAGTGTGTCTACATTCAAATTAAAAATAATGAATAGCATTAAATAACCCAAAAGAATTAAATCAAAAACAGATTTTTTAAACTTACAATAAAGGATTCCCGCTAAAAAATGGGCTTTATCTGATAACAGATTTTGGTATAAGTAACGTATCACGTTGAGCATGTATTTTCATGTTTTAGTCTGTTGTGTGTTGGAAAATTAAACACATCCATTTCAAGTAATTTTCCAGAGCTAAGATGTGAATTTACCTCGACATTATTTATATCATCACAACAAATGCATCATGCCGTCATTAGTTCATAAAATATTTAATCCGATAACATTATTTAAAGCACGCTTATTTCAATCAAACTGTGTACAGCTGTAATATAGTGAAGAGAGGGGGATGTCTTCGATCGACACGGTTGTCCATAGTCCACTTTGTCAACAGGACCAGCTGGTCGTTCCTCTGAAGTCGAAGTGGTGATGTCGCACCCAAAGAAGTTTCTGACTTTTTCTCTCGCCTGGTAGCTGCAACAATGGATAACATAAAAGAGAAAGTAACAACAACTTGGATCATGCACTCTGATGTTTTATTCTTTTAAGGCACTGCAGTGTTACATAGTCTTTCATCACTCGCTCTCAGGAGGGGTCAGTGGGGGGGGAGGGTAAACAAAGACGGAGCTTTGCGAAAGGTTACCAAACTCAATCAGCACATCTGCCAAAGAGAAAGACTTTCCTCTCTTCTTTGCTACGTGTCACTTCAGACTTCCTCCCATAACGTAACTTCCTGTACATGTTGTTCTCGTTCTACTCTTAACTTCTAATTACTTCATTCTTTTACTTTATTTTAAAGTTGTGGAAAATTTCTGATTATAATCTAATTTTTACACACCCACGTGGAAATATTGCTACTTTTATCATTAATACATTTTGTTTAAGACAGAATTGTAACAAATCCTTCTGTAGCTGACTGGTAACGTTTTCGGCTAATATCAACGTCATGAGCTTGCTTCAGCAGTCGGATCGATTTTCTTTTTAATATGAAAGTAACTAATTGAACAAACGGACAATTTGTGATAAAATTAATTCTATCAACAGAATTTTTTTTTTTTTTTAATTTACCTCCTTTCTAGGAGGTTAGACACAAAGTCAGGTGTAGGTTTGATGAAAGTGTTTCTGTAGAACGAACTGGATTCGAACTTGGCACACCCAGGTTTTCAGTCCGTGTTGCTAACCACTTAGCCACCATCACCCCACACCCCACATCAATGTAAATAATTTTGAAATGTTTTTTTTAATTCTATTTTACATTTTAATCACTTCAGCAATGAGACAAAAGTATTTTGATTTAGAATTTCACAAGATCTACTTCTAAGTAAAATCAACAAATAAAATAGATTCATAAATTCAGACCAAGTTGAGTTTTTTTCTTTTTAGCTAATTGTAATTATTTTATTTAACTTGAGTGAAAAAAGCCGTGTAAAAGAATCTCAAAATCGTTTGAATTATGCAAATATCATCAGTGGTTCAAAAGTTTTAGAATTTAAAGTGTCGAAATTCATGTCTTTTCTTGGAAATATTTCTTTAAAAATTCTTTCAAAAAAATGAGCAAAAATATGGACCTCATCATTTAAAGCAATTCGGTAATTTCTCCAACATTCATTTTTTTAAGCTATTCTCATGAAAGAACATCTACGAGAAAATATTTACGTATATTTTCTCGTAGATGTTCAGGGTTTACTGCTACTTTTGCTGACGCTTGTTTTGTTAGGCTGAGCGAAAGACTGTTATACGCCCTCCAGCAATCGGATACTACCGTCGTCCCAGGTACTGGCTTCATTATTGGAAGGAGGGTTTCGGCATTCCTATTAGGCACTGTCACCAGAAAACCCCTCCTTCTCTGCGGGGTCGTATCCCCCCCCCCCCCCCCGAAGACCCAGAGCGGCTGGAGAAAACACGGCCAGCATTGTTTTTTTTTCTAGCGGTTGAATAGAGACTTGTCTATTTCCACCGTATGCCCTGGGCCTCAGAGTCGCCGGTTAGGGTTGCGCAACAGACATTTTTTTTTTTTTGTCCAGTTTTGTTTACAGCCTCGTTTTCGACTCGGCAGGTGCGAACGCTTCCGTGAGCTGTCGGATCGCTGCTGCCGAGCAGTCACGGAAATTAGGCGCAAAACCTGGAGTAGTACCCAATTTTTAATATAGGGAAAGATATATTTTAAGTAAAAAGAGAGCATGCCCCTATTTATTTGCTTCCCCGCAATGGCGAAATGCATAATAAAATAAAACCTCATAGAGTGAGTCTTCTTTTTTTTTTTACAAAACGTTTTAATAAACAAACGAATCATTGTCGCTATTTGTCAAAACAGAAGATTCTCTTTTTCAGGTTGCGTACTCTTTCAGCTTGAGAATAAAAAAATAAGTTTACAAATTTTTTCTGTAAGCAAAACGTATAAACAAACAAAATATTTAACTTTTTTTAATCATAACTATTCTGCGTCGTTTGTCAACATCATTCCTCTCCTAGAAAAATCCACGCCTGTTGCAATACTGCTTGCATCACACCACACCTATTTTTGTTTCAGGTATGTGCCAAGCTCCACTACAGGGTCCTCCTTTTCCAAATCAGCTAGAATCTCCTGCATTACTTTGACAGTTTTGCCATCAACTCTGCCCTCCCCGTCTATTCCACTTACTCTTCTCTTCACATATCTGCACGCCAGTAGCAGCCATTGGATTGTGCCCCAACAATTTGCCGCAAATTGAGAACAACTACCGTCTACTCATTTCTCGTCATCTCCGGGACTTTGTTGCCTTTTCTAAACATCAGCTCACCAATCTTTCCTTTCATTAGCTTAACACCACTTTGCCATCCAAGGATTCTGGCGGCTTTGCTGTTAGCCCAAATCCCTTAAGATGTTCCACCACTTCGTCCGTCGATACCTTTGTCACATCCACGATCGTGTCATCAATGTACGAATAAGTGGCCTCTTTTGTCTTATTTCCTTTCATTAACAGTTTTTAGAACGGCTGCCATAATCTTTGGTGCAACGTTAAGCCGAAATCCTTACCGTGTTAGTAGGTTCTACCTTTATAGCAGACCAGCTGGTACTGCCAGAGCTCCTTTGCCACATGTAACTGCAAGTAGGCAATCTTAAGGTCCACAATCGCAGTTCCTCCTGCCAACCGCCTCCACTGGCCTGACTTTACCTTTTATTGCCTGGAACACTGCCATCAATGGTAACACACTTTTTCCTTCACCCTTCCATGGTAAGAGAATACCATCCACTATCTATCTTTCCATCTCCTTCTCAAATTCTGGGTTTTCTCACTCTCCATGGAATTTTTGTAATATTTTACTTAGTTATGCAACACTGGAGTCTCTCCCATTCATTTCACTGTAAATTTCTTTCCACCAAAATCTGTGTTCTCGATTTTGCAAATGTTCGACTGATGAGCAGCTACGACACAGTATGCGTCTCCAAACTTCACCTCAGTTTTGTTTATAGTCACACCTCCCATCTCATTGATTACATCCATTCCAATCATGACATCGATCCCGTCAAACATGTGATCTATTACGATCACTTCCACCTTCACTCGTACTCCACATACTTTTATCTCTACTTGCCGGGCTCCCTTACACTTACGCCCCTTCGATCAATCGTTTTCACAGTGCTACTCCTACCACACCCACTCACAAGTTTAGAGTCGAGTAAAGTGGTGGTACATTCAGTATCGACAAGTGGCATTATTACAATATCATTTAATGCTACTTCTATCATTGGAAGAGGTCCGTACTGCGCCTTTATTCTTTTGCTAGGGTAGCTACTGGCGCAGAAGCTCCCCCCTGCCTGTTCCCCTGAGCCAGAGAACAATACCTCGTAATGTGCCCAATTTTTCCACTCATAGCACCTAACTTGGGCTCTAGGTGGCTCCGTACAATCTTTAATAAAATGCGGTCCTCGACATCTAAAGCACCAGATGCCTGGTGATTCCCTTTGAACCTCATTTTTAAGTGTAGTGCTTTGTGCACTCGCTGCCACCGTTCCAGTCTCTCGCATTCTTTTGCTAACATAAGCTGTGCAGTCGATATCAGTTTACTCGCATCGATTCTTTCTATGTGACGTATCTGTTGCAGTGCAACAGATACGTCATCTGGGAATCCTGTGGTGAATGCAAGTTTGGCCGCATGATCCAGCCTTCTCCCTAGGTATCCTGCTAGTCCAGCCAATCTTGATTGTATTGGCGTAAACGTCCACCGATTCTCCAGTCCACCTGAATTGTTTCAGTTTTTCATAGGCTTCGAAATGCTCTACGGTAAACACTGTCACTAATCTCATCTCTATCCGTTCCGCATCTAATTGTTGGTCTTCATTACTTATCTCATCTCCGTGCAAAAAAAGTGGAATAATAACTAGCAAGGTCTTGCACTTTCTGTAGTCTTGCCACCAGTTTCACTTTTTTCATCCACCCAAGTACATCATTTTCTCCCCTAAAAGGCGATATCACATCTTTGCTTAACCATAAATTTCCGGACTCCATAGTCTCCTCGTCAGGCCGAAATAACTTGCAATCCAGTACTTGAATTAAATCAACTTTCCATCAGTGTCACCGTCACGAAAAATCTCAATCA
The DNA here is from genome assembly GCA_963556195.1 of Sepiola atlantica. Taxonomy (NCBI): domain Eukaryota; kingdom Metazoa; phylum Mollusca; class Cephalopoda; order Sepiida; family Sepiolidae; genus Sepiola; species Sepiola atlantica. Next base: position 158,090,804 of record OY744523.1, read on the forward strand.
ATATTCACTCTCTGCTCACCAAAAATTAACTGAACTCTTCGATCCAAAAGATTACCTTTTAATACTAATAAACCCACCACCTATGCAAATTGACTACCAGCCAGAGCCATCTATGTTTAGAGACTCCAAAAAGCCAATCAGCAAAGGGGAGATAACTCAATTGACAACTTGGCTGCTAGTGCCATCTCATTTAACAGATATTGTCAGCAAGGCAAATTATCACAATATGTTAAACCACACTATACTTCATCTTTTCTCTCCTCGGTCAGTGATAGAGAAATCTTTCGAGACTACAGCAATTTTAATTTTTGTCCCAATCTGGAGTGCCCCTTTTTGAGGAGATGGATTTTCTCACATTAAAAACCGACACTGTCTAACTCTGCCCTCATGGTGAGGCAATTAAATAGAAACAACATAGTAAATGGTAAAAGTTCAGAATAGTTAACAGTCGAGAAATCGTAAAACAACAAACAAAGGCCTTATTTCAATTGACAAATATTTAAATCGATGACAGAGTTAGACGAAGGGTCGTTTTTTAATGTAGGGAAAATTCATCAACGTTAATTCTATTTTCTAAAGTAACCAAAAAATAAATTTAAATAAATTGAAAAGGAAAAAATTATGGGGGAATCTTTTACAATAATCAGCAGAGTCGCGAACGGGGTCCAAAAAAAGAACGAGAAAGGGTTTAAAAACATAAATTTGCAACAAGTAAAGTTTACCTACGTCTAGAATAGACATTTTTCTACTTACCTATGTAATTTGTTTGTATTTTTACGTAGTATAAATGGGTTTTTATTAGATGTTAAAAAAAAATTTGTTTTTTTGTGCATAGAATTTGGCAAAAAAGAAAATGGCAGCCCGTCCTCTTTATCATTATGTAGCCATCTTGTTTTGTGCGATGTTCGTGTGTCGAATACTTAAATTTCTAATAAATAGCAATTGAAACGGGTTAAAAATCGGGTATCTTTTATTATAATCCGTACACTAAAAACGCTCAAAAAAACAAATATAGAACAAATAAAAGTAACTGTCGTCGATAAAAGTTAATTTAAAACTGACCTGTGATATTTGTTTGTATTTTTAAACCGTTCCAACTGCTATTTAGTAGAAATCAATAGTTTTGTCACACGAACTTGCAAAAAAAAATGGCGCTTGCTCGTAAGGAAGTGAGCATAAGACGCCATTTTGTCTAAAAAAAAAAATACGAGTAAAAAATGAACAAGAAATTTTTTTTTACATCTAATAAAAACCCATTTATAGTACGTAAAAATACAAACAAATATCATAGGTAAGTAGACAAATATCTCTTCTCGACGTAGGTTAAACTCACTTGTTGCATATTTATTTTTATAACTCCGTTCTCGTTCGTTTTTTGGACCCCGTCCGCGACTGTACTGATCATTATAAAAGATACCCCAAAATCTTTTTAATAGTTGGAAAAGACACAGGTAAGTTTGAAAATAACTTTTATCGCCTACAGTTACTTTTATTTGTTGAATATTTGTTTTTTGAGCGTTTTTACTCTGCTGATTATTGTAAAAGATTCCCAAATATTGTATAATCGAGGGCAAATTAAGACAAAAGGTCGGTATTTAATATGGGGAAAAATCCATCTCACAAAAAAGGAGCATTCCGGATTGGAACAAAAATTGTCTCCTTCACTGACCGCGGAGAGAAAATATTGTATAGTAATCACAACAGATACTACACTTAACGTTAATTCTATTTTGAAAATTAAAAACGAAAAAAAAAATATTGTAAAGTCGGAATATTCAGAGGGGACGTAAAAATAAGCACCAGTTTTTTTTTTTAATATTCAAGGCATTTAAAATTGTTGCGACTGATTGGTTAATTTGAGTCACGTGAGACAAATCCGTGATTGTGATTAATGGCGGGCATAAAAAGTGCCACCAACCCTAAGTTATAGGTTTAGTTCGTCAGAAGTCGGTCGAAATTTTGTATAAGCACCAGATCTTATGTTGTATTCAACAAAAATATCGACTTGTTGAAAAATAGCATATTTTTTTTCAATTACAAAAAAAGTTATGTGTCGACCTAATATATACAGGGAACAGATTTCATCCAGACACCGGTTCACCCTGAACTAATTCTCAAGCGGAAGTTCTAAAGAAAGTAACTGCAGAAAAAAAAATGAATGAAATTAATTAAACTTTTTTGGTGCTTGTCCAGAAAAATGTACAGGTGAAATATGGAAGTTTCAAATAAATTTAGAGGAAAACTCTTTGATATATTTACATATCTGGCAAAAGTAGGTATCTATTATCGGTGAATGTGTACTTAATCGAGGACACTACGAAGACTGTGACCGAATGCGTCATCTGTAAACCGGAGATCACGTGATATTAATTGCACCGTTTTTAAGTCCCGTACCAAAAACAGGACCGGACAACAAGAAATCATAGCTTAATGTGAGAGAACCGGTATTTTGAAGACCCCTTAACCTCCGAAAACGCCGATATTAAATTTTCATTTATTTTTGTATTTTCGTTTTTGGTGCTACGGTACGAAACGGGTACCCAGATTTTTCGTCTGCAAACAGGAAGTCGCGTCATATTAAAGGCACCGCTTTTTTGTCCCCTTCCCCAAAAATACCGGGCGGAAAACTTTTTTCAAAAATACCGGCAACGAAAGAATCTTTTTTTTTCCTTTTGAGAAACGAAATGTGATTTCATCGATCTCAACAATGACGCCACTGCCTCCTAATTTCATCGGGGTTTCATTCTGTCTGCTGCATACAGACCACAGCGGACTTTCGATTTTAAGTATATTTTTGTCCCTCAAGAAAGCTTTTTAGTCATGGTTGATATGTCCATGTTGTAAAATAAGTAACGGTGCTTAAGCATATCCGCCCCGACATTAAAAAATTTAAAGAATGTATAAACGTTATTATGTACTTACGTGTTAGCTGAAAATAAGATTGTGCAGAAAAAATTACGCAAATTCATCCAGTAGTTATTTAATTATAAGAAAAAGAGAAAAAAATGATTTAAATGATTTTACGTAGATTTTGACATTTTTGTAAACAAGGGAGATAACATTTTTTTTTTTTACCAATTGCGGAAAAACAGCTTATAAGTACGATATAAGAGAAAAAAAATTAACAAAAGACATAACCAATTTTGGAAAAACAACTTATAAGTACGATATAAGAGAGAAAAAAACGTAGCATTTTATTGACCCACAGGATAAATTTCGGCAATCTGTTTAAAAAGGTTTTCTAATGTTTTTCCCTGAAATTTTTGTCGCCACATGAACTCGGCCAAATATGAGTTTATCATATGCGTATGGGTACCACATTCAGCCTTATTTCGTCTTTTGGCCTCTTGCCACATTCTTTCCACATGATTTGTGGTTGCGCCTGTTGTTGGGTCAACAAAATTATATCGATGGTTGACGCGCAAATGATGGTACCCTTCGGCACCCAGTCTATCATAAGCACGCCAACAATCAGATATAATTGTTGTGCCGGGAAGAATGTATTTTTTTATGATTGGAATTAGTGTTGCAGCATCCCTTGAAGGCACTGTGACTAGAAATCCATTTTGGGTTGACTGTTCATAGCCACCGAATCCATTGTCAGAGAAAAAAGGTGAGAGAAAAAGTAGAGAAAAAGTTTCTGAAAAAGTTTCCGCTTGAGAAAGTGTAAGGTGTGGACGCTGGGAACGGGTTTAAAATAAAAAGTTTTCGAAGAAATGGCGATTCCAAAGAAATGTCGATTATTAGTCATTTCCGGAAAACCCTAATTTTTTAATTTTGAGTTATGTCATTTTCCGGACAATCAGAAAACCCCAAACCAAGAAATCGTGAAAATATGAGTTATCGTTCTTGACCACTGGAAAATCTAAGATACAAAATGGTGGAAATATCTACCGAGTGAAAAAATCGTTTTTTTTAAATAATTAAATAACTACTGAATGAATTTGCGTAATTTTTTCTGCACAATCTTATTTTCAGCTAACACGTAAGTACATAATAACGTTTATACATTCTTTAATTTTTTTAATGTCGGGGCGGATATGCTTAAGCACCTAAGTTACTAAATCAATGTGCTCCCTGCCCCCCCCCCACCAGGTAGAGTTAGTCGGGAGGAATTTTTTTATGGGAGGATTTTTGTTTAATTTTTTTATTCATTAATTTTTGTTTATTTGTTATTTACTTAAAGAAACAAATAAAACACAAAAACAACGAAAGTACAGGAAAATCCGGGGGGGGGGTCAAAATACCGCTTCTGCGACATTCCCGGTATATGAGCTTTTCGGGGGGAGGGGGGGGGGGGGCTTTAAGATACCAATTCTGCGACATTCTCGGTTGACCGGAACTTTTTTTGGGGAAGGGGACAAAAAAGCGGTGCCTTTAATAAGACGCGACTTCCTGTTTGCAGACGAAAAATCTGGGTACCCGTTTCGTACCGTAGCACCTCGTTTTTTATTGGTTCCTTTAATTAAATAATCGGCAGATGCGAAGAACACGGAGGAACGCTGGCTTCCGGTGGAAAAAGGTTGAAGAAAGTGTCTCCGGATGCTTGAAAGTGATACAACAATATTTTTTTTCATATTAATTTCAGACTTTCCTTTTTGTCATTAATGTCAGACTTTTCTTTCATCATAATCTAATAATTAACATAATACAGACTATTTGAAAAATAATTTGTTTGTTTTTATTTGATTGTTTTTAAAACAATTTTTTTAATAATAGTGAAAACCTTTTTTCTTGGAAATGGAGTTAACTTCCGGAATCAAACTTTTTTCTTAGAAATGAAAATGCCCTAAACCCTAAACATCCCAAAAAACATTATTTTCACTAAATAGTTTAAAAAAAAAAAAAGATTAAATGAAAAAAACACATTCCGTTGCTCAGTAAAAATTATTTCTTGAAAAAAAAAAAGACTATTCTATTTTGTTTATTTTCTTCAATGAATTTTTTTTAAGTTTTGAGAACAATCAAATAAATTATTTTTCAAATAGTCTATATTATGTTAATTATTAGAATATGATAAAAGAAAAGTCTGAAATTAATATGAATAAAAAAAAAATTGTATCACTTTCAGGCATCCGTAGACACTTTCTTCAACTTTTTTCCACCGGAAGCCAGCGTTCCTCCGTGTTCTTCGCATCTGACAAATAAATAATCAGCAAAAATTAAATAAAAAAATTATTCAAAAGGGAAAAAAAAAATAACATTTGTTAAATTTTTCGTTGCAAAAATAAAAAAAAGGTTCTTGTTGCTTAAAAGTACGAAAAAAAAATTGTTTTGTCTTTTCCTGAGAGAGAGTTAATTAAGGGGCAGTAACTCTAGTCAACTGTTGTTATTACATCGAAAGCAATTAACTGGACATTAATTAATAAATGAACGTAGAAGAATACAGTAATGGAAAATTTAAGAATTTTGTAGTGAATGAAATCACTGAACGAAATTCAGCGAGTTACGTCTAATCGACTTGCACAGTAACCACTCATGCAACGCCAAAGAAATCCATCAGTTTTTCCACTGTTGATGGCACAAGTCGCATGTTATGCCCACAACTGCAGGTTTCTTCGCCAGAAATAAGCCCATGGGGCTTGCAAGAAATCGATCTGTTCAGCTTTTTCGGAAGTAAAATAAAGTACGTCTTCAAACTGGAACAAGTTCAGAGCCATGATCGCAATTTAATACAAAATCAAAGTTGTTAGATTTTAAAGACAAAATCTGGCTCAAAATTACAATTCACAGTTACTGCCCCTTAATTAACTCTCTCTCAGGAACAGACAAAAAGAATTTTTTTTTCGTACTTTTAAGCAACACACACACAAAAAAACAACCGTCCGTTATATTTGTACGGAACTTTAAGCAATAAGAACCAAAAAAACATTGTTTTTTTGAAAATCACTCGTTTTTTTGTATTTCAAATTGCGATTGTCCACTATTTAACTTCTTAACAGTGTTAAGTTAACACACACCAAAAAAACAACCGTCCGTTATATTTGTACGGAACTTAAAAACGGTGCAATTAATATCACGTGATCTCCGGTTTACAGACGACGCATTCGGTACTATGTTCGTACACATTCACCTTACTATCTACACCGAAAATTAGGGAAATTTATCGAGTAGAAGCTTAATTAAAAAATATAAATCAGTTTTATCGTATTTTTCCGATCGCCATTGATAAGGGCCACGATTACGACCGTAGTTGTGTAAGGGGCGCAAATACACGTAAAACAAGGGAGATAAGTCAGTCTGTCATTTTGGCGTTTGGAAAAATACGATAAAACTGATTTATATTTTTAATTAAAATTCTAGTCGATAATTTTCCCTAATTTTTTCATGTACATACCTACTTTTGCCTGATACGTAAGTATATCAAAGAGTTTTTCTGTTAATTTATTTGGAACCGTCATATTTCACCTGTACTTTTTTCATATATCAGTTTAGATTTCTACTAACGCGTTTTAATTAGTAAACTCATATTTGTTAGTGTAATGTTGTGTTTTTAGTCCAGGTGTTTAATTACGTGTGCAAGAGTATATTTTTTGGGAAGCATTTATAACGACAGCTAACAGAACGAAAAAGGGATTTAAAAAAAAAAGTAAAAAACAAATAGGCAACAAATGTTACCAAAGGCAAAATAAGTTACTCTTCTTCTACCTACCCGAATAAGTTAACTTGTGTTTTAACTTATTTTAAAGCGTTTTTTTTTTTTTAGTTTGATTTAAAACTAGTGTCGAAACGTCACGTGATCAAATGGGTGCATTTTGTGTTTTCAATTTTAACATGCCGTCTCGACACTAGTTTTAAATCGAACTAAAAAAAAAACAGCTTTAAATTTTTTTCCACCCCTTTTTCGTTGTTAGCTGTTGTGTTATAAATGCCCTATTTTTTTTAGGTTTGTGTATTTTTTAATGAAACCCTTTTTTTACTGAAATCAGAAAATATATTTATAAACAAAACAGGAAAAGGAAATGTTTAAATGGAAGCGTTTTAACCTGCACGGTAAAAAAAACAGAATAACTTAGATTATGAATATCGACATTTATGAAATAAGCATTTAAGTAGTTTGTAAAATGATTTTTTTTAATAAATAATCTTAAAAAATAAAAAAGCTTATGAATTATTTGAAGAAAATAAAGCTTGAACAACGATCTCGTATTTTTATAGAAGGAGGATGGATGACGACATTACTACTTTAGCATAACAAATCCGATTTGTTTTTATTCGCTGTCTGAAAATACAATACTTATTTTGTTCTTTTTTTTTTTTCTTCCAAAAATGCCACAACGACATGACAGTAATTTTTAAATAGTTCGTAATAAATGAAATCTTATACTGACCTACCTCAAGTAATAATCATCAACGAAAGATTTTGGTGGTTTCTAGATAAATTAAGAAACGCACAGAAATTACACCTAGCGACGGAAATTCGAACTGCTGTCGCAATCGATGTATTAAGTCAAGGGGAGATAACTTTCCATAGCATTTTAACCGGAAGTAAATACAAGGGGAGATCACTCATGTATGTTTTGTTTTTACCGGTTCTGAGATAATTCTAATAATTAAACAAAAGTCGACGAAGCACTTAAGCGAATACAGAACTCCTATCATATGTCAGATATAACTACAAAATTGTGCTCTCTTTCGCGATAAATCAAATCCCAGGTATATATATAGTATTTGTCTTGTGCTTTATAACAACCTGCCAATTCAGTGAAAGTTGTTTCAAATTTATTCCGATACCTTTTTTTTTTCTTTTGATTTTCGGAGGTAGTCGGTGATAATAATGGGCGACGGCCTACCTTCCAGTTTTGATGCCATTGTCGTTGGCACTGGCTTGTCGGAAAGCATCGTCGCCGCTGCCCTGTCTCGGATCGGCAAATCAGTCTTACATGTAGACAGAAACGCCTACTACGGAAGTCGTTGGTCCTCATTCAGTCTTCGCAGCCTACAGAAGTGGGCCGAATGTTCGGCACTTTCTGCAGACTGCCAACAACAACAACAACAACAGGTGGAAGAAAGTGACATTACCGCCGAAGGAGAACGTAGTCAGCAGCAGCAGCAGCCAGAACTACCAAATCACCAAAGTCCACCAGTTGACGTCAACAGCCTACTCAAAGACGGTGAGGCCACCTTGACTGTTCCTAAATCTGACGGGGGAGTGTCCAACGTCCATCTCTCGTACCATCACATTTTTAAAGGTGGTGGTGGTAGCGACAAGACTCGTCAAGATGGTGCTGTCGAACGCCAAGCTGCGCCCGAGCCAGCTGAAGGGGCCCAAGGTGGGGAAGAACCCTCCGAGTGCCCCGAACAGCAGCACCAGCAGCAGCAGCAGTCGGGAACAGGTGACCAAGGCAAAGAGGAAAAGCACCCAATCCCGGAACGGCCAGCGGATACGGAGGAGGCGCCGGCCAAAGACCGAGTATTCAAAGTCGACCATCAATCTGCTACTGTTTCTACTTCTGAAAACGAAGAGACCCCCGCAGACCACAATGCCGACCAAAGACCAGAAAAAGACCAAAAAGTAGACCTTGCTGAGCCGAACTTACTGAAACAAGCGGATCGAAACCGGCTGAAAAGATGGACTGTGAGTGAATTCGAAAACCAGTGGAGACGTTTTAATTTTGACCTGGCGCCACGAGTGTTGTACAGTAATGGTGACATGGTACAGCTTCTGATACAATCGGATATCTCTCGATACTGCGAGTTCAAGTTGGTGTCTCGCATACTTACTATTCATGAGGATAAGTTGCAGTATGTTCCGTGTTCAAGGTCCCATGTTTTCAACTCCAAAGCGGTAACTATACTCGACAAAAGAAAAATGATGAAATTTGTAAAAACCTGTCTTGGAGAAGAAACAGACAATTTGATTGAGGAGTATGCGGACAGACCTTTCACTGAATACCTGAGTAAGAAGTTTTCGCCAATTGTTAAACACTACATCTACAAAGCGATAACAATGACCAAGGAAGATACGAAAACAACGGATGGTATTGCGATAGCTAAGAAGTTCTTCTCATCAGTTGGCCGCTACGGAAACCTTCCTTTCTTGACCCCTATCTATGGGGTCGGAGAACTACCCCAAGCTTTCAGTCGAATGTGTGCTGTCTGGGGTGGTATTTACTGCCTAAACTTGTCTGTGGATTCAATTCTGACTAATGATGGTAAAATCACTGGAATTGTGACAGATGAAGGACAAAGAATCGAGTGTGAACACCTGATTATGGAACCCAGCTATTTACCCGAGAACCTGATCCAGTCATCCGACACACAAACAATATCACGCGCCATTTTGGTGATTGACAAACCTTTGATGCATTCTGGAAAGGAAGAATTATCGGTGTTGAATTCCTATCCACCTGATGATCCTGAAAGATCTTGTTTAATGTTGGAATTTCCATCTTCAGCGATGGTTTGCCCTTCTGGATTATCAGTTGTCCACTTAACAAGAATTGCTAAATCTGATCCCAAATCTGATTTGGAATACATCTGTCAGTTTCTTTTTGATTTCGATCCGAATGGTCAGGCAGGGCCGAATAATGGAACTGAAGCTGACCATTCTGTAGATAATGAGGAAAACTCAAAACCAAAAGTCCTTTGGTCATTCTTTTTTCAAATGAAGAATCACCAAAAGCTCATTCTGAACCCGGATGCTCCCAGTAATCTTCACGTAACATCTCAGCCTGGGTCAGAGTTAGATCTCGATTTTTATCCAAAGGAGGCGAAATCCATATTTGAGGCGATGTATCCAACTGAAGAATTCCACCCAAAATGTCCCAATCCTGAAGATATCATTTATGTGGGTTCTGAAGGAGATGCGGATAAAGCCGAAGGAGACACGGATAAAGCCGAAGGAGACGCGGATAAAGCCGAAGGAGATGCGGATAAAGCCGAGGAAGTGGAAAACACAAAAGAGGATGCTACCAAAGATGAAGTGAAATCATCTGGGAAGGATGCTGCTGATGGAGATGAGAAACCTGCTCATGAAAATGGTGAAGGCGCTTCAGTTGAAGGAATTGAACAAGACTTAACTAATCTAAAGGTGGATGAAGGTGAAAATAAATCCACTGACTGATCCAAAATGGGATTTTAAAGTAAAATCCACCTCTGAAAAAAAAAAAAGAGACTTCACTGAGGGAGAGTATAATATTATTTCTATATGCTTTCTTTTTTCTTTCTTTTTTATTATTTATGTAAATATACATGCATACATTTATATATATATATATATATATATATATATATATATATATATATATATCAAAATAATGTCTTAAAACAGTTTTTTGGGGAGGGGGGCTAATTTCTAATATTTATTTCAGTCGGGCTCTACATATTAAAACAATATTACTATATACATATATATATATATATATATATATATATATATATATATATATATATATAATCTGTTAAATATGGCCAATTGGAAAAAGACTGAAAATAACTTGCATATGTCATATGTGCCACATGAGGTGAAATTTTTTTTAATCTCTAATTGGCCATATTCTTTCATGTGTGCACACACACATATATATATATAATGAAAATTAAGATTATTTTTTATACATTCTATGATGTTAACAATTACTAGTCAATCTCTCAAAAAAAAATGTTATCCTTTCTTTTTTGAAAACTTGTGGATCATTCCATCTTTCTTACTCGACAATATTTAATCATCAGTATTTTCGCGTAACAATCCTACACACACATATTCAACAGTTTTCTTATAAAAGTAAACATTTCTTTTTTTTTTTTTTTTAACCCATTTACAAACCGAAAAGAATGTTGAATGTTTTCCTCATATATTAACATTGAATATTAAATATCCATTTTCGCTTCTTCTTTCTTGTCTGGGTAGACATATTTTTGTATCTTTTATAATTTCAAATGATTATTTAAATGAAAGACAATTTACTTATTAATATGTGCTGATCGATGGCAATTCTTTGATAATTTCTTTTCTTTTTTTTTATATTGTTAATATCCTTACATTCATTGAATTCCGCTCTCTATCTATCTATCTATCTATCTAGTTATGCCCATATCTATCTATCTATCTATCTATCTATCTATCTATCTATCTATCTATCTATCTATCTATCTAGTTATGCCCATATCTATCTATCTATCTATCTATCTAGTTATGCCCATATCTATCTATCTATCTATCTATCTAGTTATGCCCATATCTATCTATCTAGTTATGCCCATATCTATCTATCTATCTATCTATCTAGTTATGCCCATATCTATCTATCTATCTATCTATCTATCTATCTAGTTATGCCTCTATCTATCTATCTATCTAGTTATGCCTCTATCTATCTATCTATCTATCTAGTTATGCCCATATCCATCTATCTATCTATCTATCCATCTATCTAGTTATGCCCATATCCATCTATCTATCTATCTATCTATCTATCTAGTTATGCCCATATCCATCTATCTATCTATCTATCTAGTTATGCCCATATCTATCTATCTATCTATCTATCTAGTTATGCCCATATCTATCTATCTATCTATCTAGTTATGCCCATATCTATCTATCTATCTACCTATCTATCTATCTATCTATCTAGTTATGCCCATATCTATCTATCTATCTAGTTATGCCCATATCTATCTATCTATCTATCTATCTAGTTATGTCCATATCTATCTATCTATCTATCTAGTTATGCCCATATCTATCTATCTATCTATCTATCTAGTTATGCCCATATCTATCTATCTATCGTTATTCCATCAGCAGCTCTGATTAAAATTGCACAACTCTGATTTCATTCTATACAAATGGATTATAAATAAACTGGATTGTTTATAACATAACAGACTAACCCCAACATAACAGGCTAGATGCAAGATTTTGTCACTTCAGTTCTGTTGTAATAACTCTATGATGATGAATTAGATCTGAATATATATATATATATATTAGTCAGGCTCATATTATATTCCAATAACCATGTTTTTATTTTATTATTTTTATTTTTAATTTTCACATTTCCAAAAAACATAACATTTCTGTTTTATACGGTCCGATATTGACATAAAAATGTTGTTTGGCACAAGACAAATGAAACGGACCGTTAAAAATATATCTCACAGAAATGTTATGTTTTTTGGAAATATGAAAAAATAAAAATAATAAAATAAAAACATGGTTATTGGAATATGATATGAACCTTACTTATATTTGCTCTGTTGTCACTAATTGACAATCATCGAGCTGACTCTTTTAAGGAGACTGCAAAGTAAAAGGGCACTGATAGCATATGCTAATACATATATTGTCATTAATAATTATATATATATATATATATATATATATATATATATATGTATAAATATACCTTAGGTGTGTATATATAAAGTGCATCCGTTTTAATAAGTTTTTTTTTGGGGGGGGGGGCATTATTACTGACCTTTGTTATGATAAAATAATAAAATCATGGCTGAATCGAAATGTGATAAAAGGAATTTGTTAAAATGAAAACAAGTATGTATAATAAATAAGAAACTATTTTTTTAAAAAACATAGTATTATTCATACAACTTTATAATAAGTACAATTTTAGTTTTTACTTACTGCATAGATTATAGTGCGGCAGCAATTATTTACGAAAATCATTTTTGGGTGTATAAAAGTTCTTATTCAATGTCTTAATATTAAATAGCAATATGTCAAATATTAAGAAGAATTTAAATTGATTTTTTTTTTTTTTCATGATTTGTTTGCCGTAAAATACACAATAACTTTTCTGTTTATAAGAGAAAACAATTCCTCTTTTTTGTGCGTTGTTGCTAAATTCATTGCTTTTACATTTGCTCTATTTTTGTACAAAATTACAGTATGATCCTTTGCGCAAATGCATATATATAATATATATATTATTTATATACGGATAATATATATATATATATAATCAAAGTCAAAAGTATAGACTTGAGTAGAGTATAAATGGACAATAGAAAAAACAGCTTCAAATGTAAGGGAAACTGAAATAAAATTATGAGATTCAAGACTCAAATACTGCAGATATTCAAATCGGTTCAATGATTGAACTTTCAGATCTATTGAGACAAATAAATTTATAGCATTATTTATATCAGTTCCATTGTAGCATTATTTATATCAGATCTTGAATTCTTGGAACTTATATAAATTTGTCTTAACTTTCTCTATCTATCTATATATAGTCTTGGAAGTTTCTCAACCATTAAAATTATATTTAAAAAAAAAAATTTTTTTAATTTTTAAAAAAAAAACCTTAAGTCCCAAGTCGTTCAGTGGAAAATCACTCATGTAAGTAAATTTAACTTTTTCAGTTATTATATTAGTTTGCTTCTAACATTATTTAAGGGATCATCAGTTGTTTACCATGAAAAACTGTTTCGGGAATTTAAAATATATATATATATCTATATATATATATATAAATTACGGTTTCGTATAAATATAGTTATTACAAGTAAGCTATGCAGAAACATTTTTTTTATTCCATCAAAGGAATTCCTCAAGTTAGCTGCGGCTAGTCTGCCTTCCTTTGATGGAAAAACAAATATGTTTCTGTGTAGCTCACTTTCCATAAGTAACTTTTTATATTACTATTTGTATATTTACTAGCAGAAAGACTCGACGTTGCTCGGGATTGAATGAGGATCACTATGTACTTTTTCACTCTGCTCATAACACCATACTACTTTCTTTGTTTTTACTGCATCCCTCTCCCCGTTTCGCCTCCTAATATATAGTTGAAAGAAACTTGAAATGTTGAAAAACTCTCTGAATTAGTGTCTTATATGGTTTAAATTTCATTAAAATTGGATATATGTATTTGAAGTTTTAAGGAGGTTCTGTTTTTTGTTTTTGTTTGGAGAGAGGGGATTCGTCTTTTCACAAGCTTCTCTAAGAAGACCTCAATATATTTTGATTTTTAAATGGAGTCTGTAATGTGGAGAACATAACACACAAATATGATAGCTTATAATAATCAATAGTTTAGAATAATAATAATCTTGCGATAGCTTAGCTGTTGCAAATAAGACAGGCTTAGATGTGATGACCTCAGCAGATGATTAAATCTAGACAGTATGAATTGATGTGTGCAGAACAGGAGACTATTGGTTTGGTCACATTGAAAGAATGGATGAGAGTTCTTGGGTTAGGGTTAAGTAGTAAAGTTGAGAGAGCAGGATTTGTTGACAGGTGAAAGCCAAGAAAAACCTGGGAGAAAGTAATAAGGATGGACTTGAGAGAAAGACGGATAAATAAAGACTTGGTCAGAGATAAGTTATTTTGGAAGTCAATTTCTAAAAGCTATCCAATACATGCCAGCTTATAAAACATATTATGCCGAATATGATTATGATGTTTCCTGCTCCATGTTTCCCTGACGCTACCGAAATGCAGAAATTTAAGTCTAATGTGAACAAATATCTCGCTGCACAACTCCCCACTTAGGATGCCTCCTTTAATTTCTGGCCCCTAATCCACAGTAGCCCCTTACGTCTCACTGGCAATGAGCCTTGTCTGGGGTGAATTCCAGTTTTAAAAATCTTTTAAATAAACCGGTTGATGTTGATGATGATGATGATGATGATGATGATATATATACATATATATATATAATATGTATGCAAATACTTATAAATCTGTGAGCACTAACTAGAGATATCTTATGTATGCTGAGCCGTATTTACATGCGTGTGTATATGCATGAGTAGATGTATGTTTTTTTTATGTGTGTCACTGGGTGTGAAAACCGTGGTGGATAAGGTGTTCATCTTATGTGTAATTAAAACAGCTTTGGTCACTTATGGAGATCAGTGTTGACTGACCTCGTTCCCCTCACACTTGTTGCGACAGAGATCTCTTAGTTGAATATGTGGGCTTCAAAAAGTCTAAAATTATAAAAAGATAATATACAATAATTAAAGAAAAACAAAACCTATGAGAATACAAAATGCCAAATGTTAAATGTTAAAATAATTCCAGTCTTAGGTTTCCTAAAGTTTCTTGTCAGAATCATTCTAATTTTGGTTTTCATCTTGACAATGTGACCTGAGGAAGCTTAGCCTTAATAATGCTATAGCCGAAACATGTATGCACATATGTAGCCAATAAATTTGTATAAAACAAAATTCATACTAAATATATATATATGTAACTAGAAGAATACCCGTCTCGGGATAGGTAAAATTTTGCACCACTTTTAAGTCTCTTACAAAAATTCAAGTCAGGATATAATGCTATTAAACCTTATGTCTAGAATCCTTATTCCAATATTGATCAAAATCCATTACATAATTTAGATTTTAGAAAATGTCTAAAATTTAAGGCTTAGCACTGAACGCGATCTTTAGAAGAAATTGAAATTCAAAGAATCTTGCATAATTGGTCTCTAATGACTATGGATCAAATTTAATACAAATCTGAAATATTTGAATTTTCAAATTGAAGGTTGTGCCCACATTATATAGTACTAAGTAAAATTCAGTTCTAAGTGACAGTCATCTGAAGGTTGAAGGTTCAATCCTCAGTGCGGGCGATACAAAGAATTGCGAATTACTGAAGACTTCTTCCCAATCATGGCAGATGGAACGAGAACATTCTACCCCCGTGGATTTAATAAAGGGTTCTGTTCAAAAGATTCCCGAGTTCGACGGAAAACTTACTGAGTTTGACAAGGTACACCTGAAGAAGGTCGGAGGTTACATCGGCCGAAACGTTGTGATAAAAACACCCAAGATGAGAACAGTAGTTCAAATATACCAAATTCTATAAATTATCAACCCTCATCTCAAAAATTCCGAAACAAAAAAATAATGAACTTTGAACTAATGCTGAATATACCCTTTCTGTCTACTTTTTTGTGGATCATCAAAAAAAAGTCACTTAGTTTATAGAAAATATATTTATGTAATGTTTTTTTATGGTATTATGGTATGTTAATTTCTTTCATTTTATAAAAACCGCATCCAGTTCAAAAAAAAAAAATCATTTAGACATACGTGAAAGTCGAATTCGGATATGGCAAATTCTAAGTCCAGCATCTTAGTTAGTGTCCTTTTTCTTTTTTGTTAACGAATTGTTTCTATTTGAAAACGAACAAACTCCAAAAACACCATGACTTTTTAATAGTATATAGATTTCTGTATTAAAAAATAAAAAATTTAGTAATTTAAAAAATTGTTTAATATGAATTGTTTAAAATGCTTAGAAAAAATATGTGTAAAAATCTTGTTTTTTAACCTTTTTTTTACACACATGTAAAATCTAAAATTGCTGCAATTCTGACCTTGATCTTCTTGAGGTGAATGTTTGCTAAGAAAGATTGTGATTTTGTGCCAGTATATTAAATTAGCAGAATATTTTTGCAAGGTAAACCTAGGTTAAGTGTGGGCCCAGAATCAGTGTAGCCAGATATATATGAGAGCAGATAGCTGATTGGTTGATCTAGTCAGGTGATGAGATAGATATTTGAACGAGATAATGTCATCAGTTACAACTTAGAACTTACACATGAAGAGTCATTATGTAGAGTCTAGATGAATACGGATGTTTAGATCCCTCTTATCTCTTATGAGGATCAGGCCAGAAGTTAGGAAAAGTATACTGAAATAGATATGTAAGTACAATATTAAATTGTCGATTAAAAGTACGTTTTGTAAAGAGTTTCAGTTATTTCCTGCTGGCAAGGGTGGTCTGTCAAACATGTTGTAGAGTAGGGGTGGGCTGTCAAACGTGCAAATTATTGCAAGTATGTTTGTCCCTGATTCAGTGCTCATTTTGTTGTAACTTTGATCAAAAAAGGTTTGTCTTTGTTCTCGTTTGAGGACATTCGTTGCATTGAGAGAAACGATATGAGAATGATACGATGGATGTGTAATATCAGTCTTAAAACCAGACTTAGATCTGATGATCTCAGAGGAAGATTAAATCTGGACAGTATAGGAAGATGTGTGCAGGACGGATACTTCAATTGGTATTGTCACATTGAAAGAATGGATCAGAGTTCTGGAGTTAGATGTAGAAACAAACTCTTCTTTTAAATTTAATTCATTTTATTACAAGCATTGTTATTTCAACTGGGGGTCATTCACTTTGTCGAGAGAGAGAGAGAGAGAGAGCGCGCACGCAATCACAATCACTACTTTATCGTAGTTAGTTAACAATGTTTTCTTAACCATTCATAGAGAGGGAGGGAAAGGATTTCTCTCGCTTGTATTCCCTTATTTTTACATTGTGAATCGCACGTCCTGCTCGGTTCGCCTTCCGAATCAGACTGACGAAAACTCGCTTCCCACGAGAACGAGTGACGTCACAGAGCCTCTCGCAGGTGCAGACTGACCCTTGATCTGGGGTCTCGTCACACGGTAACCTTGTCACGTCTGTTAGCTCTGACTGTGAGAACAAGCCCTATTCTGCACTCGACTGCACCCGCGTTAACTCGCGCAAGTCAAACCAACGATTTCCAACAGATACGTCCATTCCCATAGGGCCATTATCCAACATATACAATCAATTAAACGCAGGTTGCAATTGGACCTGTAGTGGGGGTTAGGTTGCGGATTAGGGTTAGGTTGGGGATTTATACTACTCTCATTTATAGCAGTTATAACTTCATCATTATCATTGGCATCTTGTTTTCAAGAGACCATGCCAGATGCACCAAGACTTGAGTTACATCTCCAGGCTGCAAGCTTGGGAAAGAAGTATGAAGGTCCTGGATTACCCAATTGTCGGGATCCCACTCTTGCCGCTTCACTGATAGAATTTAAAGGAATTTTGAGCCTGGCATTTCATATCAGTTTGGCTGCAGGGGCTGTTGTATGGTGACAAGCATGCTATCTCACTGCCCTCGGGGCTCTGCTGCAACGCTAGATGGTTGTTGATCCTATAGAAGAGTTCATTCAAACTTTGAGGTCTTGGTTTTGTTTTTTTGGTTTTTTATTCTAACCACCTTCCTTGCTAAACAAATCTGGTGGTGGAACTGGTTTAGTCATAATTGCTGAACCAACAATGTGGCAGATAGTACTGAGTTACCAGGTATAATAGTCGCAATGTGGATGACCTGACATTATTAGTACATAAATGACCACCTTAGATCCAATATGACTTTTTGAACTTGCCATAGTCTGCAAGAATATCCATTAGACCACTTATGTACCATCTTAGACAAAACTTAGTAAATATACATCCATTGTTATTTTAAATATACATCCATTGTTATTTTCCTTTAGTAATTTTTGTTTTTCTTTTGGAGAGCTTCCATTGTGACATAACGTGTTGTACTGACTTTTCCTTAGCCATTGTTTACGTTTGTCTAAATACTTTTCTTTATACTTAAAATCAAAGAAAAGTTTCTCTTAACAAATTTCTCTTCATGAGAAAAACAAAAAGATTTTTTAATCTTCGATTGATTTCCTGCGTTGAGTCTGTTTACTTTCATTTTCGTTTTGTTTTGTTTTGTTTTTTTATTACCGTGCTGCTTTTTTTTTCTGAAATAAAACTTTAAAAGTTAACTTTAATTATTATACTATTATTTAGTCATTAAATTTGAGCCGAATTGTTATAAAACTATGACTCGTTGTTGTTATGGTGATGTTGTTTTTATTTCTATTCATAGTCATTTGATTTAAATAACTTCTGAAACTGAGTACACATACACGCATACAAATTATTACACACACACACACACATATATATATATATACTCACTTTGTTAAATTCGTGAAAATTCATCAACTACATTCATGGGCATTATCATATTGCGTTAATAAAAAAAAGTCATGAGTTCCCTAGATGACCAGAAGATAGCCACCTTAAAGTTCAAAAGAACTTGTTTCAACGTTTTTAAAATTATCATGACCTCAAGATTCTTAGAAACATTTAAAAATTGCATTAATATATATGTGCATAAAAATTACATTAATATATATGTGCATACAAAATTACATTAATATATATGTGCATACAAAATTACATTAATATATATGTGCATACAAAATTAGATTAATATATATGTGCATACAAATTACATTAATATATATGTGCATACAAATTACATTAATATATATGTGCATACAAAATAACATTAATATATATGTGCATACAAATTACATGAATATATATGTGCATACAATTTACATTAATATATATGTGCATACAAATTACATTAATATATATGTGCATACAAAATTACATTAATATATATGTGCATACAAAATTACATTAATATATATGTGCATACAAAATTACATTAATATATATGTGCATACAAAATTACATTTATATATATGTGCATACGAAATTACATTAATATATATGTGGATAAAAAATAACATTAATATATATGTGCATACAAAATTACATTAATATATATGTGCATACGAAATTACATTAATATATATGTGCATAAAAAATTACATCGATATATATGTGCATACGAAATTACATTAATATATATATACATACAAAATTTAATTAATATATATGTGCATACAAATTACATTAATATATATGTGCATACGAAATTACATTAATATATGTGTGCATACAAAATTACATTAATATATGTGCATACAAATTACATTAATATATATGTGCATACAAAATTACATTAATATATATGTGCATACAAAATTACATTAATATATATGTGCATACAAAATTTAATTAATATATATGTGCATACAAAATTTAATTAATATATATGTGCATACAAATTACATTAATATATATGTGCATACAAATTACATTAATATATGTGTGCATACGAAATTACATTAATATATATGTGCATACAAAATTACATTAATATATATGTGCGTACAAAATTACATTAATATATATGTGCATACAAAATTACATTAATATATATGTGCATACAAAATTTAATTAATATATATGTGCATACAAATTACATTAATATATATGTGCATACAAATTACATTAATATATATGTGCATACGAAATTACATTAATATATGTGTGCATACGAAATTACATTAATATATGTGTGCATACAAAATTACATTAATATATGTGCATACAAAATTACATTAATATATATGTGCATACAAAATTACATTAATATATATGTGCATACAAAATTACATTAATATATATGTGCATACAAAATTTAATTAATATATATGTGCATACAAATTACATTAATATATATGTGCATACAAATTACATTAATATATATGTGCATACAAAATTACATTAATTTATATGTGCATACAAAATAACATTAATATATATGTGCATACTAAATTACATTAATAATATATATGTGCATACAAATAACATTAATATATATGTGCATACAAAATTACATTAATATATATGTGCATACAAAATTACATTAATATATATATGTGCATACAAAATTACATTAATATATATGTGCATACCAAATTACATTAATATATATGTGCATACCAAATTACATTAATAATATATATGTGCATACGAAATAACATTAATATATATGTGCATACAAAATTACATTAATAATATATATGTGCATACCAAATTACATTTATATATATGTGCATACAAAATTACATTAATAATATATATGTGCATACCAAATTACATTAATAATATATATGTGCATACAAAATTACATTAATAATATATATGTGCATACGAAATTACATTAATATATATGTGCATACAAAAGTACATCAATATATATGTGCATACAAAATTACATTAATTTATATGTGCATACGAAATTACATTAATATATGTGTGCATACAAAATTACATTAATATATGTGTGCATACAAAATTACATTAATTTATATGTGCATACAAAATAACATTAATATATATGTGCATACCAAATTACATTAATAATATATATGTGCATACAAATAACATTAATATATATGTGCATACAAAATTACATTAATATATATGTGCATACAAAATTACATTAATATATATGTGCATACAAAATTACATTAATATATATATGTGCATACAAAATTACATTAATATATATGTGCATACCAAATTACATTAATATATATGTGCATACCAAATTACATTAATAATATATATGTGCATACGAAATAACATTAATATATATGTGCATACAAAATTACATTAATAATATATATGTGCATACCAAATTACATTTATATATATGTGCATACAAAATTACATTAATAATATATATGTGCATACCAAATTACATTAATAATATATATGTGCATACAAAATTACATTAATAATATATATGTGCATACGAAATTACATTAATATATATGTGCATACAAAAGTACATCAATATATATGTGCATACAAAATTACATTAATTTATATGTGCATACGAAATTACATTAATATATGTGTGCATACAAAATTACATTAATATATGTGTGCATACAAAATTACATTAATATATATGTGCATACAAAATTACATTAATTTATATGTGCATACAAAATTACATTAATATATATGTGCATACGAAATTATATTAATATATATGTGCATACGAAATTATATTAATATATGTGTGCATACAAAATTACATTAATATATGTGTGCATACAAAATTACATTAATATATATGTGCATACAAAATTACATTAATTTATATGTGCATACGAAATTACATTAATATATATGTGCATACAAAATTACATTTATATATGTGTGCATACAAAATTACATTAATATATATGTGCATACAAAATTACATTAATATATATGTGCATACAAATTACATTAATATATATGTGCATACAAATTACATTAATATATATGTGCATACAAAATTTAATTAATATATATGTGCATAAAAAATTACAATTATATATATGTGCATACAAAATTACATTAATAATATATATGTGCATACAAAATTACATTAATAATATATATGTGCATACAAAATTACATTAATTTATATGTACATACAAAATTACATCGATATATATGTGCATACAAAATTACATTAATTTATATGTGCATACAAAATTACATTAATATATATGTGCATACAAATTACATTAATATATATGTGCATACAAATTACAATTAATATATATGTGCATTCAAATTCATAGAAATACAAGTGTACCAAAAATTAAACGGAACTACGTTGAACAAAGTTATTGTTCAAGGACTTCCAATCTGTTGTACACAATATCACAGCTGCGTTCTACATGGTCGTTTTCAAGTCCAACGTTAACAAATTCTTGTCGAGCCATCATCGTAAATAATTAAACCCTGTTCTTTTCACCCATCATTTTCAATCCTTTTTTTGGTGGTGTTCATCATACAAATGACAATCTCATTAATCCTTATCCTCGAGTGACCTTTGGACCTTAATAAGTCGTGATCCATTACTATAAAAAAAACTTTTAAATACACAAGATATAAACGAATTAATTCAAGAAAAATAAAATACATATATTACCTAAGAATTAATATATTGCTTTTATGAAAATTTAGACACTATTTTAAATGTATACTTATTTTTTATAATTGGTAACTTACATTTCTTTCATTGAGTCACTTTACTTTGTACATCTTCTAATTTTAATACCATATCCATTTTATTAAATTGAGGCTCTATTTTTTTTATATCTACTTCCATTGCAAACAAGCCTAACTATAACTTTCTCGTTTTACAAAATAACAAATATTTTTTAATTAAAAAAAAGAAAAGGAATTATTTTTTAAAACGCTTAATTTAAAAAAAAAAAATTATTATAAATTATATGTATATAATATATATATAGTTTAACTCTTGTGTTATATCCATATATGTCAGTTTAAAAATTGTATAATTCTTTTAACTTCTTCTCATTTCCAAATCTAATCTAAAATCTGAAAAGCCAATTAGAAGATGAAGGGCTTAACACCATAAACTTAATAATCATTTTAAGACCCTCTGATGGAAGCTTAATACCTAAAAATTAAACACTTTTTCTGGCTCAAAAATGCATTCATGTAAGTTTTATTTTCACTCAGTTTGCACAAGAGAAATATTGTCCTGATCATTACATTGACATATTTGAGGTCTGAATTAAAATTTCCAAAGGTGCCCCATTATTATGAACCCGTCTTGGGTCCGGTATTTTATATAATATGAATGTTCAAGTGTTTCTTTCGTTTTAAATTTTTCATAAGATAATATAATTGAAAATATTAAATGTAAAACCTATAAACGTGGCAATAATTTAATATTTTTTAATGAATTTAAAAAGAGTCAATTCTAAGAAACAGTAAGAACACATTTTGTTTCTTCGTTTATAAAGAAAAAAACAGATAAAAGTGAAGTTCAAAAAGTTTTGATTTTGGTTTTCTGATCAAATTTTTGATCTTATCTAAAAAGTTTTAAGACTGGTCTT
Organism: Sepiola atlantica; assembly: GCA_963556195.1. Lineage (NCBI taxonomy): Eukaryota > Metazoa > Mollusca > Cephalopoda > Sepiida > Sepiolidae > Sepiola > Sepiola atlantica. Next base: position 158,114,189 of record OY744523.1, read on the forward strand.
TGTCATAATTGAGATCAACTGTTATTTTTTATTGGTACACTCAAACTGTCGAGTATGTTGTGATGGTGCATGATCAATGTAATGGATAACAACATAGACTATGAAATTTCCAAGACTGAATGCTCCTATAATTGGTGCTTAACCCTGGATTTTATAGTGGAATGGATGATCTGAACACTAGTCTGTTGCGGTCAGACTGGTACCTATTTATACACCTGGATGGAGTGTTTGCTTACATCATCTAGTATTCCCAAATAGTCACCCATCTGAGTACTAACCAGGTTTAACATTACTTAACTCTGATGATCTGACGAGAAACTGTGTCATCATGATTTATCTGTAAATCTAGAATTGGCAAAGCAGATTTTCATACTAAGATATGAATTGTTCATAATAGAGAGTGTTTCAGCATTAAAAAGCCCCCCCAAAAAGGATTGATATGCCGTTAAAACAAACCAAACTGTTTTTTTGTTTTTTTTGCTACACGCAGTTCTGAGCCGAGAAAAAAATTGGTAATAAAAAATAAACAAAAAGGAAGTTGTAAATATTTGTATATAAGTTAGATTAGATGAATCACAAGGAATGAGATAAATGTCCAGCAGAAATCTTTCTTAGAAGATAATCTGTTTGAATATTGTCTACTGGAAGTGAAATTAATTGACTTTACTTCCATTCTTCTATTTCTGCTCTGCACAATGAGCAATTTTAAAATGTCACTCGAAATACTGTGATGGTTAGAAGAAACAAAATGTGAGTCGAGTTTAAAATCAACATGCAAATCTATAAAATAGGTATACAATCTACACACCAATATAGATATTCAATCTACACACCAATATAGATATTCAATCTACACACCAATATAGATATACAATCTACACACCAATATAGATATACAATCTACACACCAACATAGATATACAATCTACACACCAACATAGATATTCAATCTACACACCAATATAGATATTCAATCTACACACCAATATATACAATCTACACACCAATATAGATATACAATCTACACACCAATATAGATATTCAATCTACACACCAACATAGATCTACAATCTACACACCAACATAGATCTACAATCTACACACCAACATAGATCTACAATCTACACACCAACATAGATATACAATCTACACACCAACATAGATATACAATCTACACACCAACATAGATATACAATCTACACACCAATATAGATATACAATCTACACACCAATATAGATATACAATCTACACACCAATATAGATATACAATCTACACACCAATATAGATATACAATCTACACACCAATATAGATATACAATCTACACACCAATATAGATATACAATCTACACACCAATATAGATATACAATCTACACACCAATATAGATATACAATCTACACACCAATATAGATATATAATCTACACACCAATATAGATATACAATCTACACACCAATATAGATATACAATCTACACACCAATATAGATACAAAATATTCTTATTAATGTGTAGAAATAAGTATTAAATACATGAACAAATATTCATATCAAACATAAGAAATATAAATACTATACTAAAATATAGGTAGGCATCCACAATTTTCATAGCAATGTGTGTTCCATTAATTATATCCAATGAATCGTTTCCAGTAGGTATTTTCAACATTAAATAACCACAAAAAGGTTGCTATGCCATAAAAAGTGAACAAACTTGACCAAACCGAAAATCAAGAAAATCTATCTACTTATTTAAAACATTACTTCATAATTTTTTTTCACAAGTCTAGTTAATGCTAAAAATGTTATTCTATTTGAATAAATAAATGTTTTAATCATATTTAAACAATGAGTGGAAAATACAAACTTATTTTTTCAAGAAAGATTGAAGAAAATTCTAACAAATTTTAATTTTATTAAAAAGATTTGTATTTTTGTAATTCTCATATCCTTTGAAAAACTTTTCATAAAAAAAGTAATTATTTGAGACAGGAATATTCATATTTGTTTAAATTATTACATTTCAGTTTTATTCCACTTCAATTTTTATTTTTTTTAAAAAGATGAATTCAAATAACTATAAAATCTATATTATAATAAAATGCAAATTCATTAAACCCAATATTTTTTTAGTCTTTATTTATTGGTTTTCTGTTTAAAATCTGAGTAAGATAATATATACTAATAAAAAAATATATAGAATGAAAATATCAAATATGTTAAAACAGAATATAAAAATAGAAAATATTTATTTTCAATGATGTTATAAACAACAGCTAATGATTAAAAAATCCCTATATTAATAAAATTATAAGACGTCTGTCTGTGTGTGCATGTTTTTCTTGCAACTAGGTAACATACATATTGAATTAATATTCTGTTTATTTTATTTACTATTGATTAAATATTTATTGAAATAAAAAATGCAGTAAAATAAATACTAAAGATTGAATAAGTTTCTCTTTTTTGTTTCCATCAATAATTCAGTAGTTTGAAAAGGAAACTGTTTCCTTTTATTCTTGAATTAATTTATTCAAAGTCAAATCACATTCTTTAGTTGATTCATAAAAATGGATGACTTTATTATCAACTAGTTTTACCTACCCAGTGTTGCCCGGGTGTTTTATTAATTTCATTTTTGATTCCATTTTTTTTTAAATTAACTTCAATTATGATATTGTTTGTGCATTACATTATTAATTGAACCAACTTATTATAAAACTTTAACTAATTTTATTAAGTTAAATGGTGTTTTAACTCTTAAATGCTTTATTTTTTTATATTAGTTTGAAAAAGATTTTATCCAAGATACTGATTGCCTATTTAGCGGGTGTGCTGATGCAACATCATACAAATACCTACTCATACTTGCCAATAGGCTCGTTGCAGATTTAAAACAGGTTGCAGTTTGACACATTTTCATTGAATATTATATTGAATAGGCATTTTGTTGGAGTGTGTCATATTTGAAAGAAAAAGCATCTAAGGGTTAATATCTATTTATCAGACGTAAAGAACTTCCAAAACTTTCAATACATGAAGATTTGCTAAGAATTTTAAACCCAGAAATAACATTCTATTCCAACTTTTAAATGTTTCCAAATTCCTTTCAAATATGAAAGCGTCACAAAGTAATTCTTTTTTTTTTTTGTTTGTTTGCTTCAACTATTAGCAAAATATTAAAGTGGCTGACTTGCTTACAAAGAAACCGAAATGCATTCTGATGGATTTAATTTTGCAATTTAAATTATTTTTTAAATAGAATTTTACAAATTTTATTTCATGCTATTGCATTTTTGATTTCAATAAATAAGAAATTAATAGTAAATAAAAATGTAAGTCACCTAGTCGCGAGAAAAACAGACATGAAGTTGTCTTACAATTTTATTAATATTGTGATTTTGTTTAAATCATTAACACCTGTTGTTGTTAACATCATAAAAAAATAAGCATTTCTTGTCTTTCTAATCTGTTTTAACATACTTGATACGTAACATTTTTCATTTTATGTTTTTTTTTTAATAAAAATACTCCGATTTTAAAAAGAAACTCATTTTGTTTTTTCAATCAGATAGAACACCTCACCCTAACCCATCTGTTTTTTTTGTTGTTTTTTTTTTAATTTAAATAATCTTTTATTTTTATCATTTGTTTTAACTTATTTGATATGCAATATTTATCATTTTATTTTTTATGAAAATACTAGAAGAATACCCGTCTCGGGGTAGGTAAAATTAATTCCTCCTAAACCGAACAGTTTTGCATCTCGTTTATGCCTGCTTATGAAGATTAAAATCAAATTATAAACAATGCTACTAAACCATATATCTATAATCCTTATTCCAATTTTGATCAAAATCAATATGATTTTGATTCTAGAAAATAAAATTTAAACTTAAAGGATCTTAAGAAATTGAAATGGACTATTGGATCAAATTGAAATGACTATGGATCAAATTTATAGCTAATCTGAAATATTTAAATTTTTAAATAAAAGTTTGCGCCCATTTTATGCCCTTTAAAACCTTTTTAAATATTCCAAAGAAACTGAAATTTGAGAAATATTTATTAATTAATATCTAATACCTGTTATTAAAATTTCACAAAAATTTGAGGCATCTGAATTTTAACAAAGTGTTTCCATCACTTTTTTACTCTCTTTGCATAAAACTAAACTAAAATTATAGCCCACATTACCCACCCTTATGCTTAGCAGCTGTATTCCAAAATTCGTAAAAAGTGAATGCTGTACATATACACGTACCTAGCTTTATATAAATATATATTATCGTATGCTAATTTGAAATATAAACCCATTTTTCTCCCTCTGATATGACACGTCATCCTTTTTAAAATATTGTTCATTTTTAATTTTCTCTCTTGCTCAGACTGTAGTAACTTTCAAAGAATAGCGGCCATTAGAAATAATCGAGTTCTTTCCGTGTCAAATTGTTGTGTAGATGTCCTCCTTTCGATTTTTTTCGTTAATGATTCTGGCTCAACATTGTGTATTGTGTGCACTTACAATGGGAATCCCTATAGAAGTTGTGAATCTAATTCTTGCGGCCGGGAAAACAATTCTCCTTGTAATTCATTGGCTGGACATTGTCTTCTTTCCTCTGCGTGAGTCATGTGGACTCCTCAAATATTTAGCTTCCTTTACTAAATGCTGATGTGTTCAACTGATTGTCTGCACTCTGTTTTGTTGTGTTTCTTTCGTTGACAATGTGAGGCCGCTGGTTAAAAGAAGAATAGTCGTCAGCTATGGAATGTGTCAGTTTCTCACTTATGAGGACATTCGCTTATGAGCAAAAATAAATAAAATACCATATCTTTTTATTATTATTATTATTATTATTATTATTATTATAGAATGGTATAGAATAAAAAGAAACCCACAGGTGTGTATTGTGTGTAAGAGTATATATTTTATTAATTTTATTTTAAAAAAGAGAATTAATTATTAGAAAGTGAGGCCGATAGGTTAAGAGAATTACTATATCTTTCTTTTTAAGTTGTTTTCAAGTGATATGATTGCAAGAAATTAGAACTTTATTCATTTTATTCTGGATTAGTTTAGTAATCTTTCTGAAAAATACATTTTTATATCTCGTTCTGTTTTTATGAACATGAAATCAGATTAATTTTTTTTTTATTCATATTTTGTATCTTTTCAACTCTTGAATTTCTTACCTGCCTCTCAGTATAAGACTTGTACTCTTACATAATACCCGTTTTATTGAAACCAACACATTCCCAAAATCCGAGAGATGCTGTGCCTTTTAGAGGTTACAAGATTTGCATCCTCCAACGTCTGGGAGTGCTGTTACTAAATGCTGCTATTCTCTGAGCTTTACTACATTCTAGTATTCCCTTTTTTAAAAATGAAAATAAAACATCAATTCTTCCATAACATCACCAGCACCCCCCTCTTTAAAACAACCCTAACCCTAACCCCCTCTTTAAAACAAAATATTCGATTATTTTCTTCAAAGAATATTAAAATAGGTTTTTCCATGTTTTTTAAAAAAATGGATGTAAGATCTGAAAATATAGAAAGTTGAAAGGAAAAAAAAGACGAAATGTATAGTGTTATAGTTATATTGAAACAGTTAGCTTTCAAAATAGCTGCCCAATTTTATCAACTAGTTTTGCCTTATTTTCCCAGCAGTAACAGGTTGTCTAATTTTTCAGATTTCTTTTTAATAAACACGGTTTAATTTTATTATGTGTTTCTTAAAATGAAAAAATATACCCTTTCTTAACCCTAACCCTAACTCTAAGTCTGGGTGGCAATATTAATAATTTTTAATAAACACTGTTTGACTTTATTATTTGTTAATTAATTAATATATGTAAAATAAAAATGAAAAAATCTGCAAAAATCAGGAAAAAAATAGTATTTGCAAAATAATCCTCAAAAATCAAAAAACAAATTAATATTTGCAAAACAAAAAATATATAAATCCACAAACAATAAATACAGTGGATTGATTTGCCCTGTTGCCACTTGGAAAATCAGACAAAACTAGTCAATAAAATTTAGCAGCTATTTTGGGAGCTAACCATTTCAATATAACCATGAGATTATATATATATATATATATATAATATTTTCATGACGTTTTGCTGTATTCTTAGTTTCATCGGGGTAATATGCATATACTAAAGGGTAATATACATATGCATATATTGAAGTTTGACTTCATCGTCAGCCAGTGTGTGCTCAGTGCAGATCACAATGGCCCAATACTGTTCGTTTTAGCTGTAGGTTAGTGACCGATCCTCAGCTTGCAAAACTACTATTCGATGCTTCAAACATGTTTCCTTAAATAAGATAGACATTTTATGTCTATTTGATCCGTTGATCATTCTTTATCAAACTCTAACAACCTTACGGAAATCAGATAATAAAGTGAATAATTTTTGCAAAAAGTCGTGTTGTTGTTTTTAACTTTCTATTTTTCCTTAAATTCTAAAGCTTTCGACTAACTTTAGTTATCTTCTTGGAGAATCATAAAAATATGCTAATAGTCCGATCAAATATGTGAAATAGATTGCATGTAATATCAGTTATGACAGTCATAGTATTGATCATATTTATATAAATGATAAAATGTAAAAAATAAATTTTAAAATTACTTTTAATAGATTGTGTGTAGTTGAAATAAAACGTTCATTAAAATGTATTTGTTGGTTTGTAACAGTAACCTAGATTGCTTTAAGAGAATAACATCAGAAAGAAAACGTTTGTGACAAATTTTAAGATTGACTAAAAATGGTGACTATTCCCTTTTCCTTCTTTCCTTTCTTTCTCTCCTTTCTTTTTTTCTTTTCTTTCTTTTTCTTTTTTTTCTTTCCTTTTCTTCCTTTTTCTTTTTTTTTTCAGTTCTTTGTGGTTTCTCCTTTTTTCTTTTCTTGTTAGTTTTTTCACTACCTCTTCCTTTCCTTGCTGTATCTGCTTCTAATCTATTCGTCTCCTCCCTCCAGCCATTGGTTAAGAAAACTGCCCCCCCTCCTTCTGCAAAATGCAAATGTATACACTGTTTCTAGTTTAGTCTCGTTTGCCTGTTCCTGTTAAACAGCAAATCGACCTCTTTTCTTTTTGTCATTTAATACTAAAACAATAGCTATTTCAAACAATTAATTGTATATTGTTAGTTGAAGATAAGTTGATATTTTACGCATGGCCGTTGTGAAAATATGGGTCCATACCTTTACCTACACCAGGGGCGGGTAACCTTTTCAGAATGAGGGCCAGATAAGACTTTTGGAAGGAGATCGCGGGCCGGAGTGAAAAACGGAATCTTAAAATTACTATATTTTGTTTACATGAATAAATTGTACAAACGTCTAAGACGATATCCGTGTTAGGTGGTTCCTCTTTTTGAGGCACAGGTTCAAATCCTGTATGAGTCTCATTTTTCATTTTGTGATATTCTTTGTTTATTCCCAGTCCCACTGACTAAATAACTGTTTTTTTTAATGATATTACTCACACAAACATTAGCATCGACAAAAACAGTAGCATAATACATAATATTCTGTCAGAAATAAATTCTAATATTAAACATATATATATATATATATATATATAGTAAGCTATGAAAATATATTTATGGCAATTAAGCTACACAGAGGCTCCCGCGTTTTCCTCCCCAGGGATGAAACGTGGGAGCCTCTGTGTAGCTTAATTGCCATAAATATATTTTCATAGCTTACTACCTTGCTCTACTTACGTATTGAGCACTGTTTAAGTAAATACTGAAAATTGATACATAAAAAATTATATCTCCTTATAAAATATTATGTTGATACATGAAATATATATATATATATATATATATATATATATATATTATAACTCGGTAGAATACAAAATTTATTATATAATCAATATTTTCCAATCACGTTCTGAAAAACTTCAACATGAACAAATATTACTGTGTACATGTTTCAGAGATTTTTATTGTCAATAATCGGAGCATGATTATGCCATAAATGTTGTATTCTACTGAGTTATGATATATGAGCTATGTTGGACTTAATGTCCTAATCATTGGACTAAATTTCACCTACAGTATTCACTTGTATCATGCAGATTTGGAATATTTCATTTTGATATTTATATAATAGATGATTTTTTTCTCCTTATGATATAACTAAAGTTGTAATCATTGAACTTGACTGTTTTTAAATATATATATATAATAATAATATTTGAGTGTAGAATTATAACGATAATTAAATTATCGTTTAATAATAATAATCTATCGTGATAGTGTAAAGCTCAATATATTAAATAGAGCAATTTATTATATACACCGAACCATAACAAACGAAAAATTCCAGCAACAAACAAATACAAATACTACACAGGATAAATTGGAATTTACCAATTACCAAAGACCACCAACATCTTGCAAAAACTTTTGGAATCCTGAACAATTTAAGTATCGCTTTCTTTTTCAAGCGTTCATCCCTAAATAACAGACGTTTTTATTTTTATTTTTATTTCATTTTGTCCTGACGTGTTATTAGATACCACCCACTTTGACTTTACGCTCACACCTCAACATAAGACTTTTCACCTCTGGCCCTCATTTTGTTCTTTACTTCTACTTTGTTTTACTTTATATAAAATTTTCAAAGTTAATTGTTGCCGATAATATTTATAATCGCATTGTCGGCTTCCCCATCCTCTGATGAAAAGAAATGTTTTCTTTGAAAATCCATGGATTAAGGATATGAGGCTCCTTGCTCTGAACTTTTGATGTTTTTAATAAATATTGTATCTTTACAATGATTTATTCTCATCTTTTACCTCTAATATATATATATATATAGTCTAAAGAAGCTGTGAGTTATTTAAAACAAAAAGACAAAAAAAAAGGAAAATGCAGTTTAAATTCCCACAGAAACTAACTAAATCCAAAATAGTGCAGACTTAGCATTCGTTGGAAAATTCATAAATAAATAAAATATATAATAGTAAGTAAATAAAATAAAAAGGGGGATTAAGTATCTAACAGTGAAACAAAAACAGGAGACCTTAACGTAAGCGTCTAATATTAACACGGGGATCATCAGCTGTTTACCATGTAACTGTTTCGGAGATTTAAAAACAGGACAGTTATATGCATGGCTCTCCAATGGTACAGATCAAACTACCATTTCCCCAATCAAGTGTCGAAATAATTCAGCTTAAAATTTTACTTATATATACATAAATAAATAATAATAATCAAATAATAATAATAATAATATACTACCCTTAAGACTACCGTGTGATATGGTAATTTGCATATCAAATAAAATTCTTTATAACAATAGTAATAATAATAATAATATCTAAACACTACACCCAAGAACCATTCTGCGATATGGTAGCTAGAAATAAAATTATATAGGAACTAAAGATGCATTTAAAAAAAAAAAAAAAAGCTTTAGTACCTTAGGTACCAGAAAGGCAAATAGATAAGAGAAAGGAAACCTAGCCATACAGATCTAAATACCCAATATATAGTCTAAAGAAGCTTTGAGTTATTTTAAACAAAAAGACAAAAAAAAAGAAAAGGAAAATGCAGTTTAAATTCTCAGAGAAACTAACTAAATCCAAAATAGTGCAGACTTAACATTCGTTGGAAAATTCATAAATAAAATATATAATAGTAAGTAAATAAAATAAAAAGGGGGATTAAGTATCTAACAATGAAACAAAAACAGGAGACCTTAACGTAAGCATATATATATATATATATTGTGTGTATTTAGGCAGCATTTTCTCATTTATGCAAACAATGTTAAAAATAACAGAATTTGTCTGTTTAATTATACCTTTTTTATTTTTTCAATTTTTCTGATGGTCTTTTTTGTATTAAAATCAAAACAAATAACGGTTTCACAGGTTTCAAGAACGTTTTCGATTTTTTAATTAAACAGACGAATTCTGTTATTTCTAACAATGTGTGCATATATATATATATATATATATATTCATACTTAGTACATAATTCCCGCCAAAACCTTCTATAATACTAACACATGGTCTGTACCTGATTAACCTCATTCACCTGAAGATGGACCCGGATGGGTCTTACAATACTTCGGAGACAAATCTAAACTATGGCAAATTCATCAGCCAATTCCCCTCCAGAACTAAGATTCTGATTCGGACTATTGAAAGGATCTACCAAAGGATATCTAGACATGAGTTGTCTCTTATATTCAACAATACTTGCCTGCAAGAGAAGATGCTGCCTAGATATACATATATATATATATATAAGAGAATGGTAGTTTGCTTGAAGCATCGCTAGTAAATAAGCATGTAAGTATTTATGAAGATTGACAGCAATGAAGAAAAATCGGAATGTTGAAAGAAAGTATGAACAAAAACAAACAATCGAAAACAGTATTTGGGTTATGAATCTTCACAAAATCTATTTCTTTTTCAAAAGATCTTTCACATATTAAATCAGTAAATATGAGACTTACTGTTGAATATTAATAAAAATATCCGCGATGGTGTAAGATCTTTTAATAATTATGGGAGAAACTCCCCTTCTCACAAAGGAATACAAAAGTAGAACCATCACGTGGAGTGAAGAATTCAAGATGGCTGATCCTCTCTCGAAGAGAGGACAGCCATTATGGAAGATTTGTAACCCAAATATTGTCTTTGATTGTTTTTGTCATACTTTATTTCATCATTCCAATTTTTCTGCATATATATATATATATATATATATATATATAGCAATAATATTAACATAAAAAATCAACTTCTCAGAGTTGAAATACATCCGATCTAAGGTAGCAGATCTTATAAATAAAAAGAAGCATATATATATATATATATATATATATATATATATATATATATATATATATATATAGGTAAGGTTCATTTTATATTCCAATAACCATGTTTTTATTTTATTATTTTTATTTTTATTTTTCACATTTCCAAAAAACATAACATTTCCGTGAGATGTATTTTTTCGGTTCGTTTCATTTGTCGTGAGCCAAACAACATTTTTATGTCAATATCATCTCTTCAACACTACAAAATCATCAGAAAATTCACAAAGTTCTTGGATTAAAGTGTCTTGAAAAAAACCTACACTATACAGTGGCTCATTTCATATATATATATATATATATATATATATATATGACTAATAAAAAAAATGTACTTAGCTTTAACAGCTTACTGAAGTTTCATGGTGTTCACTGATCATTAGAAGTGTCATTTGGTATCAAACAAGATGAAACGAGAAGAGATGAGAATTATCTACATATATTTTTGTTATCCTTTTTTAAAGTTTATATATTTATATATTGATTACTAATGGACAATTATTTTCTGTTTTATATATATATTAATATTTAATTTGGACAATTGTTTTATATTCTACAATTGTTTTTGTTTTTTATTCTTGTCTTATCTGTTTTATAAATTAATTTCGTTTTTGAAGTTTGATTTGATAATTTTTCTATTAACCGTATTTACAGTATCTATCATTTATAGTGCCTAAAAAAGGAGGTAATTTTAAGATTTCCCATTTTGAATTTGGAGCTAATGTTTTATTTATTTTTTGTTGCTCCCATATATAAAGAGTGCCAACAATATTTGTCTGCAAGATTACTGTCTATCCATTAAACGTGTTCTGATGATTTCATTCGATGACTCCGCCTTTGGCTTTGATAACAGCCACAGGTCTTTGTTACTGTCTCTCATCGTGGGCCCCCAATCACTTTGCTGATCTTCAACATTAGCTTGTCCGCTGTATTGCTGATGTCTCGTTCCACGATGCCCCACAAGAAGTCTTGTTCCACGATGCCCCACAAAGAAGTTGAGGAGATTGCAGTCAAGCGAGTTGGGAAGTCAGATGTTTGGTTGACAGAGTTCCCTGACAGCCAGGCCTGGGTCTTCTAGCTGATATGGAAGAGGGCTGAGTCTTGCTGCCACATGTATGGTCTACCTTGCTCTATCTGGCCGATCATGGGTTTGTTACCTTACTCAGAATGCGGATGTAGCCATTGGTGCTCAACCTGAGACCCTTAGGGAAGAAGTAGAGAGGCATGATGTCACCTTCAGCGACAAACTCCAGCATTCTGACGGCATCGGATTATCAATCATGTGTTTGTTTGTTTTTTCTGATTTCCCTTCATAGTCGGAATCTTTCACTTCCTTTTTGACCTTTTCTACAATCCCCCGATGAGAGTGAGGAAGTCTGAAATCTCCCTATTTGTCCTTCTGGCACAAATTCCAAGTAGAACTATGTCTCTCCCACAAATATGGAGATTCAAAATTGTCTATAATACATTATTCTTTAAAAAAAAATAATGGAAATGCAGTTACTGTTTTTATGAAGAAAGTATATAAAAAAAAGTATGCGTAAAAAAAATTAGCAATTAAAAATTGTGAACAAATATCATCAGTACCCTGTATTTAGATAGTGTGGTGTTATTTATGTATTTTTTTTACTACTGAATAGCATCATGTTATGCTTATACCTATACTTGAAATTATGTTCATTGTGTATATTATAATTTACTGTTGCTTTGTATGTGGCATTAACTGTTATACATTTATCTATTTGTGCCCAATTATTTTTTATTCTACACTTACATAAGGTGGTATTATTATTAAGACTAATAGCATTAGCACCACTATTACTCTATTATTATTGTTATTTTTTTAGGTGTTTATTTACTATTGATTACATGTTATTTATGCAACAATATCTAAGTGTAATGCTATTCTTATTTATAATTTTAAATAAGTTATTGTTTTTAGGGAATGTTTATCCATTATCCTAAAGAGTATTTGCTAATTTGTGCTTTTATCTCTGTCTTATAAGATGGATGAATCCAGATTATATTTGGTTTCTATTACTATTTTTCTATTATTATTCATATTAAATGTTAATAAATCATGTCTGCTAATTTTTTAAGTTGTTAATATTCGTTTTTTGTGCTGGTTAAATATATTTATATTGCTTTAATTAATGGCTACTTTTGGCTAAGATCAAAGTGTAGTATCTGTTCCGATGGATACTACACCCCATAAACTGGTATTGTCTTGGCCTTCGGGGCTTGATTTACGCCGGTCTATGGGTCGGTCCTGTGCAGTTCTAGGAGGTCCACCCTCCCAGGCTTTGCCTCCCCTCTTTGGGGAGGAGTAAGTTTATTGCTTACTGCCTGAGGCGCTCCTACCGGGGAATGCCGACGGGGCTGCCCAGGCAATTTTTTAATGGCCAGAGTGCTCACTTTCTCGAGCGCTGGCTTTTCAAACCCCACTTTCCCGACCCGACCTTGGGTCACATCTTACTTGTGGGAGTAAGATAAAACTGGCCTTGAGAGGAGGTAAATCAGTACTCTATGACCTATTGACCAAGAAATTTGTTTGAAAACTGCAAATAAGATTCTTTATTAATATATATAATGGAATATTGTTTGCTTTTCTATAATGCTTGTATGTTTCGTTGTTTAAATTAAAGGCTATGTCTAAAAAATTAACTTGTTTTATATTCATTTTTATTTCTATGTAAAATCTTAAGTTTCTAAAAATGTATTTATTATACAGGGTGGGCAAAAATAAGGGTCCTATTTTTAAAAATTCATAACTTTTTTATTTATTGATTTTTAAAAAAATTTTTTTTTTAGAATAAGTAAAGGACCCCTTCCGAAGCAAGCATGAGCCGTATTAGCCCTAAGGAACGTACCCTCATTTAGAAAACATTATTTTTGCTTAAAAAACTCAAAACAGTGTAAAAAACAATACTTTAGTTTTTGTAAGTTTTAAGAAGTGTTTTTCGGCTAAAATTTGTTTTGTTTATTTCAAAAAATCTCGGAAGGGTCAGTCTACACACACATAAAGTTTGGTGAGTTTAACTTTTATTTTGTGGAAGTTATTCAAATTCAAGTTATTCAAATTTAAAGATAGGACCCTTATTTTGGCCCACCCTGTACATAGGTAAACTATACAATTTGATACCATGGGTTTCAAGTCCAGCAGTAAATTCGACTGAGGGTAGGATTAACGCTACTGTCCTTTTACCAGTTGGTTTGACTGATGATAGGGCAGTAATGTTAATTCTTGCCTCTCACCACAGGGCCAAATTTACTGCCGGACCTGAAACACACCAAATGTAATTTACCTGTGTATAATAAATAGTGCTCTTGAGCATCCTGTGTTTATTCTTCTTAATTATATAACTATATATGTCTAACATATAAATTATCTTGTTGGATTTTTAAAGTCAGACCCAAATGGCATTGAAGCTGACAAATGAAACTTTACATCTAACTAGCCAATTTTCATTTGCTATTGTTGTACAGTGTTATTGGGAATATGATAACACACTTAACTACAATTCATTTGAAAAATTACTTAGTCCAGCCCAGATGACTGCTAATATGAAACCTTTTTAAATAATCACATAAAAATAAGGGGGGGGGGGGGACACATTTTAAATTGAATATAATAGCAGTTGTCTACTTCAAGTTTAAAAATGTTCAAACAAATAAAAATTAAAATGACTTCACTGTTACAGCTAGTATATATATATGAGGATAAAATGCACGATATATCATAAAATGAAATGCCGTGAAAGACAGGATGTGTGCAAAAGACAAACGGAAAGAAAAATGAAATGTTTCATTATTCTTTCCTTTTTACAAATAGTTAAACACGTGCCAATAACATCCTGTTGTGCGTTCTTCTTTATCCTATGTTTTTATCGTTATCGAATAAATTTTAAATCTTCACTTTGTCTGAAGACGTTTGTTGATCCGAACGAAACCAGTAAAATATCTTGTTTCTTGATGATTTATTCCTGTATTTAAATTTGTTTTTTTTCTCACACACACACACACACCCACACACACACATATATATATATATATAGAGAGAGAGAGAGAGAGAGAGAGAATAGGTATGCTTACATTTGATATCACTAAAGTTGCTCTATATAGAGTGCTCAATATCGATGTTAGACACTACAATTTAAAATCCAAACTAAAAACGTTAAAATTGGTTCTAAACAAGAATTGGTGTTACTGCCAGTTTCACGGGGAAACGATCATCAGACGCCATGTATGGAGTTTTAAATACCCCAAATACACAGAAGAAGAAACACAATTTACATGGCATCTGCTAACCCTTCTGCGTCTTGGGAAACAATTTTGTCTAAAATTGTCCTACTTTTACTATTTGATATTTATTCTTTATGGTTTGGTTTGTCCCTGTTTTATTGCTTCCCTATGAAGAAAAAATTAGGCACAAGGTCGATTTAATTGTGGGGTTATTCAGCTTCCCAAAAAGGGGCACTCTGGATGGAATAAAATAAAATTGCCCAGTCATGAAGGATTTCTCGTCCTGAAGACAAAACAGATATTACACTTTGAATTATTATTTATTTGCTAATAAAATGAAAAATATATTCCATTTACAAGTTAGGCACAAGGCCATCAAACGTGATTAGGGTCTGTGGTCATCCTATGTCTATCCTGCTCTTGACTAAATGCATTTTGACCCATTCGTACAAGCATTGTTGCTGTCATTCTTTCACCACTTGTTCATGACTTTCACTTCAGCAATCACCACAATACCACATTTACTCTATGAACTACCTTACTTAAAATATCCCCAATGGTTTCAAGTTAATTTAATTTAATTTACAAAAATATTTACAATTTGATGAAAAATGAAGTGGAAAAAAAAAACATCCCAAAACAAAGAAAAATAAAGAAACTAAATAAAATCAGGGTAAGATCTTCCCAACCTTTTCTAAGAGTAGACGGTTCACTGTTTTCCGATTCGTTTAACCGAAAACAAGTAGTTAAATCTTTAAATGAGTGTAGGAGGAAATTAAATGTGATGGAGTTTGAAAATGAATGGTGTCCTTTCAAGATAAATACCATTTGAGGTGGCCAAAGGCAAAATAAAAGTGAGTGGGTATCTTGGAAGATCTCTATTACCGAAAAAAAAAAATGCTAGGGGGGGAACAAGACTCCCTCACTCAACTAAGAGGCCACCATAACCAGGTTAGGTTCCAGAATCATGTGCGCCATGCTCAGGAAAAAAACATGTACTCCTACCTGACTCCTTTTCGTCCGCACAAGCTTGCAACTTGTACACACCTTTTGCTTAATTCTGTGAAGTATAATCTTTTTTATCACATCTAACTTTAAACTTAAGCTGATGCTTGAAGAATAAAATCAGATCCTAATGAGAAAAACTGAGAAAGTATCTGTAGAATCCTCCAACTTAAAAACTAGTCAACTCCTACTCACGGCCGGCTACAATTCTCTCCCTTTCTTTTAATCTTCTTTCAAAATCAAATAAAAATGAAAGGAAATACATTCTAATAAAAGCCGGAAATTGATTTTGATAACTTGTCTCCTAACATATTTTTTCAAATAATATTCAACAGAATGTAAGAAAAATAATACATGTTCCTCTGAGGAATGCTAACTGAGCGAAGATCTTTGGAGAGATTTTACTAAACATAAACAACCGACTTTTATTATTGTCAGAAATAACAAGATAAAATTATCCTTTACACAAATATTCATATAAAATAACGTTTGAATCGGTGAAGTTCTAAAACGAAAAGATAATAAAGAAATAAAGAAAACTGGAAAGTTTGAAAAAGGAAATAAAAAGCATAAATCAGTATAGAAAGAAAAAAATGGAAATAGGTTTGCTTTAATTATTCTGCTAAATACTTGAAATAGATTTATCCGACAATTTCTTTACTTGCTAACTTTTGTGTGAAGGGACGTATATATATATTTATAGATAGATAGATATAAGCTTATGGGTCTTCCACTGTTCCATTTTTAATTTCATCCCGTCGGATTGTTTTATCCTTTTATCTACCCATATATATATATATATATATATATATATATATATATAAAGTGGAGAACTAAAAGCAAACGTTTAAGAAAGATAAAACCTATTGTGAAAAGTACACAGCTCAATATACAGGATAGAATTTTAAATCTTGGCCTTTGCCAACTTATCTATCCCAGCAATTTCCTCTGATAAGATTTTGATCTTTGAAAAGCTTGGCTTAAGGAAAAAAAACTGAATAAATTTCCCTTTTGCGGAATATACCTTGCATTGAGAAACTGAATTGAAAAAAGATCTGCCTTTCGCTTTTCTAATTCCTTTTCATCCTTCTACCTATTTATATATATATATATATATATATATATATATATATATATTAGTACATGTATTATATTAGTTTCTGTACATTTTAATCTGTTGAAACACTAGTGTTTATAAAAAGTGCTCAATAACAAGTAGAGCTGCTCTTTAGTATAAATTTTTATTTATACAAACATTGTTGGTTACATATGTGCATACATGTTTCGGTTGTGCTCTTCATAAAGAGTCAACCTCTTCAGACCAATTCCTCGTTTTAGTCTTAAGGGTTGACTCTTTATGAAGAGTACAACTGAAAAATGTATGCACATATGTGACCAATAATGTTTGTATAAATAAAAAAATTATACTATATATATATATATATATATATATATATATATATATATATATATATATATATATACATTGTTCTTAATTATAGAGTGAAGGATTTTTTAATGTATCTGGCCAGAGATAGGTTAGTTTGGAAGTCAATTTTAAAAGCTGTCCAACATATGCCAGTATCTAAATCAGACATTAAACCGATGATGATGATGATGATGATGATAGTACATATCAAGATTTATTCTTTTATTTATGCATTCAAATCAACTACCAAACATCTGCCATCAACAGATTAATAATCTATATATATATATAAAAGTCAATGTTTGTGCGTTATAAAAATCAATATGTTAACAGTTAGAACATCCAAATGAGTTTCAATAAGGGTTAAATTTTTCACAGAATCTAAAGACACCATTGAAATGTTCTTTTGATTCCATCCGGGGTCACTAGGGGTAATTGTCGGTTAGGTCCATGAAATAACTGAAATATATTAGAATGTAAAGAAATTAAATTCATTTTCTATAAATAGATTTTCTTCATTTCATAAAACAAAAATAAAATTAAGCAGAATGTTTCAGAGAAGGGTCATTATCCAGATTAGGACCCAAACTAACCGTAGCCGACAAGTCGATTTTAGCTTGGGTCCTAATCTGGATAAGTACTAAAAAAGATTTTAACATTTAAATAAAACAAATTTGTTCCGATCCGGTAAAACCATTTTTATAGCTGTCTGTAAGAAACGCAGTGTCAACAAATATTTTTTTAAACTTTTTCTTCAAAACACCACCACGCTAACAGTTTTTCTTATTACTTGACCTCATATTGAAAATGTTATTTTTTAACTTTTCTTTCAAGGCAATTTTTTTTTCTTCCTAAGATACCTTCCAATCAGCAATATATCTCAACACGGGCAATGTCAGGTGAATACCGCTGATATTTAATATTTGTGAATACCTGAAATTCGCCACCTGATATCCACCTTCCACATATGTATATGTATGTATATATATATATATATATATATATATATATATATATATATAGTCTCGGAAGTTTCTCAACCATTAAAACTAAAGAGAAAAAAATTTTTAAATAAAAAAAAAAAAATAAAAAAATGTTTTTAATTATATATATATATATATATATATATATGTATATACTTTTAGTCCTTCTATTATAAATACTAAGATTCCTTGCCCACTCACAACGTATATAAGCTTAACTGCCGATTTTTTCTCTTTATTCTTCTTTTTTAACTCACAGCGTTTCCAATTGGCGTTCATAAGCTAACCGTCTATTCTTTATCTCTTTCTTCTTCTTCTTTTTTAACTCACAGCGTTTCTAATCAGCGTTCATAAGCTGATTAGAATATATATATATATATATATATATATATATATATCATGACTTGTACACTGTTCATTTCCTTGAAAATTGTACATTATTTTACGTACTATACATGCACTTTTAATGAATTGTAATTCATCTGAGCACTGCACACAATGATTTTATTATTTTAAGTTAATTATTTCTCTGCTTAACTTTTTTTCGTTTTCTTTTAATTAATATCTTTCTTACAATTTATGCACAAAATTGCTGAAGTTAACCCCCCCCCTAAAATTGAACTGCAACATGCTGAGTAATTATTTATTAAAAACGTTTGTAAACCATGTAAATTCGACATCCCCTTTCATATGTTTTAATATTTTCTACTAACATTGCATCACTGTTGAAGATGTCTCATTGAAGGCGAAACTTTTGGACGTTTTTTGTTCAACGAAATAAAAAATATATTATAACTTGCTCACGAACACAAGAAATTCTTTAAAAAAAAAAAAATTCATTTTTTTCTATCAAACTACAATTATCTCCCTTGTCTTTTAATCTTCTTTCAAAATCAAGTAAAGAAAAAAATCCTTTATTTAAAAATAGTTAATAAATCTGTGTGAAAATCAAAAACAATAGAGTGTAGAAATCTGTGACTCATTTTTGTTTATTGGTCTCAGTCTGGCCCTCGAACATCAAGAAGCATGTACAAATATAAAACAAAAAAACGAGTGACAAATTTCTGCATTCTATTGTTTTCGATTTTATCGTGGACTGAAGTGCATGCAGATATCTCACGATAAAAAAAATAGGTGCTATTTTACTTATAGGGCGATCAAGTTAATTGTGTTCATGTAAAAGCATTATTTTGTACTTACTCAGTCATATTTTATCTCTCACGCCCCGAAAAAGAATTTTTAAATATCAAGCAGAACTTTAATTAGAACGATTTTTCCATTTCGATGTTCAACCTGTATTTGTGCCCGAGCCGACATTTTGGGCTGTGAGCGGTCGGTAGAATAGACAAGGGGACACTTATCTGCCCTTAGTTAGCTAACCGGCCACTAACCGGCCACTCCGAAAATCGCAAACTCGCCATTTCATATAACTCATATGGAAATGGAAAAATCGTTCTAATTAAAGTTCTGCTTGCTATTTTAAAATTCTTTTTCGGGGCGTGAGAGATAAAATATGACTGAGTAAGTACAAAATAATGCTTTTACATGAACACAATTAACTTGATCGCCCTATAAGTAAAATAGCACCAAAAAATAGATAGATAAGAATGATTATAAGAAATAAATGTTATCAGAAATGTTATATATCGTGTTTATCTGTTATGTGCATTTCATGATTCCTGAAATCTTATAGAATGATTTTAATTATTAATTTTGTTTTTTCAACAGCAACAAAGAATATATATATATATATATATATATATATATATATATATATATAATAAGGAAAGGTAGTTTGCTTGAAGCATTGTTTGTGGTATGTATATAAGGTGTGTTAGAAGGCTATTACAATACGAGAAATGGATAAAAATGACGTTGAAAATTCATTAGAATTATTAGAATCATTATTAGACTTTCACAATTAGCTTACAGCTTACGAATAACAGTCACACCCACTGAATAGATTAGAACTATAGATTATAAATATACAAAATAATAATAAATAAAAGAATAAAGAAATACGATACATGCAGAGAGATAAAGCAATATAAATAACAATTCTAATATAATAGTCATTTCAACTTCAACATTATAAGGGAGATAATTCTTAACTCCCATGAGTTACTGCCCCTTACATAATTCAAATTTCAATTTAAAATTAAAAAATTCAAAACAGCTACAACGGTCAAAAGACAAACCGACTGATTTGAAAAAAGAATATCAAATTAAAAAAAAAAAAAAATTTAAAAAAAAAAGAAGAAAGATATATAAGATAAAAAACAAAAACAAACACATATATAAATACATAAACAAAAAATATTTTAAAGAACTATATAGCTATAATAATGACTAGTATAATTAACCGGACCCATTTCTGCAGAACTTGAATGTATTTAGTGCGTTCTTACTATTCATGTTTCAACCCATTTCACGCACGGTCTTTTGAGGATTTGATACACAATCCATTTGAGAAAGAGGGTTCCCCTCGAAATATATTATGGAACTCGGCATCACATATTAAATCACTGTGTAGAAGTTTCTTCAGATCAAGTAAGCTTTATTTATAAAATTAAAAAAAAAATTAAATTAAATTTAAGAAAAACAAAAATAAATAGATAATACTTGGTTTGTCGTATTCTTCAACGCCATTTTTTCCATTTCTTGCATTGTAATAGCCTTCTAACCCACCTTAAGCAATCACTTTTTATGAATTGTCCATATAATAAACTCTTTTCTGATTACATGACATGATATTTATACTTGAAATATTGTTAAAGAATCTCTTAAATTGTGATTGACTCTGGATAAATAAACTTATGAAATATATTTACATATATATGAAACTTACAAATTGTTTTTTTATTTATAGCATGTTTTCTTTGTTTTTTTTATGTGTATCTTTTTATTATTATTTCGGAAAATACTGAATAGAAATTATAAAAAGGCATAGCACTGAATAAGTACAATACAATTGACAATTATGAAGCTCTTCTGACAGTCAAGTTTAGCTAGTATCTTATATACTTGTGATGAATTCTTCACCAAAAAAAAAACAGAGGATGTTTATTGCAGGAGACGTTTTTGAAGTATAGAAGTTTATCGCTTCAATCACATTATGAATGAAATTAAAAAGAATTCATTCTTCACAATCAACCACACAAATGATATATGTAAAGATTACAACCTTTTTGTAGAATTGCATAGGGGAGTTCTTTAGTCCCCAGCGGATGTTCTATGATCTTCTGGTTGATAGAAAACAGCTGAATCTCTTGCTGATATGTTGTAAGTTGTTGCTCAATGGATTGTCACATCTCTCTGTAGTAGTAGGAGGAGGAGCAGCAGTCATTGAGATCGTTTTTTTATGGAATCAATAAAAAAAGAACAACAAATAATTCCATTATTTGCTCTGGGATTTGATTTACTTTTTACAGCAAATACATCAAGATGTATTGCATCTTTTAGGTCATCCCTTGTAGAGGGTGGTGGAAGTGCCTCAAAACATTATGTTCATTCATTTTGACATCAATCATATCTTGCTTTTCTGTCACATACTTCCTCCCATAACGCAACTTCCAATACACGTCAACCTAACCTCTAACTCACCCAATAATTAAAAATTCATTTTTCTTACTTATTCTAACTGTACGTGGAAATTTCCATTGTTTAGCACTATTTTAAAGCACCCATGCCTCATATCGCTACATAAGCACGGAAAGCAGAATGAGAACCATGTAAAGAATATACACTAAAATGGCCAGTTGAAAATGCCTAATAAATTACAAAGCATGACAGATGCATTAAAAATAGATTTGAAAATACAGCAGGCAAAATGTTGTGGTGATAATTACGTAAATGAAGACACCAGTCTGACTGTAAATGCTCTGAATTAATAATCATGAAACTAATTAAAGAAATTTTCCGATCATCATTCACTTGAGATTTGATTTAAAATCTTTATCTTCATTGTTATAGCCATATAATAGACTATACACTTGTAACAAACAATAAAATGTCCACAAAATCTTCGCTCAACTTTTATCATAGGAGTGACGTTAGAATTGAAGTGGAATTACACAGTAAAAAAAAAAAATACATTCCATGAAATCCATACTATTCTTGTCTAGAATTCCAAGAATAAAGAGATTCCTCCTGTGTACACGATAAAAATTCTTCGAAACAATTTTGTGCAGACAGGAGGAATTTGTTTATTTGTCAGATAACAGAAGACTGCCAAAACTGGAAAAAATAGATTAAAAAATGGAGAGTTTGTAATTTCGAGTGAAGAAAAACTATTGTTTTAGAAAGAGTTGTTCATCATCTCAATTTCGTTTGTTAATTTTGCTAATTTTCTTTTTATAATCGGAGAGAAAATGAGAAAAGAAAATGTTTAAATATTCATTCAAGCCAGATCTATTTTCACACAGTTTTCACAATAGATTTTTTTAATATATTTTGGGATCGAAACATTTGCACTTATTAATGTATAATAGTATTATGAACCCATCCTAAGACAAATATTCCACCTAGTATATATACGTTAATATTTGGAAAATATTTATTAGGACAAATATTAAAAGTTAAAGTCAAATATTTCTTGTTCAATTTCTATTTTCTGTTCTGTTTTTTTTTTGTATTCTCAATATTATATTTGAATTGGAAAAAAATTTAATTTCTCCCCAAAAACTGATGCTTGAAATATCAATACAGCCATTATAAAATGTTATCTACATTGAAAAATGTTATCAATCAAGTTGTGCAATAAATCCAGTTTTTCTTTTGTTCTATTTACTCCTGTGTATCGGTACATTGATATCAATTGCATCTTGGCAATAAAAAATACTTTATCTTCAAATGACATGGAACATTTTTACCTTCATCAGATTATAACATGGACCCCACACTCTTACACTCCTTGCGACGGCATCAAATGTAATGGAAACCGTCCCGGTGCAGGAATCCTTCCTGACTGTGAACACCTTTTCTTTGGCTCGTGATTTCGTCTGTAGTGGCTGTAAAAAGAAAGATGGCTCGAATCTCCCCCGGGTCAGATGAATGACGACTCCGTGATTCTGTGAAGGCAAGATTACTTAGCAGGACAACTCGATAACAGAATAACTCGACAAACGGCTAGGTCTTTTCATAACAATAATTATTTAATAAAAATGAACGGTGGGTTTTTGACTTTAACCCAAAGTCTATTCTTCGATAATGGCTTTTTTCTAACTATCTTATCTTCCTTCTCTCTGTGTGTGTGTGTGTGAATCTCTTTACGACTGCAAATCCTTAATCGAGATATAACTTGTCTACTCAAAACGGTGTGTGTGGACTCTTACGACTGTTGGTATTAATTGAGACGTTAATCTCTGTTGGAAAACGATGGTGGGGGAATGCTATGAGCCATGCCATGCCAAGCGAGAGCGATTGTTCGCGCAACGTCTCGCCTAGCCGGCTCGTGTCTCAGCTCCCGAGAACGCGTCCGTGCCGAACGAAATCTTGGATCTAACTCCTTTGTGATCGCATTTTCGCGTCAAATAACAAAGACGAAAAACGTATAACTCATACTCTCTCTCTCTCTCTTCTCGTCGTGTGGTACGCGCGATGCTGACTTACTCTCTTTCTTTCCCCCATCCCTTCTTCTGTGTCCCCACTCCTCCCCCGGAGTGGGGTGGTACGGGCAATTGTAATTCGTCGTTTTAGTTTCTCTTTAGATCTTATCTACACTAAAGAAAACCATTAGCCTCTCTTTCTCTATTGGACCACCCCTCGAGTTGACATTCATCGTATCTAAAGGACCCATGACCAAATTGTTCAGCTGGTCAAACTCATCCATTGTATCTGGTTAAGTGCCACTGACAACCTACACGCTCTCTCCCGCCAGGCTGGCGCCGCCTCTCGGCCAAGGTTTGGACAGTCAAAAATATGTACTAGCTCCCAGACTTCCACTTGTCTCTACGTGGGGCCTGATCTCCCCGATGCATTCCAGTGCACCCCGTCGCTGAAACCACTGTTTCACATCCGCCCAATCCTTATTTCGTGTCAATTGGTCGAAATTGACACCTCCCAGACCGTCACCTTTCTCTACGTGGGGGGCTGATCTCTCCGATGCATATCGGTGCGCCATAAAGGGGGCAGATACGTCGGATGAAATCACTGTTTCACAAGATGATATGCAAAAATATGAGTTGTAGATTTATCATTTTACTGAGGTGTCAGTCAGGGCAAATTCATTGCTTTAGAAGTCCGAGGTGGTGAAAATTGTCTCACTCTGACTCCAAAAAACAAACATGATAAAAAATTACCCAAATAAAAAATATCAACATTTTTGTCATTATTAAATAGTCAGACTCCTGAAATTGCAAAAAGATATCTCCGGTGTTTGAGCCATTGATTTCTCTGCAGTCCTGATTGGAATAAACATTTGAACCAACTCAACATGATTGATTAGTCATGTATTTCTTATGTTCTTATCATTATAAGAAACTACAATCAAAATTTTGATCTCTTAACCCAACCAAAGATGGTTAATTTCTTTTCTTTTTTTAAAATTCTATCCACTGAAACTGCATGCTTGAAACTAAATAAAATTTTGAAACTAATTCTCTTGTGTATTAATTTGAATCTTGGATTTTCCACAAACCAAACCTATTTTTCAAAATCATATGAATGTTCACATCTTCATTCTATTCAAAAGTATTATTCCATGAATGTATAAGAGGTAGCCATCTTCATTCAAGGGGAAGTAACATGAGCTCTCCTGCCTACTTTTATAGAAAACTAAATAAAACCTGTTAACATTCATATTGGATTTTTTTTAATTAACAAAGAACATTATTCCATTTTGAAAATAAAAATTTAATATCTTTATTTGCTAAGTAAAAGAAACGACTGTTAATAACTTTATGCATTTAAAATGGATTAAGTTTACAAATTTTATACTAATTTTACACGGATTACCAGTGCCAAAGGCCACTCGACGATAAGGCTTAATGAGATTGCCAGTACTTTGATGAAACAGTACTATGAAAAGATTGAAAGAATAGACGAAATGGCCAATGTTTAATTCCTTCAGAGGACGGCTCGACAGGTATTTGTTAACATTGGACTTGAAAATGGCCATGTTGTAGTCTGTAGGGAAGCAATTCTGTGGTAACGTGTTCCACATGTAGGAAGATCTTGAAAGAAAACTCTGTTCATGGAAGTTCCGTTTGGCTTTAGGAAGAAAGGAAAGTTCTTTGTAGTGTTCGTAGAAGACAGGTTTTTGCTGTGAAGGTTTTATGGGGGATGGCAGAGATTGGAGCGCCGTCGAAATTACGATAGAGTAGAGAAAGACTAGCAATGTCTCTTCTGTGAGAAAAGGGCTACAGGAAAAAGAAGAGATCATCTCCCACTAGATTGTGACGTCGATTTTGAACTCTGTCGAGGCAGGAAAGAGTGCTCTGAGTGGCACCTCCCCAGATGTGGCAGCAGTAATCTTGGGCTAGATCTGACTCATATACAGCTAAAGAATGGCATCAGGAGGCAGGTACTTTCTGGAGCGGTGGAATGATCCAACAATTTTGCCAACGACTTTAGCAACAAATTTGAGGTAAGTCTTCCATTTCAGGTCTGGGGTGAAAGTAAGTCCTAGGAGTTTGTTAAAGCAAGGAACGTCCTCAAGAAAAGGGGCATTCATTTCAACTGAGGCGAAACAAGGATCCGAGCATTGGTGGAGAAAGGAGAGAAGCTTGGTTTTGGAGGCATTAAAGTTAACAAGTTACTGTTTTCATCACTTGCTTTTCAGGTCGGAGGAGAAAGAATCAGCAAAGATCAGGAAGATTAGTTTACTAGAACACCGGTGACCTGTTGGGTCAGTATTTGTTATATTATTAAATATTTATGAGAATATTTAGGAATTTACAAATATTTATGAAACTCTCTCGTGATGTTATAATAGACCGTCTCTTAACTATTTATATCATTCGCCTCTTCTCACTACATATCTTATCGTTTGCTAACCCTAACCACCATCTTAAGCATTTATGTACATATGAGATGTGCACGGTAACAAGCAAACAAGATTAACAGTTTGTCGTCGTACAGAGATAGTTTACACTTTTGGTACAAGTCATCTCTCCTTCACAGATTCCATTCATCATAATCTGCATCAGTTTGGAACTTGATATCCTGCGTTTTGCCAGTTGGCAAAGACTAGTATTACAGAATCTATTTAATCTTCTCAAGAAATTCCTTGATAGGTGAAATGTCTAACTTCAATCGTTTCTCCTCGACCAACTTTGTGGCCTATATAACTTGAGATCCGCTTCCGTGCTTCTCCATAAAAATGTACAGGTGAAATAGGACAGTTCCA
>OY744523.1:158148555-158151554 GCA_963556195.1 Sepiola atlantica
TCTCGGCCACATCATTGGTCACTTTCACTCACCTCACAAACTTCTGTGCATTCCTGTAGCTGTCATTGTCTTCCCAGGTGTCAGCAGGAGTAGTGAGCCAGTCACATTTCACTCGAAGAGCATCAAGCAGAAAGTGAGACTCTGGCCCTACCAGGTCTGTGAGAACTGTAGCTGCATTGATGACAGGAAACACTGGCTTGCCTTTCCTGTAACTCTCAGGTTTCTCTGTTTCTGACAGCTTGACTGCGAGCTTCTCTTTTGCAGACTTGGTCATGCTGGCATGTGAACTGAACAAGGTGAATGGCACTAGTTCCTGGGTCAGATACCAGCGGTGGTTGTTCATTTTCTTGAGAACAGAGGTTGCCAGTTCATAGTCATACTGCTTGTATTGCAGCATGTTCTTCATAAGCTGGAGGTCATGGATAGGTGCATCAGCTGCAGATGTGGTGGTCACCCAGTGGCTGGTGTAGAATAAGGTCAGGAACTTGTTCATTCTCTCCAGCTTGAAGATAGTGTCCGTGTTGTATTTTAGTTCCTTGGAAAACATGA
The DNA here is from genome assembly GCA_963556195.1 of Sepiola atlantica. NCBI lineage: Eukaryota > Metazoa > Mollusca > Cephalopoda > Sepiida > Sepiolidae > Sepiola > Sepiola atlantica. Next base: position 158,149,105 of record OY744523.1, read on the forward strand.
GCATCTTCATACAGTAAATGTTCCTGGCCATCCAGCGGGCTTGGTGAATGGCACCTGGCTTGGCCCAGTGGATACCTCGAGGAGGTTACTCACCAAGCAGGATCAGGCACAGCTCTGCCACCTCTCTGTAATCTGCCCTCGGACTTGCTTCCTCAAGGAAATTGCTTAAGACTGCAATTGTGCTTGTCTTCTTCTGTTTCAAGTCTTGTTCAACTAGGCCCAGAACTCTTGGGCAGTCCTTAACCAACTTGTCCCACTTCTCTTTCACATTGCTGAACATTGGGTTGTCAGGACTCTTGACCTTGCTGAACACAGCCTCCATACACTTCCAATTATTACCTCTGATATGTGATGGCGGCAAGCGAAGTAGAATACCTTTTTGTCTAGTTTTTCTTCAATAAGCTTCGCTGCACCCTTGTTGATGCCACTGTTGCTTGCTGTGGTATCAAATACCAAGCCTACAATGTTGTCTGTGAGACCCCATGCTTCTATCAGTTCCAATGTAGCATTACACTGTTGGATTCCTGTGGAACTTTCTATGAAGGGCACACCAAGCAGCTTCCCTTCTTCATGCTGTGGAGTACCAGAGACGAGCACTGCAAGACTTTCCACTGGGTATCTTTCACCAAGAACATCCCGTAGAAGTTTTCCATCCCAGTGTAGTGTGCAGTAATCTGGCGGACTTTCCTTGAAATTATTCATGTAACTTTGGCACAAGTTATGACTAGTGTTTATCCTATTTCGTCTTGTAGTATAGGCTGATATAACAAAGTCATCAAGATCTGCGCCTCCTGCCTTCAACACTGCAGACACCATGGCTGTAGTCTGGTTGTCAGAGAGTGACAACCGATCTGCAGTGCTACAAATCTCTTCACTGGTCATAACTGAGTGTGGAAAGTGTAAGGTTATCGTACTTGGTTTTGATGAACAGATTGGTGTTGTCTCAGTGTATTCTGAACCCTCACTAGTACCAGAGCCTTGACTGTTCTCTGGGTCTTCATCACTTGAAATTTTCCAAACTTCTGCTGCTGCAGCAGTCACTGATGATAACATTCTCTCTTCTCTTTCTTCTCGGAAGCTTTTCTCTCTAGACTTCTTCTCAAACACCTTATCATGACCTGACATGTGTGCCAGGCGAGTTGTCTGTTGGTCCAAGTAGAAATTGACGTCCTCTTCCTTGGTCTCCTTTGTGAGCAGCCTGTTGCTTCTTATCTCCTCCACAACATCCTTTGCTCCAATATCCAATAACTGGTCTAAGTCCTTCAGAAAGTTAGCTCGTTTCTCTTCGTCTGGTTTGTTATTTCTTCCCTTGTTTTTAACAATTTTCCTGTACTTTTCATGGAGGATCATGAAAAGGTTGACTGCATTTGGTCTAGTTAGTGTTTTAATCCTTGCCATATTCCAGAATGGCAAAACGACATCCACTGTATCATGGGCTAAAGACCTATTGTCACTGTTGGGATTATCATTCCTCAAATGCAGGAAATACTGGAACACCTGGCGATTAGTAGGAAGTTGAGAGCCCCTGATGCTGGAGCTGGGTTGCCCAATGAGATACACATCACTGAATGACCTTGTGGCAGGAGTTGCCACCTTTCTTCTCTTTTCAGTTGGTTCATCCCGTTCACTTGTATCGCTGACCACTTTCCCACAGCATAGTTGTCTTCCAGATGCCATGTTGTCAGCAGTTCACAAATCTTAACAAATCAGCTTTAACTTACAATCTGAAATGAAGAGATAAAACATACTTAGTGATAATAAATTATATACATGCATTAAGAGTAACATTTTTGAGACAAAGTTATGTATTATATGATAGCATCCTTACTAAGCATAAAAAATATATATGTTTCTGCATTAAAATAAATTAAAATTAACACAGGTGTGCATATGTTTACTACCATATGCAAAAAATTTTTATTAACCTTCATTTGGTACCACTTTTGATGCTATAGCATCAATCTCTGAAAAGCTACAATGAAAATAAGGACATAATATCCCAAATTTTGCAGCGTTTTTGTAAAAACGTCAACAATAAAATTACATGGCTCTTGAGGCAGGCATAGCCAAGGGCCAAGATCACAATAACTGGTATATTTAGCAAATTTAGACCTTGGAGAATGGGAATAATATCAGTTTCCATATGTTTGAAGAAAAAGGTCAATTTTGAAGAGGTCTAATGTACATATATACATATATACATACATTTACATATAAATGTACATATATACATACATTTATATATATATATACATATATACATACATTTATATATATATATACATATATACATACATTTATATATATATATACATATATACATACATTTATATATATATATATACATATATACATACATTTATATATATATACATATATACATACATTTATATATATATATACATATATACATACATTTATATATATTATATACATATATACATACATTT